>QEPC01005945.1:906368-944042 GCA_003113815.1 Sphenodon punctatus
GGAAGCCAGTGAAGTGAAGAGAGGAGGGACTGCACATGGTCGAAGCAACTGGCGAGGTAGATGACACTGGCAGCAGAGTTTTGGACAGAGATGAGGGGAGAAAGGTGAGACCGGGGAAGGCCAGAAAGAAGGAGGTTACAGTAATCGAGGCGAGAGATGACCAGAGCATAAACAAGAGTTCTACTTTCTACTTTCCAAGAACAATATTCCCACCCTCATTCTTGGGGACTTCAATATCCATGTGTACACACACACACCCTGTCCCTGCTGCTTCATGCTTCTTCTCCCATCCCCTCCCTCACCCTCTCACGCCTCCCCTGCTTCCCCAACCGCCTTCGTCCCTTCTCCCTCACTGCCCTGCATGCCTGAAACTCCCTCCCTGCCTTCGTCCGCCTTGCCCCACCCTCCACACCTTCAAGTCCCTCCTCAAAACCCACCTCTTCCGCTCCGCTTTTCCTAACTCCTGCTAATCATCCCCACCCAGGATTATCCCCCACCTGTTATCTGCAAACTCCTATTTACCGTAACGAAGTCAAGAACGTGTACCTGAGTTCTCGCATCCTCGTGAATGTCGCATCCCTTGTCTCTCCCTCTGTTCCCCCTTCCCTGTATCCCCACCCCTTGATTTTAGATTGTAAGCTCTCAAGCAGGGACCGTGTCTATTTTATTCTCTGTAAAGCACCAGGTACATTTCTGGTGCTATAAATGCTAATAATAATAATAATAATAATAATAATAATAATGACCTCTTCTTTTGACCTTCACCTGTGGACTGACTGCCTGACACATTGTGACAGCCACTCCCTTGACCTAGTCTTATCAAAAAATTGTGTTATCTCAGTTCTCTCCTTTCCTGTCTCTAACCATCACCTTGTTTCATTCCATCTCCCACTCTACTCCTCCCGCTTCCCCAACCTCTTGCTCTTTCCATGACCTTCAATCCATTAATCCTCTGGACTTTGCTTCCTCCCTCTCCCTCTTCTCTCATCTCTCTCTTCTACCACCTTCCCAGACTCTGATGTCTCTGCCTTCAACTCATCCCTTTCCTTCGCCCTTGACTCCCTAGCTCCTCTCTCGTGCCATCCTATCTGTCTCATAAACGCCCGTTCTTAGCTCACCGTTATCATCTGCCATCTCCAATCCTGCTCTCGAGCTGCTGAGTGCCTCCGGTGGAAGTCTCATGAGTTTTCTGACTTCCTCCACTTTAAGTTTGCTCTTTCTGGATTTGGTGATGCCCTTTCTCTGACCAAAGACTATTACTGTAATTACTATTTGATTACTCAGTCGAATCTCATTCCTGCAACCCCCGTCATCCCTTCTCAACATTTGCATCTCTTCTGAAGCCTCCCTGTCCTCCCTTCTCCTCTCTCTGCACAGGATCTTCTCCTTTTTCAACAAGAAGATTGATATAAACTCCACCTTGCTATTGCTTCTCAACCCTTTCCCTCCCCCATTTTCTTCCCTGCTGTTCCCCCTCCTGCCTTTCTTCTCCTTCTCCCCACTTCTCTTGATGAGTTCACCTCCCTCCTCTCTTCCCACCCCTCCACTTGCCCCCTTGGCCCCATCCCCTCTCACCTCCTAACAGGGGTTGCCCCCACCGCTGCACCTTCTGTGCTGTACATCATCAATTTCTCCCTCTTTTGGGTCATTTCCATTGGATTTCAAACATGACACTGTCTCCCCTATCCTTAAGAAGGCCAGTCTTGACCCCTCTGACTCTTCCAGCTATTGCCCCATTTTGCTCCTACCCTTTGCTTCCAAGCTCTGGAGTGTGCTGTTGTCAGCCGCCGCGGCCGCTCCCTTGCGCGGCGGCCGCCCCCCGACACTTCAAACCCCGCCCCCGGCAGCTCTCCCCCAACGCGGGCGTCTCCACGGCAATCAGGGACGCCGGCACAGGCGGACGCCGCACCCACATTGAAGGCCGCCCCCGACAAAGCAGGGCCCCGCCCACCGCTGCGCCGCTGTGCACGCTTGCAGGGGTGTGTAGGGGGCGGGGCTTCCCCTTTATAAACCGGCCGCTCCAGAAGCTCTGGGCCGGTGAACAGAGCTCTAGCCTGGATGAACTAGCCCCCCTTTTTTCCCTGCTTGAAAGCTAAGTATCTGCGAATTGCTAATCTTCCTCTGGGTGTTGTGTCTCCCTTGTTGTATCCCTGTTCCCCGCCTGTCCTCCTTTGTGTTTGAAACCCGCTGATTGTGCCTTCCAACTAGTATTTTGTGACTGCTGAACTCCTGATCCCTGTTACCCTGTGAGAGCTTGAGTGGGAAGAGTGAAGGGCACTTCTGCCCCTTCCTGGGCCCCGTCTCTCCCTTCACCCTTTGTGTGCCAGTCCTTGCCTCCCTGTTCCCCCTACCCCTGGGCCCTCGCCTTACTTCCCCCGCACCAATCCTCACCACCATTTCCCCCCCCTTATGGTGTGAAAGTCCCTTCCTTGAAATTAAGCTCTGTGCCCTATGATGATAGGGGCCTAAGTTCCAGGTGCGAAAGCCCAAGGAACGGCCCACACACTATCCTGACGGGCCTCCGGGACCTCCTTCGAGTGCAATCAGAGTCTTCTGAGAGAGTGTGGCGCGTCTGGGCACCCCTTGTCTCCCCAGCCTTCCCCTACCCCTCTAACAGCTGTCTACATGCGCTGTCTTCATTTCTTCTCTTCTAATTCCTTGACCCCCTGACTTCCACCCTCTCCACTCAACTGACACTGCCCTCACCAAAATCACCAAATACATTCTCTTAGCTAAGTTTAAGGGCCTCTACTCTATTCTTGTCCTCCTCAGTCTCTCTTCTGCCATTGACACTGTTGACCATGGCCTCCTCCTGGAATTACTATGCTCCCTTGGTTTCCGAATGGTTCTCTTTGTATTTCTCGAACTACTCCTTTAATGTTTCTATTGCTAGTACCTTTTCTACGTTGCTTCTCCTCTCTGCGGGAGTTCCCCAAGGCTCTATCCTGGGCCGTCTTCTCTTCTTTCTTTACACTCTTTCTCTGGGTAAACTAATTGAATCTCATGGCTTCCAGCATCATCCTGTATGCTGATGACACACAACTTCCTCTCTCCACTCCGGCGCTCTCCCCCTCTATCCAGTCTTGTATCTCTGACTGTCTCTCTGACATCTCTGGTTGGATGTCTCACCACCAACTCAAACTTCATATGGCAAAGACTGAACTCATCCCCAAACATTCCCCTCCTACTTCCCTCTCAATTTCCAGTGAGGGAGTCACCATCCAGCCTGTCCCTCAGGCATGTAGCCTGGGATTAATCTTTGCCTCCTCCCTCTCCTTTATACCTCAGATTCAGGCTGTTGCTAAATCCTGTTGATTCATGCTGTATAATATTGCTAAAATCAGGCCCTGTCTTATTGTTTCCACCACAAAATCCCTAGTCCATGCTCTTCTCATCTCTCTCCTTGATTACTGTAACTTCCTCCTTACTGGTCTCCCCTAGGGTTGCCATCTGTGGTGGTTTTTTTTTTACCTGACACTCCCATAGGGCCAAAATGGAGGTGTTAGTTAAAAAATGGCTGAAGGTGGCAGCCCTCGTCTCCCCTGCTCTGATCTCGCCCCCTCATCTCTGTTCAATGCTCTCCTGTCAAAGTCATCCACTTTGACCGTCACTTTGACCATGCTTAGCCTGTCCTCTTTGCCCTACACTGGCTCCCTCTACAGGAACAAGATTCAGTAAAAGCTTCTGGTCTTCACCTTCAAGGCTCTTCATGGTCTTGCTCCCCCATATCTCTCTGCTCTTGTATCCCGCCACTCCTGCCCAGGAGCACTGCTCCTCCTCTGCCCCCATCCTCACCTGCTCACAACCTCCTTTCTCCTCTAACATCTTTGCCCCCTCTCTCTTGCTGCCCCCATGCCTGGAACTCCCTCCCTGGATACATTCCTTCTGCTCACTCCCTCCCAACTTTAAAATCCCTCCTGAAAACTTACCACTTCTGTGGTGCTTTTCCCGGCTCATCATGAGTAAAACTGTACCCTCCCCCCCCTCAGAATTTTTCCCCTGTAACTAAGGCCACTTTCAGACATTCCCCTCCTGTGCGTATTCTGGCTGCGGGGGGCGGCGCGGGGGGGGAAGGATGCACAGCCAGGATACGCGTGGGGATCGGGGTCTGAAAGCAGCCATACCCCCCCCACAGCTTTGCTGGTAGGCACATGCAGGGATGCAGAGCTCGATTTTCTGCTCTGCATCCCTGTGTGTGTCTGCCAGAAAAGCCGTGCAGGGTGTGTGGGTGTGGCTTTCAGACCAGCCGATCCCCGCATTCCCCCCCTCGCACAGTCAGAATATGCGTGGGGGGGGGATGTCTGAAAGTGATCTAAGTTACTAAGTTAGTTCCCTGTAACTACGCTAAGCACCTGCACCTGCACCTTCTCAACCTCATGAACGTATCCTTGTCTCTCCTGGTGTTCCCCTCTCCCTTGTCTCCCCCTCCCCTGTCTCTCTTACATTGTAACTATTGATTTTACAGTGCCAGATAAACTGCTGGTGCAATATACATAATAATAACAACAACAACAACGTCAGTGGCCTTCAAGGTGGCTTCACCTCCTCTTCACTGGGGCTACCCTGAGCCTAGTCCTGTTCAAGCACACCAAGAGTTGGAAGGGAAGGGGGCAAAGTGCTTGATCTCCCTTTGCACTGTGTGCACAAGCAAGGCACAATCCCAGTGTCATTTGACGTTCTCCCAGTGTGCAAGACGTGGGAGTCATTATCACACTGTATTTGCTAATGATAGAGACCGCAGCAGCGGGTGCTATTAGTTAAGGCAAGATGGAATCTCAGTTGTTCACCACCTATCTTTTGCATTGGAATTTTTATTATTTATATATTTATTTATTACAAAATCTTATATCCCACTGCCTCCTGCCCACTGGCAGCCCAAAGTGGCAAGCAATATAAATTATAACACAGAATAAATATTTCAATATAAGAAGAATAAAATACCGGAACCCAAAAAACATCAATAACCCTCAACCAGCGGTGCTTACCCACTGTCTGATGGCTGTGGGGGATTGGATGAGGGCTAACTGACTGCGACTGAATTCTGACAAGACGGAGGTGATACTAGTGGGTAGGTCGATGGAGGTGACGGCTCCATCAATTGATGGGGTCTGCCCTCCACTGATGTCCGACGTGTGGAACATGGGGGTGCTCCTTGATGCGCAGCTCCGCCTGGATCTCCAGGTGGAGGCTGTGGTGAGGAGTGCTTTCTGCCAGTTACATCTGGTGCGGCGGCTTCGGCCGCTGGTTTCAATTCCGGACCTGGCCACGATCATCCATGCTTTTATTACCTCTCGATTAGATTACTGCAATACGCTCTACGTGGGACTACCTTTGGTGATGGCTCAGAAGCTGCAGCTGGTGCAGAATGTGGTCGCCCAGCTCCTGGTGGGACTGGGACACCAGGAGCATATTACACCGGTGCTCTGGTCTCTGCACTGGCTGCCAATAGTCTTCTGGGCCCGATTCAAAGTGTTGGTCTTAACCTATAAAGCCTTACACGGTCTGGGCCCTGCTTACCTGCGGGACCGCCTCAACCGTGGGTTCTGGATCGGCCCCTGTGGTTGGCTGGGGGCGCACTGTTGGAGGTCCCCCGGGTGTCTCGGGGGGCCACACAGAGCAGGGCGTTCTCAGTTGCTGCGCCGCACCTGTGGAACTCCCTCCCGGTGGGGACGTGATTGGCCCTGGACCTTCCAGAAGAACTGTAAAACATGGCTGTTCCGTCAGGTATTTGGTGAGGGGTAGGGGTAGGGTGGAGTAGGTAGGGATGAGGGGTAGGGTTGGGGGTGGGGGCGAGGATGTGTTTTTATGATGTTTTAAATTGTTTAAGTGTTTTTATATTGATGTTTTTACGGTTTTGTTAGCCGCTCTGAGCCACTGAGGTGGGGAGAGTGGGATAAAAATCTGTTAAATAAATAAATAAATAAACTCCCCCAAACCCACCCACCCATCCACTACCCATCCCCTTCAGCCTTGTCTTACACTGTCTGCGGAAAGAGGGGAGATCCAGAGAGCAGCAAACCTTCATTGGGAGAGAGTTCCACAGCCTTGGTGTGGCCACCGAGAATGTCCTCTCAGACGTTGCCACCTGGGATACTGGGGGGACCTCTAAGAGGACACCCTCGGAAGACCCAAGGGACCAATCCAGAACACAAAGGATGAGACGGTCCCGCAGGTAGGTGGGGCCCAGGCTGCATAGGGCTTTAAAGGTAAAAACCAACAGCTTGAATCGGGCTCAGAAGACTATAGGCAGCCAGTGCAGAAGACAAAGCACTGGTGTTATGTGCTCACGGCGACCCGTCCCCGTTAGGAGGTGGGCCGCTGCATTCTGCACCAGAATTTTCATCCACTTCACCTCTGGGAGGCAACCGTGTGATTTTTTGGTGATAAAAGTTTTTTGTACGGGGTTTTGCTCTTATTTTGCGACAGAAAATTAAAACAGGCGGTCTTCTAATCGCTACTTGATTTCCAAAAAGAAAGGGTGTAGGGAAGTAACCTAAAATGTTCCCCAAAGTTGCTATTATAGTCAATGGGCGGGGAGACTTTATTCCTGCCACATGCAAATCCCCCGTTATTTATTTATTTATTTATTTATTTATTAGATTTATTTGTCGCCCCCTCCTGCCACAGAAGTTCGGGGTGGCTCACAGCATTTAAAAAACAATATGCTACAACTAAAACACTAAAAAACAACAATAAAGCACATAACAAAGCATAAAAAACCCCACCCCCACACACCCAACCCCCCTCCCATCACCTGTCTCCCTCACCAAAAGCCTGGCGGAACAGCCAGATCTTACATTGTCTTTGGAAAGAGGGGAGCTCTGGGGACAGGCGGACCTCCATCGGGAGGGAGTTCCACAACCATGGTGAGACCACCAAGAACGCCTTCCACATACGAGCCACCCAGGATACCCAGGGGACCCTGAGGAGGGTGCTCCCAGCCAACCGCAGGGGTCGATCCAAAACCCGAATGATGAGGTGATCCTGTAGCTAGGGAGGGCCCAGGCCGTTTACGGCTTTATAGGTCAAAACCAACACCTTGAATCGGGCCCGGAAGACTATTGGCAGCCAATACAGAGAACACAGCACTGGTGTGATGTGCTCATGGCAACCTACCCCCATAAGGAGACGGGTCGCCGCATTCTGCACCAGTTGCAGTCTCCAGATCATCACCAAGAGCAGCCCCACGTACAGTGTGTTGAGCTCACCTCCCACCAGGTAAGCACCAAGGCTGCCGGGCCTGGGTCAACTGAAAAAGAGAGGTATAGTTGGGTGTTATCAGCATATTTATGACACCACACCCCGAACCCTCTGACGACCTCACCCAAAGGCTGCATGTACACGTTGAACAGTAGAGGGGACAAAATAGAGCTTTGTGGGACTCCACACGTGAGGTCCCGGGGAGAAGATGAACAATCACCCAGCATCACACATTGAGTTCTCCCAGCCAGGAAGGAAAGGCACCATTCAAGAACCATTCCACCCACCCCAACTCGGTCCCGCAACCGAGTCCCCAACAATCTATGGTCAACGGTATCAAATGCAGCCAAGAGATCTTAGGATCTCTTGGTTGCAATAGGATCAACAGGGTCGAATGACCCTGGTCCAGTTTATTTATTTTATTTATTTATTTATTTTATAAATTTTTACCCCACCCCTCCTGCCATGCAGCTCGGGGTGGCTTCCAAGCATTAAAATACAGTAAAATCAATTAAAATATCATAAATATTATAAAATATTAAAACAGGGCTAAAAAAAATCAAAAATAGGTGGGGGAACTAAAACCCCCCACCCTTCTCACCCTCCCTCCCAAAGGCCTGGGCGAACAGCCAGGTCTTACAGTTTCGCCGGAATGTTAACAGGCTAGGGGCCAGGCGAGCTTCCTCCGGAAGGGAGTTCCATAGCCGCGGCCCCACTACCGAGAATGCCCTCTCCATTGTGGCCCCCTGCTTAACACGGGGGACCTCCAGGAGGGCACCCCCAGCAGACTGCAGGAGCCGCTCTGGGGCGTGGAGGGCGAGGCGGTCCCTAAGGTATGAGGGGCTGAGACCGTGTAGGGCTTTATAGATCATCACCAACACCTTGAACTTGGCTCGGCACGCTATCGGCAACCAGTGCAGAGCTCAGAGCACTGGTGTAATATGCTCCCGGCGGCCCGTCCCCGTAAGAAGACGAGCCGCCGCATTCTGCACTAGCTGCAGCCTCCGAACCAAGAACAAGGGAAGCCCCACGTAGAGCGCGTTACAGTAGTCGAGCCTCGAGGTGACGAAGGCATGGATGAGGGAGGTCAGGTCTGGGCCGGAGACATACAGACGCAGCCTACGCACCAGTTCACAGTAGAGGTTGTCAACCAAGCCCACAAGTGCAGTCTCAGTGCCATAAACTGGATGAAAGCCAGACTGCGAGGGATCTAGGAAGCTGATCTGAGCCAGATGCCCCTGAAGTTGCCAGGCCGCTACCCACTCAATAACCTTCCCTAAAAAGGGAAGATTAGAAACTGGCTGATAGCTGGCCAGGGAGTCAATGTCCAATTATGTTGGGTTTTTTTAGAAGAGGCTGTACCAACACCTCCTTGAGGCAGTCTGGCACTCTGCCCTCTGTAAGGGAAGCACTGACTATCCCAGCCAGCAATGGCCCCAACGGCTCCTGGCTGGCCTTAACCAGCCAGGATGAACAAGGGTCCAGTTCACAATAGGTGGCTCTGACAGCCCCAAGGGCATCCTCTGAATCGGAGGGTGACACCCACTGAAACTGATCCCATAAAACAGGATAAGACGTGGCTGTACCACACCCACCTGCCTAGCCGCCTGCCTGGCCATCTGTTTCACCTGGCCCCCAAGGCAAGATTCTGGCCCTGATGCCCCTAGCACCCTCCTCCTTGCCTTGCTGCTGCTCCTGCCTGCCCTCCCAAGATCACTGCTGCCGCCTGCCAATGGAAAGCCTGCCCAGCCCTGGAGTCTGCTCCTACCTCTGCAGCTCCTCCTGTTCACTGCCACCAAGATAGTTTTGAAAGCGCCCACGGTGCTGGGCTGCACACAAGCGCTTTGGGGGGCCGGTGCCATGTTTCCTAGTAGTGTTGCATGCTGGGACTACACTTCACCGTATGCAGCACTACTAGGGAACATGGCACTGGCCCCACAAAGCACCAGCACCGCGGGTGCTTCGAAAACTAACTTCCTTTGACGGCTCTAGGTTTAGCAGCAGCGGCAGCTCTTCCTTCAGCAGCCCCTCCTCCTCCTCCTTCTACGCACGCACATGCTGGCAGCAGGAACCTTAAAGAGCTGGTGGAGGCAGCAGCAGTGGCAGCAGCCTGGTCCTGGCATCAGCGATGAAGAGGAGTGCGAGTGCTGGCCTGGCACTAGGTGGGGTGGGGGGAGGAGGAGGAGGAAGAGGGTTCAGTGTGCACTGACTGTGTGTACGCTCATGCAAGTGCATGCTGGAGGGAGGCTATGAGTGACTGAATGTAGGGGCTTGTGTGTGTGTGCGCGCTAGTTGGAGGGAGAGAGTGCACGTGTGTGTGTGTGTGTGTGTGTGCTGGAGGGAAGCAGAGTGTGAGTGTAGGCGTGTGTGTGTGTACACTAGATGGAGGGAGACAGGGTGTGTGTGTGCACACGGGTGCTGGAGGGGACCAGTGAGAGAGAGAGTGTGTGTGTGTGTGTGTGTGTGCATTGACTGACTGCTGGATGTGTAGTGTGCAGTCTGCTGCCCTACTGAGGCCTTGATTCTTCTCTCCAGGCTACGTGTGTGCACTCGGGTGGGGGTGCATGTGTGCGCACCTGATCTCCTCTATCCCAAATCCCATCTCCAAGTTGTCGGCTAGTATAATTTGGAATGTGATGTCCATATGGGATCAAATTAACCTTCCAGCACTGCACCCTCAGTTGGGTACTAGCTTTGCAGACTCTATATAGAAGCACAGAAACAGTTGCATGCTTTTCTGCTGATGAGTGTACTTAGCTTAATGAAATAATGGTGGGTCTTTCCCACTATTTCAGGTGTTCTCACTGTATGCTGAAGGATGAGCACTGCTCCAGAGGTGTTATCTCTCAATCTTAAGGTTTTTGCACTGCTTTATGACATCATTGTATCTGGGTCTCTTCTCTCAACAACAGTAAAATCAGTAGCAGTCCCTAGGGGACTTCATGGATTCTCTGAATTCATGACAGGGGGTGAACTGTTAATGGGATTTTGCTCTCCTATGCCAACCCTCCCCTCAGCACATTTTTGATGTTTTCTTTTTCCCCATGGCTGTTCTATTGGGGAAGGCATTTGTTCTATATGTTCTAATTTGTTCTATATGAGAAAGGCATGTGGGTGGTTGAGATTATCCAATTTCTGACTCCTGCTCTTGCAAATAGCCTTTTAGAAGAGGAAGGTTTACTCCTGGTTGCTTTCTGTGTATGGCATAGGTGGGGAACCCAGAGTGTCAGGACCAAATCCACACTACAGCTGTTCTTTATTGGACCCCCCCCTCCCAGTTCCTGGATCTTGCCCATTGACCCAGTCCTTACCTTCAAGCACTGAAAGAGTGAGCTCAGGGGAAGGGAGTAGAGATGAGAGCATGCACACAAGGATATGGCTACAGATCTTCAACTCATCCATGATTTGGAACCTCTCCTACCTTACCCTAACCAGAGCACACTTAAGTATCCCTGTCCCCACTAATATCTGGCCTGCTGTGCTTGATTTTTCAAAGTGGCATTTTGAAAGGGAAAGGTTCTACACTCCTGTACACTGTTCTGCATAACAATGTGGTAGCAGAACTAAATAAGAACATTGAATGGTTTTTGGTAGAATATTCCCCACATTCACTAAGTCCCCCCACCCTCCACACACACATTCCATCACTCCCCCTGCCCCAGCAAGACACACTAAAGTGAAAACGTACTTTATGATCCAGTTGGAAAAAGGGTTACACTTCTCAGCATTACAATGCGGCAGCAGAAACATACAGACAAACAGTACAAAATAAAAAGAACATCTAACCACAGAATACAATGCAAACAAAATAAATACAAATTCATGACACATACAAAAAACAATGGAAATTTACCAACACGAAATCTCTGGTTTAAGAAAATAGTTAAGGCTCAATTAATGATTTTACAAAACCTTTTGAGTGGGGAGAAACAAAATTTCCAAGCAAAGGCTTTTACAGAAACAACCATAACCCAAAAAAGCATGGAAACTGAAGTTTAAGGTTCAAAACACACACCCTTTTGTTACCCATTTCCCTACTCTACCCCTTTCCCCTTTAGCCCAAGCCACTAACTCACAAAACACTGTGACCTCACCTTAACTATTGCATCTTGTTTGGTGTTACGTTGTGTTCACGATGTCATATGGTGCATGTACTGTTCCATTAAATGGTGCTTTTGATGATTTGTGTGAATGCATTTCATAATACCAGAAGATGCATTAAGTGCATGACTGCTCATTCTAAATGTTGATTTGTCACTTTGATGTCAAGTGTGCTGAAGATGTCATTCTATTTGGAGTTGTTCCTTGTTTAAAAGGGTTTTTTTGAAAATGTAAAACGACCTATTCTCAGTCAAATTGTGGTGGTTAGACCTGCTTTATCTTTCAGGACTAAGTTTAAGATCAGTTTTATCTTACAGGACTTTTCTTACAAAAAATCAAGTAAGAAAAGACAAAACATTTCTTACTTTCTTTCAAGCAAGAAATGTCAAATGTTTTCTTTTGCACTAGGTGCACTAGTTAAGGCAAGGTCACAGTGCTTTGTGAGTGAGCGGCTTGGGCTAAAGGGAAAAAGGGTAGGGAACAGGTGGAGGGCGTGTTTTGAGCCTTAAACTTCAATTTCCATGCTTTTGGGGTTATGGTTGTTTCTGTAAAAGGCCTTGCTTGGAAAAGAAATTTCCCCCTCAAAAGGTTTTGTTGGAAAATCACATATTAAGGTCATAGGTGGTGTGAGGGTCTGAAGTGATCCCACAGTGATGGCCTATCTAGGAGCATAGGAAGCTGCTGGATGCTGAGTGCAGGCAAATCTACCAATGGTGAGGTGAGAGAAGAGCAATTTAGGCATAGGAATAAAGTCTGGTAGGGGAGTGCAAGTGAGATTAAAAGGACCTTGAAGAAATGAAAGGGTTTCAGCTCAGGTACTGCTTCTCCAGAGAAGGTAGAACAATTGCTAAGCACTATGGACTTTCTCCATTCCTCTGTACTTCGTGCAGCCATTTACACCTTTGCACTACTGCAAATGACTGAATAAGGTGCACAGCATGAAAAAATCAAACCTCTCTGTGCCAGTAAGGGACAACTTATGGAATTGTCCAATGAGATGCTGGGAGGGAGCACAGGATGCGGTCAGATCCCAGTACAGTGTGGGTTATGCACTATGGGCCACAGCTAGAGGGATCTGGTGATGATGCACTTACACTAGCTGTGTCTTCCCAGCTGCATTTACGAGAGCATTTAAAAGTGCTGCAGTGTCTTAGGAAAAGTGACTCAGGTACTTGGAAGTCCAAGTCCTGTTGATTTTATATGAGACTCGGGCTTTTAGGTGCCTTGGTGAAATGGCTGTGAAGTATCTAACTCCCTTAGACTATTTAAAAAATCCTAGCCAAAAGTTCTTGGTGCCACTTGTCAGTCCCACCTATGAAGAAAGCTCGTAAGTCCCTTGTGGGGAGTGGGGTGTGTATTGCATCTGAACTTAATACAATAGCGTCAACTTTCCTTCTTGTGCTCAGGTAAACATGAAAGGTCAGCAAGCAGAGGCAGCAATGGCAGATCATTCTCTTCCTCCAGTAAGACCTCCAGGCAAGCAGGCAGTGTTATCATCAGTAGACAATCTTTATCTAACACCAGTGAAAGCCTCAGCCAGACAAATATCAGCATCTTCATCATCAATGGCAACTGCCCCCCTGCCTCCAATGAGAGCTCCAGGCAAGCAAGCCTCCTCCTTCTACTCAGTGACAAACCCCATTTATCTCCCTCCACTGAGCGTTTCAGACAAGAGAACAGGAGTAGCAGCAAAACCCACATCTCTCCCTCCACTGAATGTTGCAGTCAGACCAGCAGAGGTAACAGTTAATTTTCCATTTCAGGTGAGTGTGCCAGAGAAGCAAATGCCAACCCCCATCACGCTCTTTCTTAAATTGTAATCCAGTCCACATTGAAGTAAGTGGCTCAGTTCCAGGTGACTTTAATGACTGAAGATTGCACCCTTGGGAAGCAAATGTTCCACACACTGGGTGGAAAAAGATGTGACAGTGGACCACCATGGCCCGCTTTGTCCTGGACCTCACCTGCACATATATGCAGGTGCTGCCAGTTGTTGGTCCAGGATTGCCCCAGGCCGTGTCAGCAGCAAGCCTGAGATGTGCCCTGGACCCAATCCCAGGTGCACGTCCCGGGCCAAGACCTACCCAACCAGACCACAGTGGGCTGTTACGTCTGTTGCCGCCGGCAGACATGACCCAGACCAGGGCCCATTGTGGCCAGTTTCCATGGCTGTCTGTCATTGGCCACCATGACTGCCCGTCATGGTGGGGGGTGGAGCACTGGGCACAGCGTGGGTGTCAGGCCGGCCGGCCGGCCGGCCACACATTCATGTGTCTCCTCATCACTCCCCACACCCCAGGCCCTGGCCACAAGCACGTTTGTTCTGCAACCTGACCCAGTCTGGATCGTGTCCACTGTAGCTTTCCATCGCAACCTGGGTTGGGTTGCTGTGGCAGTGTGGTCACGTGTGTTTTACCCACTGAAGTCAATAACAAAAAACCCATCAACTCCCCCCATGGCGGAGGATTGTCCTGCACATGTTTTTACCATCTCAAGCAACAGCTCTAGTAACAAGTTTCCATTTCTTGTCTGTTTGGAAAAGGCTGGATGGCTACTGACTAGTTACAAACAATTTTGAAAAGCTGAACAGTCCAGCACAGTCTGGATTTCAAGGCCAACTGCTTGCAGTGGCTTCAGTGGGACTCTTCAGTTGAGGAAAGCAGGATTGCTAAACTGGAATGTTCAAAAATAACAAGCCAGACATCAGTCCCACACCAAAATATGACTAAAAGGATTAAATTGTGGGTTTCTTATTGTCTTTTGGTTACTGAGTATACCATGATTTCAAGTCAGTTCCATGATTGGGACGGGGGCAGAGGGAGGAGTGTGATCTATGATATTTAAATGCTTGCGGATTGTATGAGTGCATTGCTATTTACACCAGTGGGAGAAGTACACCATAGTCCTGTTAGCATCTATTTGCTGGGGATGGGGGGGTGATAGGCCTTACCAGGGACCAAAGAGCCTTTTAGTCTTCTCTTTCACATCCCAGTTCTGGACATGTTCAGGAGTGTGCATGGACTGGCTGGCTCTGTCAAGTTCCCCAGTAATCTACTGGTTTTCATAGTCTTACAGTGGGCCAGGAGGAAGCCCCATCAGTAGACTACTCAAGGTGGTAAGTCTTTTCTCTCCTCAAGAAGAAAAAGCATCGGGGGCACGAGTGCTTAAGGGTTGTTCTTAGGATGGGGGAAGGAATAGGGATCCAGCCCCCAGTGCATGTCCTCATCTCGCTCCCTTCCCCTGAGTTCGCTCTTTCAGCGCTTGTGGGTAGGAGCTAGACATCTGGGCCCACCAGACCCAAGATTTGAAAAGGGGTCAAATAAAAAAACAGCCATGTGCTGGATTTGATCCTGAAGACAGAAGTTCCCCACCCCTATGCTGCCTTATATTTGTTTAGGCACAAATGTGCAATTTGCGTTTCCTGGAGGTGTGAGCACTCAGCATTCACAGAGTACTTTCATCTCCCTTCTGAGTCTAAAATCAGAACCCTAGTCTCCTCCTCTACTCTGCCATACGGCTGAGTCGGAAGCCATTGCTCTGCTGAGGTTACATGCTTGCGCCGACAGATGGCGCCCCCTCTCCCTGCCTAACGGGGGACTGAGCCCTTTCCACCGGCAGGTGGCGCTCTGGGCTGGCGGAAACTCTATCGCGACCCGACTCCCGTTATGCCTCTCGTTTCCGCTGACCCCTCTCTCTCCCGGGCTGGCGCTGTGAGCGGAGCGGGAACATGGCCGCCTCGAAGCCCGTGGAGGCTGCTGTGGCAGCGGCGTCGGGGAGCGGAGGCGCTGCTCCCGGCGGGGCCGGCTCTGGTGCGGCCGGGGGGCTACCGCGCTGGCAGGTGGCGCTGGCGCTAGGGGCGCCGCTGCTGCTCGGGGCTGGCGCGCTCTATCTCTGGGGGCGGCGACGGCGCGCGGCGCGGGGGGATAGCAAGGGCGCCAGCGAGAGGAAGACGCCGGAGGGAAGGGCCAGCCCGGGCTCCGCCGCCCCCGGGGACAGCCAGCTCGGTGGGGCCGGCCGCGAGGAGATGGTGAGCCCGGGAACTCAGGGGTGTGCGGGCTAATGGAGGCGTCAGACCCGCCCGTGTAGAGAGGCCCCTGGGTGGGGGAGGGGGGTTGCGGCTGGGTCTGAGAAGCAGAGGGGGGGGTGTGTGTGTGTGGAACCACACCTGTGGCAAATCCACAGCACTCACAATTCTGTAAAGTCCTATCATGGCCCTTCTCAGTTGTCTTGTTTCTTCAAGCTGTTGAGCCCCAACCTATTGAGTCTCTCCTCATAGGAAGCTGTTCCATACCTTTGTTCATTTTTGTTGCCCTTCTCTGCACCTTTTCCAGTTCTTCTATATCATTTTTGAGATGGGGCAATATGAACTGCACACTGTGGGCGTCTTTAGATATAACAAAGATCGGGTGTCAAACTCCCCTAGGCACATACATGACCGTTGTGTGTAAGCACCGTAATAATCCCAACACCGATTTGGCCACCTGTTGAACACGTGATGTGAACACCATTGCATCACAAGGTCAGTTTGTATGTTCCAGCTGAACAAATGGCCAGTGTTGTGTCTAATGATATCACATGGCATGTTAGCAGGTAAAACACAGGGAACAAGGTGGCAGCGCTTGTGTGCTGAGATCGGGTGGTGAGCAAAACACCAATTTGTCCCAAGATGGGCTGTGTGTCTAAACAGTGGTACATACTGAACACAGGGCCAAAACAGTGTTCATATCAAGGTCAAAACGCACATTCAGACACCTGCTGATGTTATATCTAAAGACACCCACTATTCAAGGTGTGGTCTCTAGAGAATTCCATGTCTCTTGTGGTTCTTGTCAAATAAAATGCTTTGGTATGTTGCTCCAAAGAATGAGGAGTTACTGACAGAAATATGTAGGGTGTACGTTATATGGCTGCAAAAAAAGGCTGATGCTGTTTTAGTCTGAATTAGTGGAGGCATTGTTTCCAGGCCACAGGAAGTAATAATCCACTCTGTTCTTCACTGGTGAGACCTCCCCTGCAGTACAATGTCCAGTTACAAGCACCTCTGAAGGACATTACAGAATGAAGCAGGTTCAGAGGAGGGCAACAAAGATGATGAAGAGTATGGAAAACAAATCCTATGATGAAACCTTGAAGGAACTGGATATATTTAGCTTAAAGAAGAGGAGATTGAGGGGAGACTTGATAGTCTTCATATATCTAAAGGGCTGCCCCAAGGAAGATGGCAAGGAACCGTTGTCCATTGTCACAGAAGGCAAGACTAAGAATAATGGACTCAAATGACAAGGAAACCGATTTCTGTGAAATATCAGGAAAAGCTTCCTAATAGTAAGAGCTGTTTGGCAATGGAACAAGTTGCTTAGGAAGACTGAATAGCCATCTGTTGGTGATTTTGTAGATGTAAACAGCCTGCATCAAAATAGGGGTTGGAGTAGATGACCTTGCGATTCCTTCCAACTCTGTGAAAGTCAGTGGGAGGTGAGCTGTCTTTCACCCTTCATTCATGCTAGTGGCAATGCTATCCTAACCTGATTAGGTTTTTTATTTCTAAGGGGCAGATTTTCAGAAGTCCTGAACCCCTTTTATTGTATACCGTGTTCAAGGCTTTTTGTTCCATCATGTGCGTTAAAATATATACTAATGTGGCTGCTTCCCTAAAGCTGACAAAACTTCCCTAAAGTTAACAAACAAGATGTTAGCTCACATTAACCACACCAGGTGGCTGTCCACCTGCTAATTTATTAGATGTTGTCTCTACTCGACACAGGGCCACCATGCACCAGGATACGTAACCCCCACTCATGGCAAGTCCCAGAGCATGCGTGGCATACCATGTGGGCTAATGTGTGCCCACGTGTCCATGTCCTGTCAATTAGGCTGCAGGTAGTACCTCCACACATCCAGGTCAGCCAGCGCCATCCAGTTGCAGGCAGAAATCCTAGAGTGTCTGAGGAGCAGCCGGTTACTGCCCCTCTCTCTGCTCTTACTCTCACTAGCGCTGCCTACAAGTGCATGAAAGACAGGCCAGGGGCTGAGTTAACACCTAAAGGTGCAACAGGAAATGCTAGGTGGCTTTTCTTCTATACTGGCTTGTTAATAGTCTGGAAGCTTATGTTGCATGAAGCAGAAATGGGCACAGGTTAAGAATGCCCATATACTGAAAGGTAATCCTTGTGTTATTTTGAAATTTGGAGGCACCATAGAGCTCATTAAGACGAGCAAAATATGTTACAGCGTCCTACATTCAGTGAGTAATCCTGCTCCTGAAAGCTACAGTTTTCACTTCTGATCGGTTAGGATAGCTTAGCCCTCATTAATCAAGGTTGATGTGAAGAGCATGCAGGTTTCACTAGGCTAGCTTGCAGGTTTTGCTTGTTTGAACACTTGTCCATTTACCATGGAACATGGGGTAATGTTGCAGGAGAACAAATCTTAGGAATGCATTTAAAACATAAGACTTTTATGAGAATTTAAGTTCCTAACACAGATGTTTTCTTTTGAGTCCATGAAGTCGAACAATAGTTTTAGGTGTGACAATATGCCCTAGTCAGCTCAGTAGGGTTATTAACTTTGATATAAAATGTATTAACTTTGATATAAAATTAGGTTAAATGGCTACATTGTTAACTATTACACTGGCAGTGGCCAACTTTCTGAAAGTTTGATCAGTTTATCAACCAGTTCATACCCCTCGGCTATTGGAAGGTGCTGATGTTTTCACTGTGCTGAAAGGAACTGAGCTGGGTCACTGTGACTTTGTCTGAAAGATCCAGGTTGTGCTGCTGCTTTACTGCCGGTCACCAGTCCTTTTGTTTCATAGGTGGAGCTGCTGCCTAACCCTCATTGGGAGCCAGTCAGTTGGGAGTGAATCAGAATGACAGGACTCATGGCATGGCAGAAGCAAGGCCTTATGCCAAGCTCCGTCTAACACTCTTTGCTGGAGATAACCAGGGTAGTCCCCTTTCAGTCCCTTTAATTGGTGTCATGTCATTGGTGTGATTGATCTATTAATGTTTCAGCCATAGTATTTGGCAGATACATTTGTTCCAGTATCAAGGGATGGATGTAATTATTAACATTGTTTTAGTTGAAGATCTGTTTGGCAAGTATAGCATCTGCACATTTTGACATCAAAATCTCTAGATGATGATTGGTTCTGAGAACAAGTAAGGAGACCCTGATATGGCTTTGTAATTGTGATTGTCTGGACACATATTTAAAGCAGGGTTTAAATCTTCTGCATTGAAATATTATGCATCATTCTTAAATTGATAAGTCCTAAACCATAATCCATCTCATTCCATACCACAGCAGTAGCAGCCCATGCCTGATGTTTCTCTTTAACACTCTGGGGAAGAGTTTTCTTCCCTGATGCTAGTTGCAAAGCAGGTTACACAATGAAACAAAGTTTACTGTCCTTAGCTTGACTACAGTACTGCAGCTACTTCTGTTCATAGGATTTTCCAGCTTTCTTTAAAATGAATAATATAAAATAGTGTAGTGTGTTCTTTTTAAAATGTGTATTCCTGCCATTAATTTCACTGAGTGAGTGAGCATTTCCCCCCTCTTATGATACACTTCTTTTAAATTGGACCAGATTTACTCCTGAGCCCTTGAGAGAGGGAAGGCTATAAATCCAAATAAACAAATCTAAATAAATTCTAAATGTACACTAGATTTGGTGAGAATGGATCATTGGCAGTGCAGCTGTTCTGCTTACGTGAGAGTGGCAGGAGTCTTCTGCAAAATGCGGTGTGCATATGTGATTGCATGCATTCGTGCTCACTATACTCAGTAGGATCACTTGTTCACTTAGTATCAGTTTTTCATTTTTCTTGTCTAAAGACCCCTCCTTTTTTGAAAGCTCCTTGATATCTGTCCTGGCCAGACTTTTTGCTTATTTGTAGAGCTCAAACATCCATGATAAGTAGATGCTTGAGTGCCAGTCCTGCATTTGAAAATGTTCACCAGAACTTTAGCTTTACCAGTCTTTAGGGGTTGGTTTTTTCTTCTTAGCTTAACTCTAAAGTTCATCTAGTTAAGAAAGCTGGAAAATGCTTTGTTGCACAGGAAGTCCATTCGCTATTACAGTTGTTACTGTTTTGCTTTAATAGTCCTGGTAGATTAATCAGTAATGCCATTGACCACAGGGTTTGAGGTTGCTCAATTATTTCTCTTTCCTCTTTGTGTATAATTGGAATGGCCCCAAAGTAGAATGTTTAAAGCAGCAGTCCACAAACCACTTACTCCAAATTAGTCCCACAGGCCTTCAAAGGGACTAATCCAGAGTAAGGAGTTTGCCAGTTGTGGCCTAAATAATGGATTGCTTTTTTTAAAATCAGAGAAGCTTCACTTTCTATATGGGCTTGTTTTGAGATTCCCTGTTATAGTTTTTATGTAAATCTTTGGTTTTGAACATTCATATAACATTAAGTACTGGTAATGCAATTTGCAATCTGGTAAATCAGCAGTCTTTGTTTTTAGACCTTGTAGAAAGAAGTGAATGTACTGTTGACTTCATGCTACTTCCATACCAGTCCGAAACAAGCGTAACAAGTTGTTAAAAATCTGGTTAAAGCAAAACTGAAATAGTTGTTCTTACCTTGTAAATGTATGGCTGCTGGGTATAGATCTCTTCCTGGGATTTGGTGATTCATTATTCATAGAAGGAAGATAGTTAATAAGTGAATCAAACAGAACATATTGCATTGAATTAAATTACACTAAAAAAATAGTGTGTTAACTGGTTCTGATTAACAGCCATTCTTTCTCATATGCTGTACAATAATTGTTTGGACTTGTTTATGGCCATTTTTTCCACTGACGGGGGTGAAGGGCATGAGTGTGCTTGTGCGGTGGGTGGAGGTGGGTGGGTGTCCTTTTACACAGACACACACCCACCTCCACCCACGGGGCCTCCTCTGATTTTCCAGATGGCCCCGTGGGTGGAGATGGGTGTGTGCTGGAGCGCACATGCACAAATACCCACTGCCCGTGGTGTTTACACAGGCAGACAGCCACCCACCGCCAGCCCGTTTACACTGACCCCCCTCCCACTGCACACCTGCTGGAACACCCAGCGATGGGTTGGGCCGTCCGTGTGAAAACGGCCTATGTTTCTGTCTCCTTATATAGGAGAAACACCCCTAATGACACTGATATAGTGTCTCCATTTATAGGCATCTCAAATAGCAGATGATGCATACTGTTTCAGACACCTGGCATTGATCGTCATTGATGAAAAAATCTTTCATGAAAGCCAGTGGGACTAGGATGATGATAAATTTGGCCATGATAGTGGCTAGTCATCATATAAAGTGAACGTCTGAGCCTTGTGATTTAGAGAAAAAGTAATAGGCCTGGATCAAATATGAAGACGGCAGGAGTGTGCCTGGGAATGCTTCGCTGCAGGCAGAAGCTGCTGAGAGGGGGTGACTGGATCCACCTGGGTGCTCTTGTGCCTTCACTTGCAGGTGACCTACTTAAGACAGGGCTGCCCTGGGGGCGGCGCCCTCCGGGTGGCGGCCAAAAGACGCCGCCAAAGGGTGAAGTACCGTTAGCGGTGCCGTTTGCGGGGCTGTGGAGGCGGAAGCGACCCACTATCAGCGAAAGAGTTGTTTCAGCTTCCCTTTTTTCTCTCTGGAACGCCTCCAGTGAATCCTTGGGACGTAATCTACTGCGCTTGGGTAAGGGAACAGCCAAGAGTGCAGCCCAGCTTCCCTGTATTTCTTTCGCTGGAATTATGTACTATAGATGAAGAGGGGTGTGCGGTGGTGCTACGTAGACCTGGACTGAAAGGTTGGGAGAACGTCATGCCAGCTGCGGTTATCCCTGAACTATGGGTGTTGAGTCATAATACACCGGATAAGGGGCTACCTTCCCTCACCCCTCAGGTATAATTGGCCACTAGAGCTGCAATTGGAAATTGTGGGAGATAGGAAAAACTACAGGACTGGATACTGAATACCCACTAGAGGGGCTAATATCTTTGTATTCTTGAGCCAGTAGGGAGAACGGGACAGCTGTTTGCAGCCGCTGCCCAATTGGCTTGTTCTTTTGGTGGTGCACCAGTGAGGGCCCCAAGGAGAAGGGGTGTGTCCATAGATTGAGGGGTGAAAGGTGGTCCTTCAACCCAGGCACGAGCCTCAGGGTAAGAATACTAGGGCTTTGCCCTTAAAAGGTGCCCTCAGAGTATCCCTGAAGACTGGACCAGCTATAGAAGTGCCTAGTGTGATCCGTTCCTCCGTCAATATATTGGGTTTTGCCCCGGGATCTGAAGAGTGGTGGGGACCTCGTCCGCGATGGAACTTCGATCTGGGGTCAAGCTTTCCCAAGCCTCGTTAGCCCAGGAATAATGGCAGGCTACTTAAAGCCATAATTCCAGTACAGACAAAAATGACCCAATTTTTTACTTCCGTATCTGATTTGGATAAAAAGTTAGGTAGTTCCGCCAGGGAGCCTGCAGCAAGCTCGGGAGCAGGGCTGGGTCATCTTGCCCAGTCCTCCCCTGCGAGAGGAGTTCCAAATCTAACTAGGGATCTCTTACAGCTTGTGTCCAATCTCTCTCATAAATTTGAGGACTTTGTGGTTTGCCAAGAGATCGATACTGATACCAGATTTAAAGAGTTGGAAGAAAAGTTGGGGCATTTTGCCGATTTACTCTTCTCCATGAAAGTATTAGTTGGTGGGCTTTGGCTTGAATTTAATACATTTAATAAGACCATCAATGCATCAGAAAAGAGCAGTAGTTTGATGTGGCGGGATATGGCAACTCAAACAGATATCAACATATCGGGGGTGGGGGTTCAGGGTCATGCGGTTATACCCCAGGCTTTTATACAAGGGAATCCCCCGTTAAGACAACCCACCGAGGGCATTGGAAGGGAGCCCCCTTGGTCAGGGTTTCTAGATACTTCCTCTGCAGGAACTCTGCAGGGTATTCTTTCTGGAAGGGAAGCAGAGGTCTCCCAGGTGCAGAGGGTGAGGGACATTACGCAGTATTGCCAGGGTGGGATACCTCCAGAGTTTGTTACCCTTCGTAGTAGGGACCAGTCAACAGGAACCCCTTGTGTTACGAAGGGTGTTCCCCTTGGGACTGGGAAAGACTCAGCAAGGGGGTCTCTCCAGTTTGGTAGGGTATGGCCGCAGGATGCTAAGGAACGATGGGCCCCGGCCATTCTTATACGTTTAAATAAGTAAAAGAGGTAAAGTTTTCTGTCCAAGGATACCCTAAAGTTGCACTTACTCCTAGTCTTCATCCACTCTTGCACGGGGCTGAGATTGAGTTGACTACATTCCCTATTTCCCCTCATACCTGGTCGGACTATTTTAGCAAATTATTCAGCTCCCATATAGAGTCTCAGGGTCAGAGAGAGGGCTCTCTACAGCTGGAGGGTACCTCTACCTGAGCCCCTGTTACGGAGCTGGAGGTAGTGTCCCTTATTGATTCCTTTAAGAGCAATAAGGCACCGGGCCCTGACTATATTCATATTAATTTTATTAAGACCTATAAGGATTGGTGGGTTCCACTACTTGCTGCCCTATTCTCTGCCATAAGCAGATCTGGAATTGTACCAGTGGGTTGGGGGAAGGCAGTAGTTATCCCCATATTTAAAAAGTGCTCTCGGCGTGATCCGGCCAATTATAGGCCAATTAGCCTCTTGAGTACTGTAGGGAAAGTTTTTGCTAAGCTTCTTCTTAATAGGCTCTTGGATTGGCTCCAGGAATCTAAATTTCTCTGCGTCGAACAAGCTGGCTTTAAAAAGGCCGTTCTACCATCGAGCTTTGCTTTATATTGTACCACTTAATCAGTAAATATCAATCCCAGAATGGGGTGTTTTTTGTCGCCTTTCTCAATCTTAAGGCGGCATTCGATTCGATAGATAGATCCGTTCTTTGGGAAAAGCTTCCAGCTCTACAGTAGATAGGAGACTCCTTGGCCTGATAGGTGCCTTTTATACTGACTCCACTTTGGTAGTAAAAGTGGATGGCCAGGGTCATGTCACACTCCTGATAGATACTCATATTGGGGTAAGGCAAGGGTGCGTTTTGTCCCCCACCCTCTTTAATATTTATATTAACGAGGTAATTCCATTGATGGCGCACTCTAAATTCTTTCCCCCCCGAACTTGCTGCTAGACCTGTTGGATGTTTATTCTATGCAGATGTCGTGGCCCTGTTGTCTCAAATGCGAATTGGTCTGAATAGACAGATGGACGCGTTTGCTGCGTTGTGTAAAGCCAATAAGCTTATTATAAATTTTGAGAAATCCGAGGTATTGGTCTTTACTAACAGGAAGAAAATCCATAAGTGGTCTATAGAAGGACACTCTGTGCAACAAGTTTCCTCCTTTAAATATCTCGGCCTGACCTACCATAAGTCAGGGAGCTGGAAAGAGCATATACAGAGGGCAATTTCAACCGCTAAGGCTCAGTCCCAAAGTATCAAGATGGGCAGGAGTGCCATTAAGCCTGCTATCCAGGCCTTTAATAGTAAAGTAAGGGCTCAGATTGTTTATGGCGCAGAGCTTTGAGCCCCTTTCTGCTCTCAGAACCTCAATGCTATCCAAGCGAGGTTCATGCAAGGCCTTTTGAACTGCCCAAAAGGCACTACTAATGCAGTGATGAGGGTAGAATTAGGCCAGGTTAGTTGGCAACACGCTGCAAATAAGATGGCATTGAGATTCTGGTGTAGATTGTTTTGTGATCAAGGCTCTGAGCTCCTTGGAGGAATCAATGAGGATACATTTACCGACCCTTGGCAGGGAAGGATTGAAGCCCAATTGAAGAGTTTGGGGTTACCCAGGGAGTATTTGGCTCACAAGATTTATGGCTATGATCGGTAGGGAGGTAATCCTTAGAGCAAGCGACATCGAAAGGCAGCCGGAGCTTGCTAGGATTAATGCAGCCTCCCATATGACTGACTATTGCTCTTGGGCTCCGGATCTGGGCCAAGTGGCCAAATATATAGAATCTGACATTTCATCTAGAGGCAAGCATCTTATTTTTAGAGCTCGGATCAATGCTTTTCCATCACAAGTCTTTGAGGGACATTTTAAGGGAATTCCCTTTGCTGATCGGCTGTGCCCATTTGACAGCTTAGTTACAGAAACTGTTGCCTGTATAGTTATGCATTGTCATCTTTATGATAAGGCGAGGGGAAAATATTTGGTACCTTCATTGGCAAAGTATTCGGGGAGGTCTGATTTAGCTCTTCTCGTTAGAATACTTGACAGCAAGGATCCCCAGGACATTAAGAATGTAGCGGGCTTTTTACTCCAGGCGGCCCATTACCGGAAACTATTCCTGGAGTTTAGGGCCTCTCAAAGCATGGAAGAAAGTGAGGCTGGTGATGTGGTTTGAATTATTAAATTATCTTTTGAATCTATGGAAGGCCGTGATCAGGTTTAGGTTTACTGTCTTAGTTTAGGAATTGGAAGCTGTCTGGGATCCCCTATTGGGGAGAGCTAATGGTATTGTAGGCGACCAAGTTTTGGGGGTTTGGGTGGAGATTTCCCACCTTGTTTTTCCCTTCTATTTGGACTTTTCCTCCTCTTGTATTCTGCTTATGGTATGTTTTGTATATTTGTATCTTTCGTATTTTGTTTAAATTTATGATTTTAATGTGTGCAACAGCCTTTGGCTACGCAATAAATGATGATGATGATGATGATGAAGACTTTTAGTCACAACCTGTCATTTGACTATGTTATGTGAAGAGGGCTTGTAAATTGATCATGCTGAAATTTACCATTTATGTTTCTCCTGTGTGTCTCAGTAATCACTTGGCTGACAGCATATCTATTGAACTACAGCAAATTCCTCATTCTGCTTGAAAAGACATGACCCTAAAAACAAAGGCTTTTAAAACTGTCAGTTCAACCATGTTGGCATTGATGGATGCTGGCAACAACGCTGCTTTTCTTTAGCAGTAGGACATTTTGCTATTTATTTACCTTCTGTCTTGTACCAGGTTTGAAAGCTTCTCCCAGAAAAGCTATTTTGCCACTGTTGCATTTAAAAATTAACAAGTTTATTTCTGTTCAGTTCCCTAAATGTGATGTAGGTACTGAGTCAAGTGCTGTTCAAATAAAGCTTGGTTATTTCCACCACCAGTTGGTCCAATAAAAGATATCATTTGAACCACTTAGTTTCAAATAAGGCTCTAAATAGACTAAATGTTCTTGGGTGTAAATTGTAGCATTTGAGGCCCTGTGGAGAAATATCTGCTCCCAGACAGAACTATAGCGGCATTTTAAAATGTTTATCTTTGAAGATTTTTAATTTGTTCATAATTGACTTGAGATAAGCAGTTTCTCAAAGGACAATTTAGATGGTTGCAAAGCACATAAGTAGTGCCATACTGGGAAAGACCAATGGTCCATCGACCCCAGCATTCTGTCTGATAGTGGCAGATCTCGGTCGCCTGGCAGGAGTCCCCAACAGGTCACAATGGGGCGAGCCATTTCTCATTGGTCACTGCCAACAGTCAGAGGTTATGTCCCCCAAATTTACTTGACTAATTAATAGCCATTAATGGACATACCCCCAAGAATTTATCCAATCCTTTTAAAAATCCTGGTGCTACTGGCCTTGACCATATCCTCTAGCAACAAATTCCACAAGCTAATTGTGCGCTGAATGAGAAAAATACTTTTTTATTTGTGTTAAACCTACTGCTAGCTAGTTTCATGGAGTAGCACATAGTTATAGTACTATTTGAGAGGGCAAATAGCTTCTCCATATTTACTCGTTCCACACCACTCATGGATTTTATAAACTTCTATCATATTCCCTCTGTCATCTCTTTTTCAAGCTGAAGAGCCCTAACCTGTCGAACCTCTCCTCGTACGGAAGCCCTTCCATACTCTTTATAATTTTTGTTACGCTTCTCTGTACCTTTTCTAGTACTACTATATGTTTTTTGAGATGAGGCACCAGAACTGCACACACTATTCAAGGTGCAGTTGCAGCATAGATTTATTAGAGGCATTATGATATTTTCAGTTTTATTCTCTATCCCTTTCTGAAGAATTCCTAATGTTCTGTTTGGGTTTTTGACCGCTGACACACAGAGAGCTCAGGATTTCAATGTGTTGTCTGTCCACAATGACTTACTTTATTTAGTTAGTTAGTTAGTTAGTTATTTTACAAATGTGGATCCCGCCCCTCCTGCCACAGGCAGCTCAGGGCAGCTAACAAGAATAACAATAAATGTAAAATACAATAGTAGTTAAAATATATCCTCCAATAGGCTAACAATAAAAACATGGAAAAAAACACCCACAACCCTCCACAACCCCTCCATCACCCCTCTCCCTCGTCAAACACCTGACAGAACAGGCAGGTCTTACAATTCCTGTGAACGTTCGGGCAGTCTGGGGCCAGACGAGTCCCCACCGGCAGGGAATTCCAGAGGCGCGGTGTGGCCACCGAGAATGCCCTATCCTGCGTGACCCCCCCGGGAAACCCGGGGAACTCCAATATGGCACCCCCGGACGAACGCAGGGGCCGGTCTAGAACCCGGGGAGTGAGGCGATCTTGCAAGTAGGCAGGGCCCAGGCCGTGTAGGGCTTTATAGGTTAAAACCAACACTTTGAATTGGGCCCAGAAGACTTTTGGCAGCCAGTGCAGAGACCGGAGCACTGGTGTGATATGCTCCCGGCGACCCAGCCCCACCAAGAGCCAGGCCGCCGCATTCTGCACCAGCTGCAGCTTCCAAGCTGTCACCGTCACCATAGGTAGCCCCATGTAGAGCGCGATACAGTAGTCTAACCGAGAGGTAATAAAAGCATGGATGATCGTGGCCAGGTCTGGATCCGCAATCAGTGGCTGAAGCCGCCGCACCAGATGTAACTGGCGGAAGGCACTCCTCACCACAGCCTCCACCTGGAGATCCAGGCATAGCTGCGCATCGAGGAGCACCCCCAGGTTCCGCACCTGGGAAGTCAATGGAGGAAAGATCCCATCAATCAAGGGAGCTGTCACATCCACTGACTTGCTCACTAACATCACCTCCATCTTGTCAGGATTCAGTCACAGTCGATTAGCCCTCATCCAGTCCCCCACAGCTGCCAAACACCGGGTAAACACCGAGACAGCCAGGCCTGGGTCAGTTGAAAATGAGAGGTACAGTTGGGTGTCAAACTCATACTGATGAGACTTCACTCCATACCCCCTGATCACCTCACCAAGCGGCTGCATATACACATTGAACAGGAGAGGAGACAAGACAGAACCCTGCGGGACCCCATATGGGAGGTCTCGGTATGATGAAAAACAGCCACTGAGAACCATCCACTGAGTTCTCCCAGTCAGGAATGAGCTGAACCATTCAAGAACAGTCCTGCCCACCCCCGCGCTATTCCGCAGGCGCGTCACCAACATCTCATGGTCAACGGTATCAAATGCAGCCGAAAGATCTAACAGGACCAATAGGGTCAAGCGACCCCGGTCCTTTTCACGGCGGAGATCATCTACCGAAGCCACAAGCGCTGTCTCAGTGCCATGACCCGGACGAAAGCTAGACCGCGAAGGATCAAGATAACCGACGCAGTCAAGATGCCTCTGGAGCTGCTGAGCCACCACCCGTTCAATAACCTTCCCTAAAAAGGGAAGGTTAGAGACAGGCCGATAGCTGGCAGAGAAGTCAGCATCAAGACCCTTTTCCTTAGTGGTAACCCCTAATTTAGAACCCAGTATTGTGTGCATACATTTGGATTATTTTTTCGATATGTGCATGACTTTGCACTTGTCAACATTAACTTCATCTGTCATTTAGATGCCCAGTCACCCAGTCTCATAAGATTCTCCTGTAATTCCTCGCAGTCTGCTCAGGTTTTAACTTCCTTGAATAACTGTCAACTGCAAACTTGATCACCTCACTCTTTACTCCCTTTTTCAGATCATTAATGAATATTTTAAAAAAACACCAGTCCCAATCCTAATACATATCCCTGGGTCACTGCACTATTTACTTTTCTCCCTTGCGAAAACTGACCATTTAGTCCTACCCTTTGTTTTCTTATCCTTTAGGCATTTACCAATCTGTGCTAGGACACTGCCTCCTATCCCATGACTATTTCATTTCCTCAAGAGTCTCTCATGAGGGACCTAGTCAGATGCTTTCTGAAAGTCCAGATACATTACGTTGACCAGCTCACCCTTATCCACGTGCTTATTTACATCCTCAAAAAATTCCAATAGATTAGTGAGGCATAACTTCCCATTGCTAAATCCGTGTTGACTCTTCCACGTTATGTCATGTTTATCAATATGCCCAATTCCACCAGTTTGCCTGGCACAGTTGTCAGGCTCACCTGTCTGGTTTCCAGGACCGCCTCTAGAGCTCTTTTTAAATACTGGTGTTATGTTCTCTACCCTCCGGTCCTTGGGTACTGTGGCAGGTTTTAGCGATTACCAATAATAGGTCTTCAATTTCATATTTGAAAGAACTTGTTTCAGTGACTGTTAATATAAAATTTTCATCCCTAATGGTTGAAATTAGAGCTGAAATGAATAACTGCAAAAATGGGAATTCCCGTTGAGTAGAATGGCACCCAACCCATCTGTGATAGATCAGATATGATGGAGTTCCTAAGCACTACCCAGCTGGGCATTCGTTTCAGCTCTTTGTTTTCCCTTTTCTCCAGTTTATCTGGAACCCAGTGGACATGGGGGTGGTGATGGTCAGGAGGTGACAGCAGCGGTAACAGTCATCAGGAGTGTGGTGGCAGGAACTGTAGGTCTGTTTTCCAGCCTGTACTTGACCACCCAGAACATTTTTTTAATTTTTTTTTTTTTTGCAGGAGGTAATGATCCATCCATTATTATATATTTTATTGACAGCTGGCGGTCAGCCATAGCTGTGACACAAATAGTCGATACAACACAATGTACTAGCTAAAATAATAAATACATATACTTAAATCATCCTATCTCATAGAGATCGGGCACTGGGAAAACCATGTCCCTCAACGGGGTAAACCACAGTAACCCACAAATCAACCTATGCAGATACATGGTACCTAGTCCCACACTAGAACATAACACCTCCCACCCGCCAGCATATAAAAGAAAACCCTTGGAATATGCACATAGACCAGAGCTGATCGGGGGAGCAAAAAGCACACACCCAGCTACCGCATACTTGTCTTGTTTACACCGGGGGCGAAGCGAATTCTGCTCTTGATCTTTTAAACAGAAGGATGCCCCCTCCAAACGCAGCTCTAGAGCTCATAGAATTATCCCCCCTCAACAAACTACTCACCCTAGGTGCCTCTAGTAGATAACATGGCATTTTGCTAATAAAATGGCTCAAGTGTTGGTCCCTCAGGGCGTTAAGGCAGGGGCAATGAAGCAGTATGTGGGAAACAGACTCCGGGACGGCCATATCACATCTCTGGCAAAACCTCATCTCTCTGGGAATCTTTGCGTATCGCCCCTCCACAACGGCGGAGGGAAACATATTACATCGGCGGAGCGTCAGAGCCCTCCAATGTTGGTCATTCACCCAGCTGATATATTCCGGTGGTGCCACCTTGAGACGATATTCTGGGGCAATCTTCTGGGAAGACAACGCTGCCTGTTCCAATTGGATTTCTTGATCCAATAGTCTTTGTTTAACAGCCAAAGAGGCCTGTTTAAAATTCCAGAGCCTCAAGGAATCCTTGGCAAAGCCTAGTTCACAGAAGGCCTTTTCAATTGGCCTTGCCCAGAGTTCAATGATCTTATCGCCCAATATGTGGGACAACGGGGATTGGGCTACTGGGGGAAAAACCACCACCCTTAGCCAGAACTTAAATAGAGCCGTTCTGACCAGCACCCCAACAGAGCACATCGCCAGCTCAGCTCGCAGAATCATCTGGGGGGCACCTTTTGGAAGGCCAAGGATAGTGCGCAGGAAAGAATTCTGAGGGGCCTCAAGTTTAGTAACCGCTGCATTGCCCCAGTAGCTACAGAATACAAGAGCTGCATTAATACCTTGGCCTTAAACAGCCGTAGCGCTGGCTCCACCAGTTTTCCCCCCTGAAGTGAACCAGACGTACGCTTTGTGGTTCATTTCTGGGGTCTGTTCATGGCTACGAATGGCCAACACAGACCTCCATACAAGCCTCCAGAACCTGCTGCCTCTGGGCCCCTTCTGCTGTTGCCCCCTGCTGCCACGACCACTGCCACAGATGGTTGCTGTTGCTGCTGCTTCTGCAGTGCTCCCACAACCCAAGTAAGTTGAGAAATAGGAGGGGTGTAGGATTTACTGCCTGTAAGTACCCAGCAGATTGTTACCCGCAGGTAGCAAACTTGCTACCCAGTTCAGTTCTAGTTGAAGAAGAGGAATTCTAATTTCAGGAAATAAAGAATGTTTAATGTTAAAAGTTAGAGAAATACTTGGGCATTTAGAAGTTATGTATGCTGTCAGCCTTGCAAACTGGTGAAATGGTTTGCTTGTTTTTACTATGGTAATTTTATATATATATAATATATATATATATAATATTTAAAAAATCGTGATACCTTTTTAGGTAAGGGTTGGTGACTTTTTTGGGGTATGGCTATACTCTAACATTCTTTTGTAAGTAAACTGGAAGTCAACCAAAATAGTGCTAGTAATAGAAGTCTTTGATAAGCCAAAGATAGGTTCTAAAAATTTCCTACAGTTACTGTGGTGGTAGCGGTTGTGGCAAACGTGATGCAGACATGGCTCCCCATCATCCTAGACATTTTAATATTGTCAGTCACACTTGCTCTGAACAGGTCTAATCAATATGCTGGTTGAACTGGTATGGAAGCCTTTCCTATGGTGCAGCTTCTACAGTTGCTGATAATGGTATAGCTGCATTAAGTCTTCCACCGTATATTTTGTTAGGAATAATAATTTTTAACTTTTTGTAGACTTTTAAACTTTGTGCTATGCCGTGGCACCATCACAGCCAGTGGCCGCAGGAGTGGCTCTATAGTTAAGGTGGCTGCATCACTGTGTTAAAATCACAAACGTTCTATTCCTCATAAAATTGGGATGACATCTCGTATCACTGTTAAATTTGGTAGGGAGGATTGCTTGGGTGAAGGGTAAAGCATTCCAAAGTTCGGGCAAATAGGATGAAAAACAAGAAAGTTACAGACATTTGAATATTGGAGGCAGGATGACATTTCCTCCCCTATAGTGACTTTTTTTTTGCTGATGGAGACTTTATTCTGGGAGCAGTATTGAGAAGTCTAGCAGTGTGTGAAAATTCAAGTGTGGCCTGAATGGAATTGGCCTCAATGTATATTGGAACCAATGTAGCCCTGCAACATGTATTTTCATAAGCCTCCTAATTTAAAGGGGAGAGTTGGCAACAGTGCTGTTCCCCACGTGACCGTGAATACAGCCAATCACCATGAGGGATGGTGTGATTTGGGTCCCCATCTATATATTATGAATTAGAAAGAAAATATATAGAAACCATAGAATATGTAACATTTTTAATCTTGCTCTACTTTTGCTAATGCACTTTAATTCCCATTAATAATTGTGATTCGTAATAGTGTGAAAAGGTATCTTTAATTTTTTTCTGATATCTATATTGTTAAATCCATGCCAATTACCAAAGGGTCAACTGCTATATTTTGATCCAGAACAATTTTTTTACAGTAGATTCAGGCTCGGTGCGACCCCTAGGGCAACTCGGGCAGTGCCCCTCCAGCCCTGTCGAACCCCCGATCCCAGGTTGTGATCATTAGGCAGTTCTGACTCTTCTGAGTCACTGACTCTGCCTCACACCGTGCCAGTTGTCTGCTGCAGGGCCGGCCGGCCGTGGCGCAGAGCAGCTTTGCGCCACGCTTCCAGGTGTGGGGGGGATGAACTAGCAATGCACATGCGTGAGCTCATATGAGCTTCTGCGCATGGGCAATGTTTGTGAAGGCTGGGGGACAGGGCAGGCCACCACCACAGCCGCTGCTGTGCCACACTGTTAGTTGCTGTCTGGAGGCGGCGCTGGGACTCGGGAGAGAGAGGTGGCGTCAGCTTGCTGTTAAGGAGTCCCAGGAGGGACAATTGAGATTGCATTGCGGCATGGGCAGCAGGCTCGGATGTCCATACAGCAAGCGTTCAAGACCACAGTTCCCCTTCTAGACCAGTTGGGAGGCAGTTTAAATAGAGACCTTCTGGGCCAAAAACACAGCAAGTAAAAGGCTGGCTGGGCGGCTGGAGCTGATGTCCAGGCCAGCAGCAGCTTCAGCACATGCTGTGTAGGTGGAGTCAGTGAGTGCAACTGCCTGCCCACAGTGCCCAGCCCAGGCACTCAGAAAAAATCATGCAAATTTTCTCATTAAATCAACAATGGTTATTATTAGGGCATGGCAGGCCGGGACTGGCGGGAGGGAGGTGGAGTGCTGGAGGAGGAGCCAAGTAGCTAAGAGCCTGGCAGATGGGAGGCTGAGCTGTGTGTGCTAGCTCGCTCTCTCGGCCTTGTGACTTGTCTGTCTGTGGCTTGTGAGTGCTGGCGCCATTTTGTGCTGCTGCTCTGGGGCAGGGAGGCTGCCACATTGTGCCTGTCCTGCAGCTGTTCTCAGTCATTCTCATTGCTCTCTAACAAAAAGAGTGCACTTACTCTAAGGATTTATTTGAAATTGCCACTCTAAAAAGGAGGATATAAGGATTTTATATTTGCCTGGCTGACACTGCACCGTTTGCTTTGCTTGCTTGCTGCCCTGCGCCTTCTGGGAGCTGTGGTGAGCAGTGGCTGGCTTCACTTCCTTGTTTGGGGGGACAAGTTGGACAACAACAAACAGGGGACTGGGGCAGGAACTCTTCAGATTCTTTTGAAGACAGAAGTGTCTCTGTTACTCTTTACCCTGTCTAGACTGTTGGTCTGGTGAGGGTGGGTCATCATGGGTGCCTGGCACTGCCTGTCTGGCCTGGGAAGGAGGGAGGAAATTCTTGGAAGCCACAATAATTGCAGCCCTGCTTAGTTGTGGTGGGGTTTTTTGGCTGGGCGGGGGGGGCTGAAGTTTGTCACGGTCAGCCCACCCTGCAGGCAGCTCCCTTGTGTCAAGCTGCTGTGTTGGTTTTGTGTGTGTGTAATTGTGTATAGATTTGCCTCACCTGGAATGTTTGGTTTTGGACAGATATTAATAGAGCCAGAAGCTCAGAATTAGTATCTAAATCTGAAACAGTAGGGCAAAATGCTCCCTGCAAATAGTTGGGGGTTTTCCTTTTTTTTGTTTTTGTTTTTGTTACAAGAATGTAGAGTTGTCCAAAGATTTCTGGTGCCCGGATGGGAAGACACATAGTGCTGTTCTAAGATCTAGAGTCTAGTGCTCTTCTCATCTAGAATTTGGAACTTGCCTGAGGGAAAGCCGTTATAGTAACTTGCATAAATATTTATATTCATTAGTGCCCTTTTTGGGCCCCTGCTCCCTAATATTTTGCAACGTGAATTACCAGTGAGCCTCTCATCCAGTCTTCTTTGAGCAAGAACTGAAACTGAGCTATAGGATAGAGAAAGTCCTTCGATGGTGGCAGACGTTTCTGTCAACTAACCGGTCAATTCAGAGTTGCTGTGGGGATTTTTTACACTTGAATCTCTGGCTGCCTGATCTTGTCATAACATAAAGGTACACTGTGCTCAGGTGGACTTCATATAAGCCTGCTCTCTGGCTTTCCTAAAATTTCCTTCATTCTTTCCTTTTATTTTGTTCATTAGGGGAACATGAAGTCACATCAATTAATTTTATTTGGTTTGGGGGGACAAGTGGAACTCCATGCTGTTGCTTTTGTGGTGTGCTAAGAACTTCACATAACTCTGTTGGGTTAAGATGGTTTGCTTTAATGGGGCTGCCTTACCGTTGGCCAGGCACTGTCCCTAGGTCCGCCAGCCCACTGCCCCACCAGCCTCAAAACCCACCAGCCGCCACTGAGTAGATTTATAAACAAATGGAAATGTTCTTATGTGGCTTATATGACATATATTGCCTCATTGTTTACTATTATAATTATGAAGAGACTGGGGAATCTCTGCCAAAATGAGACCTCAGGCAAGTCGTTCTGTGAGGCTCAATCCTTATAATGCTGGCATTATCCAGAGAACAGGCCAGTAAGTCTTTATGCTAATGTATTATAGCTCTGATTTGTTCAAGGGGGGTTAAAGACAATACTACTCAGAAATAAATTGCATTCATATGATAATGCCCATCTGATAAAATATATGCTGTTTTGAAGAACGGGAATGCCATAAATTTTGCTATGCAATGTCACCATTTTTATTGATAACTAATGAGGAAAAGGTGTATGGAATAACAGTTTTTTTACTTTCTTAGCTGTTATTTTTATACTGTTGTATGTACTTTTCAGCCATTTCTTTCCACCACGCCTATTGCATTGAACAGAGGTTATTACACCTGAAAGGAAGGTCACATTGGGTGAAAACAGACATGACGCTAACCACCCTTTAACCACCCTTGGTGGTTATTTATGCATGTTGCAGGGCTGTATTGGTGCCCTATGCAGACCTGAAACATGCATAAATAACCACCAAGGGTGGTTAAAGGGTGGTTAGCGTCATGTCTGTTTTCACCCATTGTTTCAGTCACTATGAAGTTTCTCCTAAATTTCATACAAAATTTGTTTTGAGTGTATTTTAGTTCTATCTCCAGCAAAAGCACATATCTGAGGTATGTATGCACATATACATATAAAAGAGTGAATCATGTATGAAGAAAAAAATAGAAAATTTAAAATTGCTCTGTTTGCACTATTAAGCGACTTTAAAGTGAAACACATACGAGATAGCGGCCAGACGGATCCACTGCCCAACTTGTGGAGCGACCACGCCGCTGCCACCCGTTTGGCTGGCACATAGAGCAGAACACACGTGCGCTACCACATTGCCTCCACGTTCCGTGGTGGGCTGAGGAACTGAACGCACAGGCAGGGCATGGACCCAGGAGCAATAACCATCAGAAGCAAGATTGGGCCCATGAAAAGTGACTGGCAGCAGCAGGTTTAGGATTAGATCACTCCTAAACTCTGGGCTAGAGCAGTACCATCTGGGGCCATACATAACCCCAGCCCAAGGTGCTGTCATCCCTGCCTGGCTCCCCCTGGCTGCACCCCAGGGTGCAGGGAAACCAGTGGCTCTGCCCAGGCAGAGCTGTGCCTGGAGAGCACTCTTTGGGCCAGTCCCCCTTGCTGGGGGTGGCAAGTCCTAACACGGCACATGGGTGGAGGCAGCGCCTGTGCCACACGCTGTGCACCCAGACTCGCCACTGGTGGCGCAGCAGGAGCAGGTCATGCTGCCGCATGGAACAGGAGACATGGAGGGAGTGACCCCGTGGGGCTGGGAGCAGCTCTAGGACCTACCGTTCCCAGGTAAGGGTGATGTCCATCAGTCGCGCCCTCCCTTCCTGCTAGCAGCAGCTTCTCCCAGCCTGTGTCATCAGCTGACAGGTGCCAGCAGCTGCTGCTCCTGAGCCCAGACCTTGCCAGCATCATGGTCTTGTCCACGGTGCAGGCAGACCTTGCCACAGACAGACTCCCTGATAGATGGGAGAGAAGACATTAGCCCGGATTAGCCTGGCTGAGCTCCACCCCACCATGGGAATACCCACCGCACCTCCCGCATCAACCGGACCTGCCACCCCTGTGCCCCTGCTTCAAGCAGGAGTACGGCTGGCACAGCCATAGGGAAGCAGGCAGAGTTCGCCTTGAGCCGTTGCACACTCGCCTGGCCAGACCCCAAACCCCAAAGCACACACCCAGGGCGTGAGAACCCTGGACAGTCCTCAGCGAGGCCCTGCCCTCCCCCGTCTCACCATGTGCTGCGGTGCTGGGATGGGAGCCAGGTCATGTGGAACTAGCCAGGGCTCTCTCACTGGGGTTTGGGGGCTGGCCGGGCAGGGGTGCAGTGGCTTCAGGGACTCCAGGCAATCTCTGCCTGCCCCACTTCCTGCTGCTCTGCTCCACCACCTCCTACTGTCCAGGAGTGGAGCTGGATGTGGTGCTGTGGCCACCGGCGGTGTTTCCCCCGACACTGGCTCATAGCTGGATCACGCCCTCAGTTGCTTGGCTAGTGCCCTGATTAAAAGGGAAAAAAATCTTTTTCCTCTGGCCAAAAATGCCCTGCTCCTTATGTGCTTCTCCCTGGATTTCTCTTTGATCGCCTCTGGTTTATATAGGAGTTCTACATCAATTCCTGGTGGTTCAACTATTTGCTAAATAAAGGATGGAGTTGACTGCCTGCTCTACCGTGAATCGTTTTCTCCTGTGGCAATGCTGATAATTGTAAGACCTGGCTGGTCCGCTGGGTTTTGGTGGGGGAGATGGGTAGTGGGTGGGGGTAGAATTGGGGGGTGGGGAGAGTATTTTTAGCTCCACTATTTATTGTATTTATTTATTGTATTTATACTTGTGATGATTTTAGCTGTTTTTATACTTTTATATTGTTTTAATTTATATGTTAGCTGCCCTGGGCTGCCTGAGACAGGATGGGAGCGGGGTAAAAACTGTTAAAATAAATAATAAAATAATATAAATACCCTTTGAGATGCAGACATTGCTCATCATGGTTCTGCAAAATGGGCTTAGGTGTGTTAAAGAAGCTGAGACATGGTTGAGGTAAGCCCATTCTCTCAGCCGCCGTACAGAGCCTAAAAATGGAATTCATCAGGCAGCTTTATGCATAGCTCGTGGTAGGGGTGGGGAACCTCAGGCCTGGGGCGCCAAATGCAGCCCACAACTGGTGTTTATCTTGCCCCTTTCCAGTTCCTGGATCTTGGCCCCGGATCCAGTTTCTATCCCCAAGCTTGGAAAACTGAGCTCAGGACAAGGAAACAAAGAAGAGGGCTCTCCTTGAGAGATACAAGAGTAGAGACCAATCTGGACCCTCCTCTTCCTGAGCGCTCCCCTTAAGCACCCCCACCCCAACTTATATATGACCCTTGGAGCTTGTACTAATTTTCAAAGTGACCCCAGGAAGGAAAAGGTTTCCCCCCCTCTGGTTTATAGCAACATTTTAGGAACATTTATACAATATATGAGTTTATTGTTAGAAAGTATAACATTTAAAAAATGGAAACTGTTTTTTCTCTCTTTATTATAGTAATCCTAGTTGTTACATTTAACACGTATTAGAAAAACAATCCAAACAAAAGTAGTACATAATATATATAACAAAAAAGCACTTGGGAAGGAGGTGAAAATTGCTTGAAGAAAAGCTATTTAGCATTTCAGACAGCAGGCTGGCTGTTACTTAACTCACTTTTATTGTTTTTTATAAGCCCAAATCTTTATTTAATAGCCAGTTCTTTTTATTGTCCAGTAGTGTTAAAGATTTTATTTCCCAAGTATTTGGTTGAGTTATTTAAGTTGATCCTCTTCCTTCTTAGCATCTGATAACAG
>QEPC01005945.1:953561-975268 GCA_003113815.1 Sphenodon punctatus
CCCCATCTCAAAAAAGACATAGCTGAACTAGAAAAGGTGCAGAGAAGGGCAACGAGAATGATAAAGGGAATGGAACGGCTTCCGTACAAAGAGAGGCTTGACAAACTGGGTGTGTCTAGCTTAGAGAAGAGCGGACTGAGAGGGGACATGATAGAGGCTTATAAAATCCTGAGTGGTGTGGAATGAGTAGATAGGGAACGATAATTTACCCTCTCAAATAATACTAGAACTAGGGGACACGCCATGAAACTAGCTGCCGGCAGATTTAAAACAAATAAAAGGAAGTACTTTTTCACTCAACGCATAATTAATCTATGGAGTTTGTTGCCAGAGGACATTGTCAGGACCAGTAGTATAGTTGGGTTTAAAAAAGGACTCGATAAGTTCTTGAGTAGGTCCATTAATGGCTATTAACCAAGTAGTTTATGGGATGAACTTCTTACTGTTGGGAACTGGGAGTGAACAATGGGAAATGGATTGCCCATTGTGACTGTTGGTTCTTCTCCCATGCAATCGAGATTGGCCACTGTCGGAGGACAGGATGCTGGGCTAGATGGACCATTGGCCTGACTCAGTATGGCACTACTTATGTTCTTATGATAGTTAGTGTGGTAATAACGTAAAATGTTCAGTTGGCATTTCCATGATATATATGTTTTCTATTCTGTTTCCTAGATGTCACTGCAGTCTGCATTTTAGAAGGCTTTCAAAATCAGCAAAGTATGTTGTTAGCTGATAAAGTTCTTAAACTCCTTGGAAAAGAAAAGGCCAAAGAGAAATATAAGGTAGGACTAATATTTTCCCATCAGAAGTAAACAAAAGTTATGGGTGGTTCAGCCACTTGATCATGATTTGAATCACAAATGTAAAAGCTGCTGTTGGGCTAAGTAGGGGTTGGCAGGGTTGGGTGGGGAGGATCTGTCTTTATCGTCCGAAACAAAGAGTGCAGTCCTCGTATGTCCACTAACAGGTATGTGTGGATAAGAGCATCTTGGATGTGAGCAGGGAGAGACAATGCAGTTTGTAAAATGATCCCAGCAGATAAAAGCCTCCATCAGGCTTGCATTGGTAAGGGCTAATGGCCCTGGGACAACCCTTTGACAAGCAAGGGCGGGGTGGGGGGGCTATGCTTGTTTGAAATGCGTTTTGCTTGGGTGGAGTCAGCTCCCACTCAGTGGCTGTGAAGTGCTTCTGATCCCTTATAAAAGGCTCCACTTGTCTTAATGCAGCATAATACTTGCTTCAAACAAGCACCCTGCTCCACCCACCCCTGCTTTGTCAAAGGATTGGTCCAGGGCCATTAGACTTTACCACTGCAAGCCTGATTGATACAACCTGCATTGTGTCTCCTTGTTCACATCCAAGATTTATTTATTTATTTATTTATTTTAAAGCATTTTTAGCCGTCCCCTCATACCTACGGCATCTCAGGGCAGCTTATAACAATAAGAAAACTTTAAAACCATCAACAAAGAGATTTAAAACAATCCCCTCCAGTCCCCCTCCTACATCCCTAATATCCCCAACTACCCAACCCTCCCCTTCTCCCCTCCGAAGGCCTGGGCGAACAGCCAGGTCTTGCAGGCTTGACGGAACACCAGCAGACCTGGGGCCAGATGACTCTTACCCATTTTTACCTACTTGTGGACAAACGAGGATTTCATTCTAAGCTTTTCTAAAGTTAAGTAAAACAGTCTTGTTTTTTCATCTTATACTCCAGTAGGATAACATGTCATCTACCCTAACATGTTCTGTACAGGAGACATTCCTGCATAAAATGGTGTAGAGTCCTAAGGAGGCTTTTAACAGAATTAAGTATGATGGAATTGAAGGCTGTCACCACGGGCCACACTTCTGTGCTGTACATGGCAATGTAGATAGGATTTGCTTAATTCTTCTGTTGTCCTGTCAGCCAAATGTGTGGTTAAATAAATGGTTATTAGTTATTGCAGTGCCTATAAGCTGTATTATCTTTTCTTTACATTTAGTAAAGAAAACCACCATCGGACCAAGTAGAGAACTCTTCTCTCATGAGGTGTAAGAAATGGGGAGTCGCTTTCCTTCTTGATGACAACCTTTATAATGCAAAATATTTATGTCTGTGGATGCTGATTGTAACTTCTGTGTCTAATTGCCAGTTTTTTATGCATTGAATCTAACGTATCAAATTGCCGTTTGTATCTACTTCCTTATTTGGCCGCTGATCTTTTCGGTTTAACGTAAGTGTAAATTGTGTATCTTGTTTCAGAACCGGGAGCCTCTGATGCCATCACCACAGTTTATCAAGTCTTACTTCAGTTCTTTCACAGATGACATCGTCTCCCAACCTCTACTTAAGGGTGAGAAATCTGATGAAGATAAGGACAAGGAGGGGGAGACTTCTGTGGTAAAAGAAAAGTGAGTATGCAGGGTACTGCTCTTAGTTGGAGCCAAAGCCTGTCAGAGCAAGTGTGGTGTAAGAATGCAGTACTGGGACCAAGACTCGCCTTAGCCATGAACTTGAACTCACTGAGTGACCTTAGGCCCATCACAGATCTCTCAGCTTAGCATATCTGTGAGGCTTACTAGTTGAGTTAATTACTTTAATGTTAATGGTTAATTTTTACAATTAATAAGTTGAAATGTGAGCCATCCTGAGGGAAAGGGTGGGATACACATTTAAATCAATAAAATAATTTGTAGTCTTACTATTTGCAACAATTTAATGCTATTATTCCAAGAGGTAGAAGACTCTGCAATAGTAAATGCACTTACAAAACAGGATCAGGGTTAAAGGACAGGCAAAATGAAACCTTGGGTAGCATTTCTCCACTGTAAAGAACAAGACAGCATTTTCTTTCAGAGGAACATTTTCAGTACAAAATGCCAATAATGATCGGTAGCTAGTTTATTGGGAAAGTGCACTTAATCCTAGCAGTACTTCATTAAGGGTGGAAAAGAGATCTACAACAAAGCTGTTGGGGGAAGGAGTTGAGGGGAATTCCGTATTGGATTTTACCTGGGAGGAGAGGTGGTTTTTAACAATGCTGTGGGAGAGAGGAAAGTAGAGGAGATGGAGCAAGCTGCACAAACTGAGGTGCTTTTCCTAACAGTAGCATGTGAGAAACCTGCAGTAACTTCTTCTTTAAAAAGATCATCATAGTCTAATATCTCCCATAGTGTGTTTGTCTCTGATTGAGCCAATTGAAATGTGGCTCCCCCCCACTCAAATGGTTGACAATCTCTTGGATTTATTGGTGGTGATTGGGCTTGCTGCTTTTGGATACGTTTATTGTTGAGTAATACCTCCATCCTCACATTGGAAACTATTGCGGACAACTGCACAAATTTCTTAGAACAAGCTGGGACAAATGAGAGAGAGAATCGTACTCAGACTTTGGCCCTTTTTGCACAGACACTAACCGATAAAATAGGTGTCACATTTTATTATACATGGTACAGGGCAACACTGCAGCCCTGCAACATGGGCCCTTTTCACACAAGATGCCAGATGGGTGGAGGAGTCTGTGTAAACACCACTGCAAGTGGTGCAACTGACTCCGCTGCCGATTGCTCCATGGGAGATGGGTGTTGCGCGGGAGCATGCATGCACCTACACCCACCGCAAGTGACGTTTACACAGACACCTCCACCCAGCGAAACTGGCCCATGCTGCAGGGCTGCAGTGTTGCCCTGTACCATGTATAATAAAATGTAACACCCATTTGATCGGTGTTAGAGTGTCTGTGTAAAAAGGACCTTTGATACCACATTCATGCCTGAGGCTTTTAAAATGATGTGCAGGCAAAGAAGTGGCAGCGGAGAGGAGCCCGATGCCAGCAGTAGTGCCAGTGCGAACGGGGTTCTGCTGTATCGAACGGGATTCTGCTGTGGCTTTGTGAGAGGGCTGGATTTTGCACCCTTTCATGCTTTGCACCGGTGCTACTGCTGGCATCGGGCTCCTCCCTGCTGCCCTGTCTTCGCCTTCACGTCATTTTAACAGCGCCAGGCATCAGGTGTGAATGTGGCCTGAGTCAGAGTACTTGGTGAGCGTGCATCTCCATTTAAAATATGGTTCTTGTAACGAGAGATTCTCCTGGTGTATTTGAAATTCAGTTAAAATTGTAAAAAGTGCCACTATATCTCAGTATCTATTCCATGATCTATATCCCCTGTCTGTGCTGCCAGATTCCTGGCTCTGCATTTTGGCCTCCTTTCTTAAAATGGGTCGGGATTTGCATGGTAGCATTAAGGCTGGACAGACTCAAATATCATGTCAGAAATTCACAAGAGGTCCCCTGCATTCTAGGGAAATTCAGTAGCTGGCAAGAAGTGCTAAGCTGAATGCACACACCCAAACCACTCCCAGTTCCTACAGCCTCCTCTCCTGACCATGTGAGATCACCCAGTTTCCACAGCTCACATCCGACAACGTTTGCGTAAACTTCAGTCATGGTGCCTATAGCCAAAATTACTTTCCATGAGAACATAGCAAAAATAACCATGTAACAGGGTGCAGTGCCTGGGTAAGTCCCCACAGGATCAGGCCCAAATCACTGTCTCTTCATGGGAATTAGCTGTACCATCCTATATTATACACAATTTCTATCATTCCAGCAGCCCTCCACCATAACAGCCACCCCAGGCAACAATCCTCTGGCTGCCTCTCACCGCTTGGGTTTCTCTCCAGTACTCTTCTGCTCCTTCAGGCCTCGCCACACAGCTGGGTCTGGCTTTCAGGACCCTGGAGAAGTCTTTCCAGTGGAGTTCCTCTCTCCTTGCCAGCCAGCCACTGCTGACACCTCTTCTGCAGACTACAGCCTTATATCCAGCAGAGTGGGTGTGGCTAGACCTCCAGTTTCCTCAGCCTTAAAGGGCTAGTGTTCTTCAACTCTGTATTATGTCTCCATTGGGCTGGCTCTGCCAAGCCCTTATTTAATCAGCGCCCAGCCTGCCGAGTCCTCAGGCTGGCACCCTCTGCTCTTAAAGGGGCAAGAGCCCCAGCAGGCTGCTCCCTGCTATAAACCATCTATTGTGGTCAAGAGACCTGAACAGGCTGTGTTTTGTTTTGTTTCGTTTGCAGTTCTGGCTATTTAAGGGCAAAGCAATATATGGAAGAAGAAAATTATGACAAAATCATCAGTGAGTGTACGAAAGAAATTGATGCTAAAGGCAAATATATGGCAGAGGCTTTACTGCTGCGAGCCACTTTCTACCTGCTCATTGGCAATGCCAGTGCTGCCAAGCCTGATCTAGACCAGGTCATTGGTCTGGAAGCGGCTAATGTAAAGGTAAGAAATGGTGAGGTTACTAGATTTTGGGTGACTTCTACAGAAATGGTGAGAAATGTTAAATGATAGACTTGCAATAGTGTTGTCTTTTATCAAGTTTCCTTGGGTTCTTAATAGACTCGTTTAGCTTGTTACAACTGTCTTTACCTAGTTATTCCTCATGTGTGGTTGCCATCAGAAGGTGGATGCTTATTATCATCCCAATGTGACTAAGATTAAGACTGTTTTGCATTATTCATCTCTTTGAAATTTAGACCAAAGTAAAACATAAAAATAATTGACGTGATTGTCTAAATTATCCATACTGTAAAATGAAAGGAAACCAATAACTTTACAGTCGAGAGTAGAGCGTTGTGTCGGTGCAGTCCGGTTGATCCCAGTCTCTACTTGTAGCTGTTGGTGGGATTTCCCTGTGCAGATGGTTGGGGTGTGGCAGTGGTGCAACGGAGCTGGACCAGATGACCCTTGAGCTCCCGTCCAGCTTTGTGACTCTGACTCTATATCTGCATTCCACACTAATGTCCAGTGCAGAACGAGTAACATACAGAACCTCTTTTTAATTAGAAAGGAAGGACGAAACAGGTAAGTTTTAGTGCGCAGCCATATACATTATTTGAAGTACATGGTTTAGTCTTTCAGGAGACTTTCTTAGGTAAACATAATTTCAGTGTCCATTCTACTAAATTTATCTGTTGGTGTGTCTGCCATGCCTAAACGACGTAATTCATAAGTGGGTCAGTAGCATAAATGGCTTTTGTACACTGGCCTGCTATAAACATTGCCACAATGTTAGTACCCACAGTTTTACCATAGTCATAATTAAAATCCTTAAGTCCAAAGAGAGTTGCAGGATCACCTAATATTTAAATATACATTTTTGAATGTGTTTATAGCTCCGTGCTAATGCCCTCATCAAACGAGGCAGTATGTATATGCAGCAGCAGCAGCCTATGCTATCGACTCAAGACTTCAACATGGCTGCTGATATTGATCCTCAGAATGCTGATGTTTATCACCATAGAGGACAGGTAAGAGCCAACGTATTATTGTCTGTCTAGATAATTGTCTAAAGCTTAACGTTTAAGCATCTATTCTTGCAATAAGGAACAATATAGAAAAAGGATTAACAAATTGTCAGACTTTTAATATTTGCCCACTAACCTCAAAATGTTCCATTAATATTATAAATGGAAGTGTAAGTAGTGGCTGTGGAAAATGAAACTGCGCACACAACCTTGTAAACCCACAGGATCACAATTATATCCTTTATGCCTCAGATCCAGGCTGTTGCTAAATGCTGTCACTTTGCTCTGTATAATATTGCTAAAATCCAGCTCTACCTTACTGTTTCCACCGCAAAAACCCTAGTTCATGCTCTAATCATCTCGCGCTTTGACTACTGCAACTTCCTCCTTACTGGCCTCCCCTGCTTGGATCTTGCCCCCCTCATCTCCGTTCAAATCTCCACGGCTAAAATCAACCACCTTGCCTGTCGCTTTGACCACGTTTAGCCCCTCCTCTCCGCTCTACACTGACTCCCTCTATGTGAACGCATTCAGCACAACTGTTCTTCACCTTCAAGGCTCTTCATGGCCTTGATCCCCCATCTCTCTCCACTCTTGTATCCCACCGCACTCTTGCCTGGGACCTTTGCTCCTCCTCTGTCCCCACCTTGATCTCCTCACAACCCCCTTTCTCCTGTAAACATCTTTGCCCCTTCTCCCTTGGTGCCGGGAACTCCCTCCCCAACAACCTACCTCTTCCATCAGGCCTTCCCTAACTTGTCATGAGTGAAACTCTGTCCTCTTCCACTCAGAATCTAGTTCAAAGTGAAGTGCATGTTCTTTCAACAACTTAACCTCCTAAATGTACTCTTGTCTCCCCTGATGTTTGCCACTCCCTTCTCTCTCTTAGATTGTAAGCCCCTTGGGGGCATGGACCTGTCTATAACCATTGATTGTACAGTGCCAGGTACACTGCTGGGGCTATATTAATAATAATAATTAATGAGATAACCCTAAATCTGAAACAAGTGTTAGGCTATTAGCACCCTGTGAAGAAAATAGCCTAGCAGAGTTGGCTTCGTTTGCAGCTGGAGAAGTTTTATGATTATTTTCTTGCAGCAATAGGTGCAAGAAAGTTAAAGGCAGAACCGCTCTCCATTATAAACGGGACTGCTTTGAAAATGTATCCATAGTTTATATTTGTGGGGAGACAGTCATATGTGCAAAGTTTGAGGATCCAGCCAGGAAATCAAAAGTTATAACCATTTAAAAATGAATTGGTTGTGGTCAAAATGCACAGCATCCTGTTTGAATCATGGATATCTCCCCCCGGACAAGTTAAACCCCCAGATTTTACAGCCTTGGTGCATGAGATCTAGATCAAGTGCTGATGTAGAGTGATAATGATTGGTGCAGCCATAAATGAGTTTTTAAACATTAAAAAATCAGTTCTGCTGACTGGCACATGCACAGTCGAGCAGCTGCTGACCGCTTTAAAAACATGCAACTTTATCAGGAGCCAGCTCTGTCAGAAAGACTTTTAAGTTCTAGTCAGTTTCATGTCAATTTCCCAGTTGCGAAAGCCAGCAAGAGGAGGCTGTAGTCAGTTTTGTGTCAGTTACCCCCGGCCTCACCCTACTGTTGACTCCTAGGAAATTTCTGCCACTTTTCATAAGGAGTGAAAGTTGCAGACCTTTCATGCCAAGCGACCAGTACAAAGGCAAGTGGGGAATTGACGTGAACCTGACTAGAGACGCCACTTGGTATGAAACTGTTTCCAAACCAAAACTTTCCTTTTCAAAACCATTTCACAAAATACATTTTCCCCTAACTTAAACTCCAAAAACCATGAAAATTAATTAGTTACAATTCAAAAAACATTTAACGTACAACAAAAATTAAACGCCAAAAAGCATGGAAATTATTTACAGGTTTTCTATCTATATTCCATAATTTACCATCAACATTAACTTTAATATACTTAATTCCTTACCATACATACTTTTATTATTTATCACTAAACTATCACATTATTTCTTTATTGATCATTTCTAATTTGATGACAATTTTGTTTTTCAAACTGCTGTTGCGCAGAATTGCATTGTGTACAACTGAGTGTATAAAGTTGTCTACACTGACATTGGCTGCAATCCCAAGCAGGATCCCCTTGAGATCCACGCAGGTCCGGCACAGGGTCCGTGTGGCACAATGCAGTCCCCGCGGAGAAGCATGCACGGGGCATGGAATCGCCCCCAATGTCAGCTGTTCATGGATACAGGTTTTAAACATGTAAATGACAGAGTTAAGGCAGTTTGAAAAAATTATTTGTCGCCAAAGAAATAATGTGATAGTTAAGTTTTAATTTAAGTTAGGAAAAAAATATTTATTTATTTATTTATTTATTACATTTATATGCCGCCCCCTCCTGCATAAGCATCTCGGGGCAGCTAACAACATTTAAAAATACATAATAAAATAAAATACATTAAAAACAGCGCTAATAACCCCAAAGTTAAAATAACCCAGTACCAAAACCCCTCCCTAGCCCAACCCACCTTTCGAAATGTTTTTGGAAAGTCCAATGAATTAAGGCAACATAAGTTGCTGCTAGAAATCTGATAGAAATCATACCCATCGCTTTCTGGGTACAATTCAAAAGTAAGTTAATTACTTTTATGTAGCTTGCACAGAGCAAAGAACTGAATTCAATTATTTTTTATTCTTATTAGCTTAAAATCCTGCTTGATCAAGTTGAAGAAGCTGTAGACGATTTTGATGAATGTATCCGGCTGCGGCCTGATTCTGCCTTAGCACAAGCACAGAAATGCTTTGCGTTGGTGGGTATGGAGTATTAAATGAACTTTGCTGGATCGATTTTTGATTATTTGGTTTGTTCATTAAATTACTATTTTCATTTTAAATGAATTTAAAATTCATGCATCAAACTTCTGCTGTTCCTTGAATGTCAAGGTTAAGAAGTGATACAATGGACTTTGCCAACTCGGTTGTTTTGTTGATTTGTTGAGTGCTTCCCCTAACCCCAAATTTGACAACTATTTTATTTTGCCATTTTGGTTTACAATACTTTCAATAGTTGCCATCGTTAACAATCATTAACAAAGCAATACAAAAATCTTCCCATTATTTCCATCAAATAAGGCAGCTGTTTTTATTCTAATTGATGGGGGGGGGGGGGGAAATGGAGTGAAAGAAGCCAGGCCCTGTTTGAAGGAAAGAGGTCTCTTTCATCCTTAGCACCCAGAGTCTCTATGGAGAGTTGACATAGTTGGAAGAAGGTCTAGCTCCAAATTCTTGCTTTTGGCTGCTTACTTTCCTTTTAACTTGTTTTTATTCTGTTTTTTTTTAACAGTATCGGCAAGCCTATACGGGAAATAATCCTTTACAAGTGCAGGCAGCCATGAAAGGTTTTGAAGATGTCATAAAAAAATTTCCAAGGTGTGCTGAAGGCTATGCACTCTATGCTCAGGTACACTTGATGTTTTCTCTGTAAGACCCTAATGTCCTATTTGCCTGTCAAAGGGTAGACTGTGGCATAGCTGCCTCATACAATTTCTTCTCTGGCTTCCACTGCAGTGAAGACTTGACAGCAATCTGTCAGAACGCATGGACTGGTGATGTGCTTGACTTTAAATGAGTTATGAAGGCAAGAACTAATTTACAGAGCTCCTTTTAGATATGTATATGTTCAGTAGCAGAAGTTACTGAAAAATAGAATTATGGAGAGGTGTGGAGAGAGCTGTTAGATTGAACCTTGTTTCCCCAACTCTTTGTATTTAGAATCTGAAAGGGTAGACTAGTTGTAATGAGGGACCTGTGTTCACTACATTTTCCCCCCATTGGCAGCAACAGAGAAAATGTAGTGAACATGGGTCCCTGGTTGTAATACTCATGATCTCTTAACTTATTTAGGTGCAGTTATATTTCTAGCAAAATGTTTTTGAACGGTCTGATGAATTAAGACAACATATGTTGCTGCTAGAAATCTAATGATAGAAATACTGATCGCTTTCCGCTTACAATTCCCGGTGCTGGTTTTGACCTGTAAAGCCCTAAGCAGCTGGAGCACCAAATATCTGGAAAACTGCCTCTTCCCCTCATGTCCCACCATGGCCATGGTCAGTTGGAGCACCTTCTTGCAGATACCATCTGCCCAGCAAATTCGTACAATAAGAGCAAAGAGGGCTTCTCATCGGCTACCCCACAATTATGGAACTTCCTTCCCTTGAGGTTCATCTAAGTCTGAGCCTGCTTATCATCCAGAGCATTTATAATTCCTGTTTTCCTCTATACCAACTTACTTGAGTTCATTCTATAACCACTTTGTGTGCCTGCCTGTAACTGACCCTGCCAGCTAAACTCTCAACCTGTTACTGTGAACCCAGCTCTCTTGATATGCGTATTCCCTTCTCCTGATGAGCTTTCCCACTACATCCCTAATGCATATGTTTACCGTGTGTGTGTGTGTAACACTAACCATTGTTTCCTAGTCTGTCTCCTACACCAATAAATAAATAATCTTACAACTGTTTTTAAATGTCTGGCACATCTATCTCTCTCTCCCACCTTGTTTTATCCACTCCCACCCATAATGTACCTGCTCTACACTTGCTCAGTTTATATATTTCTACTAGCTGTGCGGCCTGAAAGCTTGCTTATCTCCACCAACAACAGTTGGTCCAGTAAAAGATATTTTTTGAACCACTTCGTGTCTCATCTTCTAGAGGTAATATAGGACCTTTGTGTTTGTCAGGCAGTAGTAAGATTTAGGGAAGTGCGAGTTAGGAGATTTAGGGGTCAGATAATTTTGTTTTGTTCTGTGTATTTTGAACATGTACATTTAGCAATTAACATGAAAGAGAAAATATTCCTTTTAGGTAAGGAAGGGGGAATGAACCAACACAATTTTAGTTAGTTTCAGGTTCTGTTACTCATTTGGTAATTTCTCTTCTCATGCAGGCATTAACGGATCAACAACAGTTTGGGAAGGCTGATGAAATGTATGATAAATGTATTGACCTTGAGCCAGACAATGCAACTACATATGTTCATAAAGGGTATGTAGGAGTCATTGCTTTACTATGGTTAGTCAGCGTTCTTGAAGAAAACCATTTTTCTTAGTTTTTATAACATGACTACAGCAATGACTACACAGTGAAAAACTGAAAGTTTTTAACCCAGGAGTAGTCATTTTTCCTCTGGAAATACTTTGGTCACTAATCTTATTTAAAAATATCACATCTAATTTGCTTTTTGCAATTAAAATAGTATCAATCTTGAACTAAATTTGTGGCTTCTCTTCCTGATGATGATGCAGTTGTGAAGACCCTGAAAGAACCTTTCACTTCGAGATCTTCAACTGCTGAGTGCTCACTGGAAAGGTTTCTGGGAGTGGTTCTGCTTTAATGTATGCAGGGAAAATAATTACCCACTTTCCATGTAGATCTTGACACTTGTTTTTGTATTGAAACTTACTCCACTTTCTTTGCCAGGAAATGGACTGAATTTGGGAATTAGGTGGTCCATAATCTGTTTGTTCTCTTGCAGTTTACTTCAACTTCAGTGTAAGCAGGATCTAGACAAAGGCTTGGAGCTTATAAGCAAAGCTATTGAAATAGATAACAAGTGTGATTTTGCATATGAAACAATGGGAACGATTGAAGTACAAAGGTAAAATGTTAAACATTCTCAATTTTGCAGTCTAAAGGTTTCAAGTTATTGTTGGAATAACCCCATCCCAGGTTTTGTATTGGATATAATATCTCAACATTGGGAAGTTGAGGCAGAATTTCTTCCTGGTACACAGCCTCACGATTTGCCCGCTCCTCCCAGTTTTGCATTAAAAAGAGATGAGAATACGCTCAAGTAACCCTCTGTTAAACTCCTCGGTGGATGGTGCTGTTCAGGTTTCACATAACTGCTCTTTCCATTCAAGATGCTTCAGCCAAACAGTTTTCCCTTGTGCGTGTGAATTGGGAGGAACAAATCAAACATTATGGATATGTTTACGCAACTGCTTGCATGGCATATTCCTTCAGACAACATTTGACCCACAGTGGGAGTCAGCATGGGTTGCCCTTCCCTGGATCTGGGTTTTGTGTGAATGCACCCAACAGCCATCTTTAATTAAATGTGTCAAGGCAGCTTAGATGAGCTGGTTGCATGTATTTAAGATTGATGAGTTGTGGTTTTCTTAATAGTAATCTCTCCAGCCTCCTTGCCTGACCTTCAGGGCAGCTGTGTTGGTATCAACCATCAGAATTCGAAGGATTTTTTGTTCTCCAGTTGTCAGTGAACACTAGAATTAGGAAGCAAGTTAAAATCTCCGCCTGTCCTACATTAATTATGGAGACTTCTTACCATAGAGGTTCCCAGAAATATAAAAACAGGTAGATCCCTCTCCTGATGCACATTATACTTTGCTCCCTCTAATGTCTTTTGTTGTTTGTCTTTTGACTCTTTCAGAGGCAATCTGGATAAAGCCATTGACATGTTCAACAAAGCTATAAACCTGGCCAAATCTGAAATGGAGATGGCTCACCTCTACTCTCTCTGTGATGCTCCCTACGCCCAGACAGAAGTTGCAAAGAAATATGGATTGAAACCGCCAACATTGTAAAGAAAGGAGGGGAGGGAAATGACCTTTTAAAAGTAAAGTTGCCCACTTCGACCTAGCCTACAGCCCCTTGCAAACGGTGTTGAATGGTGGAGCTTAGGTTTTTTCTGTTTGTGGTGTTGTCATTTGTTTCATCTGTTCAATGTTTCGGTGTTGTGGGAGTGGCTGTGCAGAAAGGATGCAGTGTTGCAGCTTGTTCACTCTGTACAGAAAGCAGATCCCTTTTATTGGCTTGAAGTTAAGTGAAAACAAAATTGCAAGGGAACAAGAATATTTTGGCCATGCAAATAAAAACTATTCAGTTTTAGATGATTATGCTGGGCAACTTAATGCTTTCTATAAACATAATTTTACAGCATGTTTTTCTGTTGATTTTAAAATTAATAGTGCTGTAAAATAGGTTTCTTTTTATATGCAGGTAATCCCTATGGGTTGATTTTAGTTTTACTGGAAAAATAATAAAAAATGGTTTAATATTAGGGGTTTTTTAAGCCAGTAGATGAGAAATCCTGTAAATAAATTCAGCATGCACAATCTTCCCGTACAAACCTCTCCTCAACTTCTACAAATAGCTCTAGGGCAGCTGTTCAGAAACTACTTTTAGTCCTCCCCCTGCCCCAAAACACTACTGAACTGTATAGGAGCACGACTGAAAGAAACTTTCCAGGTCAGGCACCACGGCTTTAGTGGGTGCTTTGTACTAAAAGACCATTGTCCTAACACCACTAGAAAGGGTTTTTACATTTTCAAGATACTTGAGAATTTGGGGAAAAGAATTACTGAGACTGGAACTGCCAAGGTTGTCTGGTTCAGACTATCTTCTTATAGGTAGGGCCATTATAACGCAGTATTGGCAGTTTGGAGCTGACCTTTTAAAAAAAAATTAAAAGTAAAGCCAGTTCATAAATTCAAATGAATAAATGACTCCTTCCTTCTAACTTTACATGTTACGGGAAGCTCCTCCTATCCTGCAGATACTTTCCTTGCATCTCTTTAATTTCCAATTTGCTTTGGGGATTGCTTTTTCTGTCCACACTTATTCCAGTTTGTTTATGCCGACTTTCTAATCTAGTCCTTTTCTTGAAATTTGCTCATGATTATAATACTTGAAGGCAACAGACAGTGTCTCAACCCTTCATTTTGCACACAGTTCAGAGTCTGATCCATAGCCAGTGTTGATGCTGGCATGGCATGAAAGGTGGTTGAAGACAAAAGCAATCACAAAGGACATTGTATGTGTTAAGAAATTTTCAGTTTCTGCATCTGTTACTTCAATGAAAATATGCCAAATTCACAGAGATTATGCTTTCCCTTGACTGCATTGTTTTCCAATGGGGTTTTTATTTGCCTGGCCTTAACAACACGGACATGTATTTCTCCTACTCTTCTTCCCCTGGCAAAAGATTAAGAAACAAGCATGTGCTGTCTAATCCTAGCATTCCAAATCATCATGGACTTGCCTGTTCTTCAGATATTTGAAGCTGCACTGGAAGATGCATTTGTCTGTAATTTTTTTTGTAAATGACATATGTAAAGTCACCAAATAAATATTACATTCAAATATCTCTCTCTTACATATATAAGGCAAAGTTTTGGTGGGTAATTGCTTACTTGCTAAATAGAAGTTGTGCAGATTGACAATAGTGTGTATATAAATGTTTTGAGTCTGCTGTGAATCTAGGAGGAAATTACTGTAACTGCTGACTATTCAATTTCCTACCCCCTTTATACTTGCACCTGCTTTTCCTTTCCAAAATGTTGGGGTGGGATAAGGAAGCTTCTTGCTGGTGCAGGAGCTAACACCCCCAACCTCCGATTCCTTTCACTTACTGCTGCGTTATCCTGGTAAGCACTGCGTGATAAAAAGGCAATCCCAACAGCTATGAGTGGAGAAACTGAATCACCTGCCTCCTGCTTATGCATATGTCATAGTTGATACCATGCAGTGTCTGCTGAAGTTCCCATCATATAATGTTAAGCAGGTTTTTAGCTCATAAGGATTGCCTTGAATACAGGGGCTGGAAATTGCCTCTCTAACACCTCTGTTAGAAAGGGGGTAAGACAATGGGAATTACTGCTGCTATAGCTGCTTTTAAAAAAGCTAGTGAATACTAGCGAGGAACAAACTCCAGTGACTAGATACAGGCCTGATGCATCTAGCTACTGCGGAAGCAATTTCTCCTCACAGTTTTGCCATGCATTTTAATGCTCATCTGTGAAATCCTTGCTAATTTGTTCTTGGTCAGAGATTCAGAAGTGCACCAAATGGCTTGTAAGATGCAGACACAGATCATTCTCCTTTGAGGACATAAATCAGCAGGGTTTGAACCCAGGCTGTCAGAGGTGAAAAATTAAGGCCGGAACTATCATTCCAAAATCAAGTAGCAACTAGTCACAATCTAAATCTTGCAATTGAACAGTTGAATAAAGTAGCTGAGGCACTAGTTCTGGCATCAACATTCCTGCCCTGTATCCCTATAGTAAGAGGTACGACCTTATTTAAAAAATACAATAATTATGATTTTTTTAAAATGTAACGACTTCCTAAAAAATACCTTTCTGCAATCTTAATTTTTGGGACTATTTCAGTACTGGTATTCACCAGTGGTCGTCTATATTTACAGAATACTGGTGTGTGTGTGTATATATATATATGTATATGTGTATATATATATATATATATATATATGCCCCAGAAATAAATATATAGCACAGTTCTTACAAGTGCCTGTCTATTATAACATAGAAACTTAGTAGTAACTGATCAAATAGCATGGAAATGTTTTTGAAAACCAAAAATCCCACATTGGATCCACTGCAGAAGGATAGAAATGGGGCACACTCAAACCTGACGTAAGAAGGTGCATGAGAGTTGCACCTGCTTCTGACTGGGTAGAACTTCAGTAACTACCTTTTTTGTGACCTGCACTGAAGTGGGAAAACATGACAGCAGTCGAGATCGCTAGAGCCAAAGCTCTTTCAAGTGTATAAACTTTTCATCTCGCACCAACAGCAGATGATTTTAGATGGGTAAAAACAAAGAATTAGTTGTATCCTGCTTCTTTTATTCCCAAAGGTCAAAAAGATCATTTAGTTTACACTTTGCATGTTATACTAGTCTGAAAAACAATTCTTCATGAAAGTTCAACAGTTTTAAAATTAAAACTGCTGTTAGACAGGCTAGATTTTAGCGTGGGGTATTAAATGCTGATTGTTCTGAGTGTGGGGAAGGCACTAGTCTAGCAGATGAGGGACTGGGGACACAGTTCCCCCCCCCCAAAAAAAATATATTATAAAACTAGATTCAAAATGGTGAATTGTTTGCTAATTTTTTATATTTATTTTCCAACTAATAAATTTTCATTTCATCTTACCAAGTCTGTTTTTGGTTTTTTTAAATCTCGAGTACATTCCCTTGGATTTTTAGACACAAATATTCTAAAGATGGACCCTTGGAGTAGGGGCTTCTAATAGGTTGGCCCCTATTAGCATGGGTCCAGAGCAATACTGAAACTGTCACCACAGCAGTTGACTACTCTGCAGTATTTCATTAGTAGGTATGTACAAATGCCGTTAGGTGTTTGGCACAAACTCTGCCCGTTCGGGCAGCTGAGGAGTAGAGTTCCTGGCACCAGGGGTGGCGAAGCTTGGAGTAGCAGCCAGCCTGCCCAGTCACCATCCCTCTTTTCCTCTGCCCACTGGCTTCACAGTCGGCGATTGGCATAGGGCTAGGCTGCACGGAGCCAATGGGGCTTGTGGTAAGGCGGGCACAGCAAGTAACAAAAGTCATTGCCCTCCCCCCTTCCAACTCCTTCTGAGCTAGATTCTGTCAGCAGGTGTTTTCAGAAGTCTCCCTCCCAATCCATTGCCATCCTCCTATTTCACCCATTCACACACATTTACCTCTATAGTTTCATTTACTTAGATTAGATAGATTTAGGTGGTGTTTTCATTTTTTACCCCTCCTCCTGTGTTTGGATTTATTTAGAGTAGGATTAGATTGATTTAGATTTCATTTCAGTTTTGTACCCCTCATGTTTGTTGTGAGCTGTCTGTGTCCCCCTGTGCTGCTCCCCCCACCCGCCCGGGTGTGGATGGATAGATATTAGATAGCTAGTTGCAGGAGTTTGCTTAGTTATAAAAATAGAGATAGTGTGTAGTGATTGTTTTAATATTTTATAGTGTTTGTAGAACTAGGCCTTTGTAAATATAATCCGTTTAGTTCCACAGATTTTAGAATAGTTAATAGCAGTTACTAGAGTTAGTGTAGATACATATTAAAAATTTGAATATATATATATATACACACATACATACAATTTCAATGTGCATTCTTTGGGTTGGAAGACATGGGGAAGGAAAGCAGGAGATGCCGGTCTACTGCCTGTAAGGCAGGCAATGAGGCACATGGCAGAGGTGGTAGGGGCTGTGATAGCAGCCCAAGCCCATCACTATTCCCCAAACTCCACAGGCCTGATTTTGGGCAACACACTTCCGAGGCTCCCAGCAGTGGCACTAGCTGGGGGGTGGTTTGACGGCACTGGAAGGCCTGCAGTACAGGAGGCTGCAGGTGTTTCAGGGGCAGGGTCTGAAGTTCACCATGGGCCACTATCATCTCCCATTATTGAGGCAATCTCCAGAAGTCCAGGGCTGGTGGATCCCACCCCGGCTGCTAGAGGCAAGGCCCGATCCCCAGGCAATGGTGGTGGTGGTGGTGGCGGCGGCAGCTCCTATAGGGGGCACAGGGAGAGTGGCAGCAGCATGGTGGGCAGTCTCTCCTCAAGGTCCCAGTACTCCCCTTTGCAGGACATCACTGTGATTGGGGACAGCAAGGCAGGCACTAGTCCCACGGCGATGTCTGGAGCTGAGGTGATGGCTGTCCCAGCGAGAGCTGAGTTACCACCATGTTTTGCCCCTCCCAGAAGGCAGGAGGGGGGGGAACCTCCTCCTCGGTGCATTTTAAGTTGGTGCGGGCAGATGATCCCAGGGAGGTGCAGTGCACTGCGTGCCAGGTGGTGAAACATGGGCAGGTGCTCACCAACCTTGGAACAACTGCCATGGTGAGGCACCTTAAAGGAAGTCACAGCACTGTGCTGGTAAGCGGGCAGGCAGGGGCGTGGACGCCAGCAGGTTCCTGACTGCAGCAACCAGTCCACCTCTGTCAGTGGGCAACCGTTCTGCTCCCCCTTCAGCAGCAATACTGCTCCTGCTGCTAGACACTGACGCTGCTTCTGCTGCTGCTCCCCCCTAGCAGCTAGACACCTAGCAGCAGGAGCGGTATTGCTGCTAGGGGGGAGCAGCAGCAGAAACAGCATCAGTGTCTAGCAGCAGGAGCAGTATTGCTGCTGGGGGGGAAGCAGGACGCTTGCCCAATGATGGAGGCGGACGACTGGTTGCTGCAGTCAGGAACCTGCTGGCGTCCACGCCCCCTGCCTGCCCGCTTAGCAGCACAGCGCTGTGGCTTCCCTTAAGGTGCCTTTGAAATTGTATTGTATGTATGGGGTGGGGGCAGCTGCCAACTCCCTCGGCTGCTACAGGACATAGAGAGCTGTGTGGCTTTCAAGTGAAAGCCACGTGCATGTTGGGGGAAATGATCACCCTGATAGACAGCCCTTCTCCGTGGTCAGGTGCATGGGGTTCAGGTGCCAGGAAGTCCGTTTAAGCTGCCGTACCACCACAGGTGGTGCCAGCCTTATAGCAGGCTTTAAAGGAGTGGGTGAGAGAGCAGCTGGCAAGGGCTGGGGGTGCCACCGTCCACTTCACCATAGACCTGTGGTCGAGCAGAAATGCTCAGCACGCTGACCTAGCAGTAATGGCGCACTGGAGGCAGCATTTGGCAGTGGCAGGAGGGGTCCGGAAGGAGGGTATAGGTGGGCCCTGCTTCAAGCAGAAGTAATGGACGGCCCCCACCCATCCCAGAACCACCATGGAGAGGGCGCGCGCCACACCAGGTGCACCCTTCACCAAGCGGTGCATGGTCACTGATAACACAGCCAACATGCTGAGGGCAGTCTGTGACAGGGGCTTCACCAACATCCCTTGTGCCACACACGCCCTTCAGCTGGTGGTCAGGGGGGCTCTGGCTTGGGGGAGAAGGATTGCGGTCAGCACCCTTAGTTCCCTGATCAAGTGGGGGAGGAAGCTAGCTGGTTTCTTTAACTAGAGCGTGAAAGGCAGCAACCTCCTCCGGCCAAAGCAGGCTGAGCAAGGCACCCCAGTGCACCAGCTGGTGCAGGATGCGTCCACCCGGTGGAATTCAACCTTCCTGATGCTCGAGCAGCTTCTCGAGCAGAAAGCCACTTTGCATCAAATGCAACTGGTGACGGACAGCAAGGGACCTCTAGGGTACAATTGGGCGGAATGGGAGATCCTGGCACACATGGTCTTTGTTTTGAGACCATTGCTGGCTGTGACGGAGACCATCAGCTTGTGCACAGCCACCATCAGCCAGCTGACCCCTCTGGTCCAGAGTCTCCTCAGAAGGTTTAAGGAAATTCTCCAGGGGTGGGATTGTGGCCCTCAGGGAAGGAACCTGGCCACTGGGATGGTTGACCTGGTGCGGGAGCTGAAGGCACGTTTAGATGAGCTCCTGCAGTGGGCGGAATACATGTTAGCAACCATGCTAGACCCCAGGGTCAAGGGTAACGTGGCATGCCAAACACCCCTCTATGGCCACTGGAAGGCTGAACTGGTGAAGGCCTGGGAGGTAGAGAGGGTTCTGGAGAGTGCACAGCAACAGGAGGATGCCCCTGGGGCTGGTGGGAGTAGGAGCAGCCACCGCTGGCAGGGTCTGTCCCGGCCCCCAAGCCCTAGTGGTAGCAGCACCAGCAGCAGGTTGAGCAGCAGTAGCACCTCTATTGCCACCAGCAGCTCCTATGTGCTGGCCCCTCTGGGGAGCACGGAGTCACGTACAGCAGGGCAAGCAGCGTGGCTGAGGGCAGTGGTGGAGATAGTGCCCAGGCAGAGTTACCAGATGGAGTACGATGGCGCCTCAGCAGCAGGGGAGACCTACCTGGAGAAGGAGCCGCATAGAACCCAGCAGTGATCCCTTGGCCGGCAAGACCAACGTTTGGCCGGCCCTGGTCAAAGTGACCAAGGGTCTCTTGGCCTGCTCACCAACCAGTGTCCCCAGTGCATGGGTGCTCTCCATGATGGGGGACATTTGCTCACCGCACCACCTGAAACTGGGGGCCAAGTTGGTGGAGCAGTTGCTTTTTATAAAGGTCAACTTTCTGCTGCTGGGATTCCCCAAGCTGCCCCTTGACATGGATTGATGGTGCAGTGACACACGCCATCCCATGCCAGGGGAGTCTTAGGATGAGGTTCCTCCTTAATCTGTGCTGCTGCTGCTGTGCTGAGGTGCTCGTCCACCCTACCTCCCTCATACTAAATGGCCTTGGCCGGCTTATCTGACTGACCTCATGATGCACAGTGGCATTGAGAAACTGTAAGCCTGCCAGCTGGCTTCTGGCTGGACTATCTCAGCCCACCTATGTGACTGGCTCTCACGTGCTGCACAGTCTTCACCAATGTATCTGAGTGCCCTGCCAAGGTCCCACCCTGCCTTCCCTACTGCCTCTCATGCCACACTGCCTGTCTGCCCGCCCGCCCAGTTGGCCTAGATCAAAGCCTGCCTCAGTCTGCCTGCCTTCTGCTCATGCCATGCTGCCTATCTGCCCACCCAGGTTGCAAAGCTCGAACACTGCCTCAGCCTGCCTGCCTACGCTGGCAGCCCTGGGTGGTGTGCCCCACTGGCCTGGTAATTCCACTGCTGTTGTCTGCTGGTCCATGGGTGCTCTGCCCTGACAAATCCAAATGTGCCCATGCAATCCTGCTGCTGTAGGGGAACTCTTCCCTTGCAAATCCTACCACTGGCTCCATGGGTGCTGCGCACAGGCAAATTCTGCTGCTTCCATCTCTGCTGTTCCACGGGTTCTGTGCCCGGGCAGTCCAATGGCGACTGCTGCTGCCAATGCTGCCTCTGCTGTCTGTGCAATGGATTCTGTGCCCGGGCAATCCAATGTCTGCTAGTGGGTGTCCACATGTGATTCACCACCGGGCAATTCTTGACCACTTTGCAGTAGAGCTTCTTGAGTTCGGTTGAGTACGACCCAAGGTTGCAATGCCTGGCCAAGAAGGGGTGCCAGCCACCAAGCCCTGGCCAGGCCTCTGCCGTTGCTCCACCCATGCCAGCCAGCCTGCAACGCCTGGCCAATCAGGGGTGCCTGCCGCTCCAGCCCCAGGACCCACCATCAGGGCTCTGGGGACTACGTTCCAGGCAGGGAGGCTTGTTATTCCACTTGTTTACAAGTGTCCCACATCGAGGCCAGCCAGCCGCAATACCCGGCCGAGCAGGGGTGCCAGCCACCGAGCCCTGGCCAGGCCTCTGCCCAGGGGCAACTGGTGGGTGCTGAGGTTGGAGGGGCAGTAGGGCCGGTGGGTGGAGTCAGGGTAATGGTGGGCAGAGTCAGGGCAACAGTGGGCGGCATAACCCAGCAGCAAGGAGTTCCAAGGGTTAATGTTGAATGGACATTACATTACTTAATCAAGCAATTTCAGTTAGCCTAGGCAGGTTTAAAAGCAGGCAGACAACCTTAAACCTCACTTACAAGCAGTTTTAGCAAAGACACACACACACACACACACGCAGCAGAGGTTAATAACGCTGCTTCAGAAAGAAGGGACTTGCTGAATGTATGTTGGAGGGACCCCAATTCCTACTTCAGAAGTCCCTTCTGAAGGAATATCTTTGCCCTCTGCTGCATGTGTGTGTGTGTGTGGGGGGGGGGGGGGGTTTTA
>QEPC01005945.1:975805-1041084 GCA_003113815.1 Sphenodon punctatus
GGGGGGGGGGGGGGGGGGGGAACTTTAGGTGTTGTTTTTTTAATTGCCCACGTGTCCTGCTCTCCTCTGCGGAGGCAGGACACACGGACAATTTAAACAATTTTTTTTAAAATTTTTTTTTTAAAGTTCCCTGCCTTACCGCTTCCCCCCCCCTCCTGCCATTCTGAACGGCAGATTGGGGGGGGAGTGGCAAGGGGCAGTGGCAGGGAAGCAGCTGGGTTGGCAGAGAGCTGAGCTCTCCAACAGCGCGCTGACAGCCATGTTAGCATGTGAGGCAGGGAGTAGTGTGCATGCGCGCTGCTCCCTGCCTCAGTCCCCCAACCCTAGGGATCTTGTCAGGGCTGTTTCAGCAAATGCCCTGGCAAAATCTTCCACTGAGCCCATAGGGATCAATGGAAAGGCTAGCCCCTCCCTCCACAGCACGTTCCATACATGCTGTGGACATTGGGGCTCAGCCGCCCAAATCGCGTTTTCCATAGAAAACACGGTTTGGGCTTAGCCTTTTTGTCCCTTGCAGGACCCACTCCTCAGGAGTGGATCCCAGAAGGGAGAACTGAATGACAGCGCCGCAGCAGCCACTGAAGCAAAGTCAGAGGCTGCTGCAGCGCTGCCTGTCAGAAGCTGCAGCAGCGGGGCTTTTTTAAAAAAAAAACCACTTTGCAGCGGCAGCTGGCCCTCAGCAGCGCTTGGGGGGCAGTGCCCCAAATTTCCTGGATGGCCAGCCGCCACTGCCTCTGCCGCTGCTCCATCAATGCCAGCCAGCCTGCAACGCCTGGTTGAGCAGGGGTGCCAGCCGCAGTTACTGTGCCCTGGCAATCCAATGTCTGCTGCTGGTACTTCACGTCAGCCATTTGCTCCTCAATCTTGTAGGCGGCCATAGCTCGGATGAGTGCACCGGCGGGCGGGGGCCTGGTAAATAACGGGGTGGAATGAAAGATCCTGGCTCACACAGTCTTCGTGCTGAGACCGTTCCTGGCAGTGACTCCAGTATCTCCGCCGTTCCGGTTTCGGGGATCTGAACCTGACTCCCTTTCGATTGGCCGAGGACAATGGAGGCCATCGCCCGTCCCTTCGGAATGGCACTCGCCTCTCTCTTAGGACCGACTGACCCATGTTCAACTGCTGTTCACATGGAACCCTTCTCCACTTTGGCCTTCAAAGTTCTCCAGCCACTCCAGCCCCAGGACCCACCATCAGATATCTGGGGCCTACATTACAGGCATGGGGGGCTGTCCATCCACATCACCTAGAAGCTGCCACTCCTGTCCCAAGACCCACCATCAGGGTCCTGGGACTGTCATTCTGCTCACAGGAAGCTGTCATTCCACTGCATCAAGTAACAGCCAGCAACTCCAGCCCCAGGACCCACCCATCAGGGTTCTGGGGCCTATGTTACAGGCACAGGGGTCTGTTCATCCACATCATCAAGAAGCTGCCACTCTAGTCCCAAAACCCACCTTCAGGGTCCTGGGGCCGTCATTCCACTCACGGGGAGCTGTCCATTCAGGTCATCGAGAAGCTGCCACTCCAGCCCCAGGACCCACCGTCAGGGTTCTTGGGCCTATGTTCCAGGCTGATAGGGCTGTCCATCCACGTCATCCAGAAGTAATAGGGGTGCTGCTGCTGCTCAGGCTGCTGCTGGTGCTGCTACTGCTAGGGCTGGGGGCAGGGATAGACCCTGCCGGCTGAAAGGGGTGGCTGCTCCCACTCCCACCATCCCCAGGGGTGTCCTGCTGCTGCTGCCATGCACTCTCCAGAACTCGCTCTGCCTGCCAGACCCTCTCCACCAGCTCACCCTTCCAGTGGCCATAGAGCGGTGTCTGGAGTGCCACACTGCCCTTGACCCTGGGGTCCAGCATGGTTGCCAACACATATTCCTCCCACTGCAGGAGCTCATCAAACCACACCTTCAGCCCTGCCTTCAAGATGCCGCACCAGGGCAGCCGCCTCAGCCACCAGCTTCTTGCCCTGAGGGCCACAATCCCGCCCCTGGAGAATCTCCTCCTGAGGAGACTCTGCACCAGAATGGTCACCTGGCTGATGGTGGCCATGGAAGAGCGGATGGTCTCCATCAAGGCCAGGAACGGTCTCAGAACAAAGAGAGAGTGAGTCAGGATCTCCCATTCCACCCCATAGTACCCTGGAGGTGACCCGCTGTCCGTCACCAGTTGAACCTGATGCAAGGCAGCTTTCTGCTCGAGAAGCCGCTCGAGTATCAGGAATATGGAGGAATTCCACTGAGTGGATACATCTTGCACCAGTTGGTGCACTGGGGAGCCTTGCTCTGCTTGCTTTGCTCGGAGGAGGTCGCTGCCCATCACGCTCCGGTTAAAGAAACCGGCCAGCTTCCTCCCCTGCTCGATCAGGGAGCTAAGGGTGCCTACCCCAATCCCTTTCTTCCCCAAGCCCAGAGCGTCCCTGACCAGGTGAAGGGAGGCTGGTGAAGCCCCCCTCGTGGACTGCCCTCAATATGTTGGCTGCGTTGTGCGTCACCACACCCCCCTTGGTGAAAGGTGTGCCTGGCATGACCCACTCCCTCACCATGGCAGTCAGGGGTGCCTCGATGTTCCAAGAGGTGTGTGGGCCGCGGTGTCCATGACGTCCATCTGAAGCAGGACGCCCTGCTTCGGGACCCCTCCTGTCACTGCCAAACGCTGCCTCCGGGTCCTGCCACCAGTGCGTCATCACTGCCAGGTAGGCGTGCTGTGCGTTCCTACTCAAACGCAGGTCAGTGGTGAAGTGGACGGTGGCATCCCCAGCCCCTTCCAGCGGCTCCCTCACCCGCTCCTTTAAAGCCCAGTACAGGGCTGGCACCACTTGCCGACTCAAGGTGGTGCTCGCGGTTCTCCAGTTCTGCTCACTCTAAGCTGTGCTGGGTTCTCCAGTTCTAGTCGCCATCAGAGCCGGGCGTTGCAGGCTGCCAGGCATCGACGGAGCAGCAGCAGAGGCCCGGCCAGGACTCGGTGGCTGCCACCCCTGTTTGGTTGGGCGTTAAAGGCTGCCAGGCATTGGTGGCAGCCTGACCCAGGGTGGTGCGCAAGGGCAGCTTAAAGTGGGGGGGCCAGGAAGCCAATCAGGCACCTAAACCCCATGTCCCCGACCACCAAGAAGGGCTGCCCATCAAGCACAATCATTTCCCCCAATATGCGTGTGGCTTTCAGTTGAAAGCCACACTGCCCTCCACGTCCTGCAGCTGCCAATGGACTTGGCAGCTGCCCCCACCCTGGCTCCTCCATGGTGCACTGATGCTTCTGGGCCTCAACTGGCTGCTGCTGCTGCTGCACCACTGACAGCGCTGATGGAAGGAGCAGAACATGGTGGTGACACAGCTCTCGGAGGGACGTGTGGCTGGCCCTGTCTAAAGTGGCCAAGGCTCTGTTGTCCTGCCCACCGAGTGTCCCCAGTGAGCGGGTGTTCTCTATGGCGAGGGATATTTGCTCGCCACACCACCTGAGACTCGGGGCCAAGTTGGTGGAGCAGTTGCTTTTCATCAAGGTGTGCGTTTGCTGCTGCTGCCGCCACAGGTTCTGCTACCGGGCAATCCAATGTCTGCCACTGCTCCACCGATGCCTGGCAGTCTGCAATGCCCGGCCAAGTAGGGGTGCCAGGCCAGCCACCAAGCCCTAAGCCTTCCCAGCCTCTGCTGCTGCCGCTGGGTCTCAGACAGCCAGCCATGGCGCCACGGGCACCCCTGGGGGCCAAGCGCCGAGCCTGCCTGTCCGGGCAAGCCGCGGTGCCAAGCACCAAGCCTTCCCAGTCTCTGCTGCTTCTGCGTCTCCAACGGCCTGCCATGCCCCCACGGAGCACCTCAAGCTTCCGCCGTGACCTAACTCCATGGGACTGAACCTACGAACCCAAACTTAGTTTTCGGACCGAATGGCTGAACATCCGAACCCCGTTCCATTTGCACATCCCTAATTAGTAGTTCTTTACTGCTCAGAGGAGCATATATGCAAATATATTTATTTAAATTTTTATCCCACTCTTCCCTAAAGCTCAGGGCAGCTAACAATATATAAAAACATGAAAAATCCATCGAAACCAAAATACAAAATACACAGCCCCTCACAAAATACCCAATACCACCTCCCCGTGTCCTACTCCAATTCTCACAACCCTACCCCCAACCTACCCAACAAACCCCCTATCCTTGCCTGCCAAATGCCTTGATAAAGGGAAAGGTCTTACACTGCCTCCAGAAAATGCTTAGGCTCAGGTTTAGCCAAACCTCTGGGGGCTGCAGTGGGGCACGGAAGGACAAGCAGTGTCTCTGATATGGGGGACCCAGATGGTTTAGGACTTTAAAAGTCAAAAATAGCACCACTCGAGCAGTACCACACACCCCTGCCACGTCCTGCAATTGTGTCAACATCATCTCATGATTAACTGTATCAAAGGCTGCCTAAAGATCGAACAGGATCAACAGGGCAGAATTCCCTTTGGCAATCTCCAGGCACAGGTCAGTGACCAAGGCCACAAATGCAGTCTCCATGCCATATGCAGAGCAAAAACCCTACTGGAATGGGTCCAGGAATCCAATACAGAAATGAGCCTGGTGCTTTTGGACAACCACCCATTTAATAACCTTCCCTAAAAAGGGAAGGTTGGCCGATAGCTGGCTGGGGAGTCAACATCCAAAGATGGCTTTTTAAGCAGAGACTGGACAACTGCAGTTTCAAGAACGTCCAACACCCAACCCTCCCGAAAGGAGGCATTGACAACTCCAGCCAGCAGCAGCCCCAGCATCTCCTGGTTGACTTTCACCAGCCAGGACAGGCAAGGAATCATCTAGTTAACTGGTTGCCCGCAAGCACCTCCCCCACATCGGCGGGCAATACGGATTGAAACTGATCCAAAGAAACAGGACAAGACTGAGTTTGTCTTGCAAGCAAGTATATTGTCTTATCTAGCAAGTACATTGCATTAACCAATCTACAAGCAGAGTTATAAGTCCTAGAACAGCAAGGTGTTTAATTCCAGTGATCTAAAAACTACTGTGCAATGTTTCCATTCACACAAATGGATGTCTGGGTGTTTTCAGACAGACGCAGAACTGGCCACCCCTGAGTGTAAACAGACCTAGTGGCTGCTGTGACCCACCGTCTGCCCACACAACATCCCCCTCCCCTACACCATAGATTTGCAGCCAGATCACCTGATGCTTTAGGCTGCTGCCTGCCACTCTATGGTGTTGCCCAGGTCAACCAGCAGTCCTCAGGCTCCAGGGTTTGGGTACCCTGATCCACCAGTGGTGCTCCTGGATGTTCTGGAGCACTGCAAGTAGGGCTGGAGCAGAGCAGGGTAGGGCTGAAGCGGCAGCAGATGTTACTGCACCGCCATTCCATTCCGAGAACTCGGCACTTAACGTGTCTTGCCGCCAACTTCCCCTCGATATTTCCGCGATTCCGCATTACCTGCTGCCAGCATCTGCAGATACGGCATGTCTTCAGTTTGTGAACACAAGCGGTTTTATGCTGCCTTCCCCCACTGAGCACGAGTCCCTGACGCACTGTGATGCTGAATAATAGATCATTGAATGAATGAATGAACGAACTTAGGGTGACTCTGACTACCTGATTCAGAGTCCGCTGCAGGGGCGTAGCCACCGTGGCGCGGGGGGCGCATTTGCGCCCATTCTGTGCCCTGCGAGGGGGCCGGCAGCGATTGGGGCCAGCCCCAGGCATATGCGGGAGCCCTGCACCCAAGTCCTGGAGGAGTCTCTCTTGCACCACCAGCACCACCTTTTTAAACAGCTCAGTTGTAGTCTCACAGCGCTGCTACACGGGTGGGGGAAGAGTCCCCCCCCCGTCCCCTCCTTCACAGCGAATGTTGCTGCCTTGTAAACAAAGTTCTTCTTTGAGGGGTTCCTTCCATTCTCACAAATGGGAGAGTGTACCAAGCCTAGAAAGACGGTGGGGGAATTTTTTAACAAAATGACACTCCATGCAGGGACTCCACCCCCCCACCCCCAATCCCTTGGATCAGCATCAGGAGCCAGGCGTTTGCTCACTGCCGCTGGGGCCGGGGATCCCTGTACTCTAAGCAGAACAGAGACTAGTGCACAAGGAGGGACAACAAACAGGCCAGCACCCAGAGTTGAACTTTGAGGGAGGGATCTTTATCCCTCCTTGCACACTAGTTGCTGTCTCTGTCCCATGAGTGCAGGGATTCCCCAGCAGCAGTTAGCGAGCGCCTGGCTCCTGATGCTGATCGGGGGGGTGGGGGGAGGCGGAGGAGTCCCTGCTCTTCTGTGAATTCTCTTGTGCGTTAGGGTGCCAAGGACAAATTCTTCCCCTTTGCTGGGATGGCTCTCTGCCTCATTGTAGCTGCTCTGCACCCCCATTTCTCTCAATGGGGCAATCACAAAGGGAAGAGGGAGGATCTGTCCATCCTTCTAACAGAGACAGCACTGAACAACCAACCCTTCCCCAGCTGAACGGACCCCCCCAGAGCAGGCTGCCTCCTGCCCTCCTCCCAGGCTATAGATCCAACCTGCATGGAGTGTCATTTTGTTAGAAAATTCCCCCACCACCTCTTTCTAGGCTTGGTACGCTCCCATTTGTGAGAATGGGAGGAGCCACTCGAAGGAGAACAGAAGGTTGCTGTCTTGTAAACAAGGTTCTTTGAGATGGCTCCAACATTCTCACAAACACCCACCCTTCTGACCGTGCATGGATTTTTTCCCCTAATTGCTTAGGGTTGGAAGGAACTGTGTTGGGTTTAGGTACCTTATATAGGGGGGAGGGGAGGGGCGTGTGAACATCATGTGTTTGTTTGTTTTTAAAGCTAGTGAGCTTGGTATATGCCAGTAAGAGAAGGGTGCGCAAGTGAGAATGGAAGAAGCCACTCAAAGAAGAACTTTGTTTACAAGGCAGCAACTTCCCCTACAGCACGGTGGCTACGCCCCTGGCTGCAATGCTGTGAGAATCACAAAGCTACTGCTTAAGGGAAAGGGAAAACTGTGGTAAACCTGCCTCTTCCACATGAAATTTACAGTGGCGAAAATTTCATGGCAGCAACTGTGGTAAGCTGCGAGTGCAAGGCATGAAAATCATTCCCTTCCGAACCGTGCTGCTTGGTGCGGAAGAGCACTTTCCGTCGCTAAATGCTGCCGCAGCGGTACAACATTTCAGCCCTAAAGCAGGGACAGCCTGCTCTGCCTCTGCTTCAGCTGCACATCTGGCAGCCTGCCTTCAGACAAATAGGCAGAGCAGAGGTAGGGCTGATGTCTGTCAAGCACCCACTGTGTTACAGAGATGTTAACACACACAATTAGTGGTGCGGATATTTTGGAAGACCTCCATATTAAGCTTGGAACTGGCACCTCCCTCGCATCCTGCTTCATGCCAAGGAAGTGTAGAATTACAAGCATGTGAACAGAGCTCTGAAGTAAACAAAGTGAACACAGGCGCCTGGAAATCCACACAAAATGATGTATAAACTAAAGGCAATATTACTGGAACAACATTATATACAAAGAGAATAGAAATATAATGTACTATCCTTCAGGGGTACAATCAACATGTTGGGTTTATTGTTTTAGATGTATCATACATTTTGCTATATGGCTTTATTATGTTTCTATTCTTTTTCTTTAAAATAATGTCTTTGATTTATGCATCATTTTGTGCTGTTTTTATAGTAGCTAGTTGGTTTTCTGTTCTGTTTTAGTGCTACTATTTTTCTTTCCCCCTTGTTTTTGTTGAGTTGTCCTTGAAATAAAGCAATCTTAAAAGTGATGTGGTTCACCTGTGCTGGAGATGACAAATCATTTCGCTAGTATGCTAATTTGTCTATCAGGATTCAGTCCTCACTCGATCCCAAGAGCAGCCACCACTTAGGAAGAATGGAGTTTGTTGTTGGAACCTGCATATTCATGAACTTTCCAGGGAGAGAAAACCATTGCAGCGGCTACTTTTCTCTTTTAATCCATCTATGGGAAAAGGAAAATTATCTAATCTAGGGTTAAAATAGACCCTTCTCTCCGTCCACCCTATCTAGCCAGACCTCTGCACAACAAGCCACCAATCCCATCCCCACCTAAACCAAAGGCCTTCTAGGCATTAGAAAAAAACAGCTCTCAAAAAACTCTGACTGTTAGAGACAGCAAGCAGGAGGGTGCAAGGTGCACCAGTGCCAGAGAATGTAGTGAGGCATACCCAGATGACTGGGGACGGCGGGGGGAAGCAGGGAGGAGTGGTTCAATTTGACCTTCCCAACCCCTAAAATGATAGACCATGACTTCATGAACAAGATCCATCAGTCAGTCCTCTGACACTCCATGCCCCTGGTTCTCAGAGGGTGCAGGGGGACGCAGGAGGTGTTCTATGGCGGTGCAAGACCAACCACAAATGACACCTAGCTTCTCTGCTAGGTGGAATCTCCAGAATAATAGGGAGAGAGGAAGAAGTTATAGGAGGGGCAGGAAACAAGGGTGGTGGTGGTTGGGGCCTCACTTGCTACAAACAAGCAGAAGGGAGGGAGGGGGGGTCAAAAAAGTTTAAGAACCACTGCTCTCTGCTACCTTAGCACCAATCCACTTCATCCAATTTCACTGCTGACAGCAGCCGTCTGATGCCTCAGAGGAAGGAATTTTAACAACAGAAGGGGGGCATCCTTCATATCCTGAACACAACATACCAAATCATCAGATTAGGAACCCCTCATACAGGACTACTTATGAATCCATCAAGAGCCATTTAAAAACCAATCAGGTTTGCTGGTCTGACAGCTTGAGACCATTCTAAAACTTCTCTTTATTTTCTAGAACCTTCTCGTTTCTAGACCAATTTTCTTTATGCCCAGGTCATACACATTATTTCTTGTGCTGGTATTCTCCTTTCCTTGAAATGCTTTCCCCCTTCTCATGTTAACCTCCCCACCCCCAAAATATAGTGTTAGCACACCATCATGTCAACTTATTCTGTCATCAACAAATACCCCCCAATTTCTCTCTTCTTCTATAGTTTCTAATTGATGGGCCCCCAGTATACAGCACTAAATTAATTAATTAAGTAAAAGGTGGTCTCAACGTGTATAACTTTATATTTGGTACTATTGATCATCCCCCCATTTCTGGTGCTCCACTCCACAAGTTTATAATCAACCCATTTCCTTTTGGCCAGCACTGAAGATCAAAATATGTGTGCAAATTAAGGGTACCAGCCACACGTTACCTCAAAACCCGCTTTTATTTCCTCCTGTAGATTTCTAAATGTTTTTAAGCTCTACCCCTCCCCCCCTTCCCACACTACTCAGGGAGCCCTCTCTCAAAATTGTGTTCCAAAGTAGTACAGTCCTTAGTACAGAAAGGAGCCACTGAACAGATTAATCTAGCAGTTTAGGGGCACTGGCTGTCCCTTGGATCCTTTGATACACAAATTCCGGTGTCAAGTGCCTGCCTCCTTACCATCAATAATCACCCAGTCTACCTGGTCTGAGGGGAGTTTGGGGTGTGTGTGTGTGTGTGTGCGTGCGCAGCTGCTGGGAGTACCTGCATAAGCTGCAGCTAGCTGGCCAAGTTCCAGCAGCCTTGGGTAGCAAACAAAACCCACCACCTATTTGGGGGCTAGAGAACTGACAAAAGGGGGAAATCTTACCTTATTGTAATTTTGCATTTTTAGTGTTTTAATGGGGGAATATTATTGTAGAGTTAGCTTTCTGCTGAATAACACAGTAGAAGTTTCTTTAAAACAGAACTTTACTAAGAGCTCAGAAGACATGATTCCATACTGTACAGACTGCATGGGACAAGATGGAGAACAGAGAGAGAGAGGAGAGGAGACAGAGGGGGAAAAAAGTGTTTCATCCCCTGACCCTCCCCCTACTGGACAAGTCCCATATTGAGCTTGCAATGGGCTTTTACTTGTGACTGTTGCACAATCCAACACCCCTTCTCAACAGTCACTAGTCGGGGCTTGCAATGGGCTTTTACTTGTGACTGTTGCACAATCCAACACCCCTTCTCAACAGTCACTAGTCAAACCCACTAGGTTCATTCTTCTTAATAGCTTGCAATGCCGTTCCCCTGCTAGTGGATTCGTGAACGCATCCGCTGTCATATCCTCTGTAGGACAGTATAGCAGACCTATGAGTCCTTGTTCCTGTGAATCTTTCAGTAAATGGCATTTTACGTCAGTGTGCTTGGTTCTGGGGTTGATTCTTTCTGTTTGCGCCAGCGCTTTACATCCTTGGTTGATTTCCAGGATCGGCGTGGGACTATCAAATTTTTGCCCCAGATCATTCAGAAGCGGTTGCAACCAGATAACTTCTTGGCTGGTGTGTGCCACTGCCACATACTCTGCCTCCATCGAGGAAAGTGTCACAGAGGATTGTTTCCTACTGCAGCAGCTGATGGGTCCTCCACCAAGCAAAAATAGGTACCCACTGGTAGATTTTCTGTCCAAATGGTCTCCAGCCCAATCTGCGTCCACGTACCCTATCAGGTCTGACACGGAAGTTGCTGGGAGCCGTAGTTTGAGGTGCACAGTCCCTTTCAGGTACCATAAGACCCTCTTCACTGCGTTCCAATCCCTTTGGGTTGGGGCTGAGACTTGTCTACGCAGTATACCTATTGCCACCGCAATGTCAGGCCTTGTGATTGTGGCAACGTACAAGCGCTTTTCTATCACCTTTCTGTATTGCTTATTGCCTGGCAGCAATAAGCTTGGTTCTTTGATCTCCTTTGGGTAGCTGGTTTCCATAGGGGTATTTGCTGCCTTTGCACCCCCCATGCCGAAACTTTCTATCATCTCTTCTATTGCCTGTCTTTGGTTGAGAAGACAGCTTCCATCATCTTCTTTTTCAATTTGTATTCCAAGGTAGTGCGTTATGTTACCCACATCCTTAGTTTCAAAGTCCTGATTCAGAGCTCTCATTGTTTTGCACTCGTCCCTATCTTGCTCAAAGCATACGATAAGGTGATCGGCATAATTAATACAAAGATCCACCTGCCCCTTAGTCTCTTTGTGTATAAGCAGGGATCTGCTTTGCTCCTGGTAAAATTTCTCCTCATGAGTACCTTGTTTATTTTAGTGTTCCATGCTCTGGCGGCCTGCTTAAGCCTATATATGCTTTTGTGCAGTTTGCATACAAGATCCAGCCTTTCAACGTCCACAAACCCCGGTGGTTGGTCCACGTAAATATCTTTCTTCAACTTACCATTGAGGAATGCTGTTTTTACGTCCATATGTTTGACTTGCATTCCTCTTCCAGCAGCTATACTTAACAATGTTCTGATTGTAGTGTGCTTAACTACAGGTGCACGTTTTATCATAGTCATCTCCATACTTCTGGGAGTATTCTTTCATGACAAGTTGGGCCTTGTACTGTTCAATATTTCCCTGCACATTGTACTTTATTTTAAATGTTCATTTACAACCTATAGTCTTTCTCCCTGCGGGCAGTGGAGTAAGTGTCCATGTCACGTTGTCCTGCAGTTTACTTCTTCAGCCGCTTTTACCCATTTTTCTGCTTCCCCTTCTGACATCTGAAAGATGTCCTCCCAGGATACTGGATCTGACAATTTACTGGTGCTGACTTTGTAGGACAGACGAGTGGGGGTGGTGGGGAGTGGTGTGAATGCCTTTGTTAGATCTCGTCAACTGCCTTAGCTCAGTATGAGCAGTCGGCTGTGTCTGTTCCTGCTCAGGTTTATATGGCACTGTTCTTTGGTGCTCAGTTCCATGGAATCTCAGGAAGTCCTCTACTTCCTTTCATGGGAACTCACTTCAATTGTCAGTCTGCAGTGTCTTTGGTCTGTGCTGGAACTTGTTGCTCATCATAGTCACATAGTCCTGAAGTTTGTCTAATACTTCATCTTTACTCTTCATGACGTACGTGATCATGTACCTTGAATAGTCATCAATGAAAGTTACCATATACCGGTTGTCTCCTGGCGTGGGAACCTTAATTGGGCCACAGATGTCACCGTGTACAAGATCAAGCGGTTTTGTGGCTCTATTTTGACTCTTCTTAGGAAGTGTAGCCCTCGTGGCTTTGATGCAACAGTCACATTTCATGATCACGGGACACGTTGATACCTTAAGGTCTTTGGTCAACTGCTGTTTGTGCATTTCCTTGATGTTGTCTGGGTGTCTATGTCCCATGCGTCTATGTCACATTTTGTCCCACTTTGAATTGTGCATTCATTTCCCTGGAAATGATGGAGAGCCCCCTTGGTTGCCAGGTGCCTCACAGACAGGAGTCCCCCTTCTAAGTTGGGCACAAAGAGCACATATTTCATGGGTATGGTCAGTGCGCCTCCCTGTGACTGGTTGCAGTACAGGAATCCTTGTCCAATTCCTTCTGCGTTGATGCTTCTCTCATCTGCAAGGTAGATCCTTTCTTTACTGCTCAGATCCAGCCCTGTGAAGAATTCTTTATAGCTAGTCATGTGGCTCATTGCCCTGGAGTCTATACACCAATTTTGGGATGAGCTGTCTTGCGTTGGTCTGAAGCACCCACTCCATTGTTGAGCGACTGTGTTGGTGTTTGTGTCTTTAGCCCTCTGCTTAGGTGTTCGTTGAGAGTTTCTGCTGTTCTGCTTTCCATATATAGCACTCTCTCTCTTTAAATGTCCCTCCTTTTTGCATCTGAAGCATACTCTGGTTTCCCTCTTAGAAGCTTTGTCTGAGGTTTTCAGTGCAGTCTCATTACCCTGCTTTAGATCATTCTACAGGTTCTCCTTTCTATGCTGGAATTCACCCGCAAGTCTACCTTCAGGGACCCAAGTTCACTGCACCAAAAAATCTTAAATTCTGCAACCAGTGAAGCCAAAGTCTGCAAATTCACCGCGAGCATTAATATTTGCATAATTAACTTGATTTGCATAACTATGCATGCTGGGAAGCAAATTTGCAACAGGTTTGACATAGAATCACAAATTTGCTAATCAAACACAACTCAAATCCTCTGGAATTTCAGCACCCCAGAATTCCCACCTCATATTAAAACCCCAGACCTCCCTCACCCAAACATAGGGCCTTCAGACCCCACCCACCCACAATTCATCTCCCAGGGGCCTATTTACCCTCCGGTCATGGTCACACCTCCCAGACAGACGGCAGCTGCTGCAGCAGTTTTAGTTTGGAATCAGGCGACAAGTTTATGCCTGAGCCAGGATTTAAAGATCCTGCAGACAGCCCCCAGTGCAGTGTCACTGCAATTTCAGCATGGCACTGCGAGGATTGGATGATTCTGCTGATTCTACAAAAAATACTGCAAAATGCATCAATGCAGTCAACTGGGATCCCTTTCTATCTTTAACAAATTCCAGCTTCAGTTCAGTCTCTGGCTTTGTCTCCAGGGCATTGATGAGGGCACTGTAAGAATCAGACAGGCTGCAGAGAAGTAGGGCTACCACATGGCTGTCCTTTATATCTTCTCCAATGCCACGCAGCTGTGCCACTACTTCCAACATGGCATTTATATGCTCCTGCATTTCACTTTCTTTGCCAAGTCTCATTTTGTATAGCTTCCTCAGTAGAAACAGTTTGCTATTCAGGCTACTTCTCTCATGCAAGTTTTGCAATGCAATCCACTTGCCTCTTGCTGTGGTCTCACTTATATGGATTAGCTAGTCATCTTCTACCAATAAACTTCCTGTAGCCTTTGCTAACCTGTCCTTTTTATCCCATTCCTCGTGATTTGCTGCTTGTCTGTTCGTGGTAATCACCTCCCATAGATCATCTTTAGACAGCAGCATTTCCACTTTAAACTTCCACAATTGGTAGTTTACATGGTTCAGCTTTCCTGCTAAAAGTCTGAGCTCTGAGATGCTTGCCATACTTGTTTTCCTCCCTTTCCTCTTCTGGAATTTAGGCCTTCTTACTCACTGTCAGTAGGCCTCTCTGTCTGGGAGTTTTCTTTCACACTCTGCACTTCTTCTAGGCTACTTCTAGTCTTTAAAATTACCTTGAAGATGTCCTGTGCCCATAACCTATTGCAGAGTTAGCTTTCTGTTGAACACCACACAGCAGAAGTTTCTTCAAAACAGAACTTTACTAAGAGCTCAGAAGACATGTTTCCATACTGTACAGACTGCATGGGACAAGATGGAGGACAGAGAGAGGAGACAAAGAGGGAAAAAAAACCTGTTTCATCCCCTGACCCTCCCCCTACTGGACAAGCCCCATATTAAGCTTGCAGGGCTTGCAATGGGCTTTTACTTGTGACTGTTGCACAATCCTACAAATATGTGGTGGGGGAAGATAGTGGAGAGGACCAAAAGGAGGAGAGGTGGTAAGAAAACTACAACTTCTTAGTGTGGGTAGGGTACGAGTAGGGAGCGAATACTACAACCCCTGGTCAGAGGAGGAGATGTGAGCATCAGGACCCCGCTCTGTGAATGGTGGTTATGGGTTAGGTAGATAGTGTGGGTAAGAAAGGGATTGTTTCTATATGATGAGGGTTTGCTGTGGGATGATGAGTGGATTTTAAAAAAAAAAAAATAATTATGTGGTTTTTGGTAAACCTTGAAGTTAGGGAGATTCAATATTCAAAACATTGAAGGAATGTAGTGATACCTTATAGGTGGGGAGACAAATGCATCGATCCTTATTCACATGGAAATGAAGGACATTTTTAAACAGGCACGGCTTGGGGAGGTGGGTCCATGTATTCTGGGTGAAGCACCCATGCACATCCGGGGGGGGAAGGAGATAAAATAGGCCAGGGACAGTGGGAGAGGTGGGGGGGGTATGCCCTTACCCACACACCGTTTGGCCTGACCCCACCCCCAAGCATCCTGGATTTCCCCCCAATGCTTTGTGTGGGGGCATGAGGGTGGTGGTGGTGGGAGGGTGAATCACAGGAGTGTGCACCCACCCAAGTCGCCTTCAGATGGGTGTTCAGGGGGTGGAGGATGGGTGGACCTCCGTAGCTGCATCTCGTCTAAAAAATGGCCTAAGAAGTTTATACCACCTTCCAGAAAGAAGTTCCAGGGCAGGTGCTGTCCTGTTTTCTTGCACTTAATTAAGATCCCATGTTCAAAAGCAAGATGACAAGCAGAGACACAGAGAAGGGTGACTTATCTGCCAAAAGTCTCTGCCCCAGCAGTTAACACTTTATTTTGTACTGTGAAAGAGTTTAAGAATGAAAGGAGCTATAAAAATTCAGTTCCTGCACAACACATATTTGACTTTTTCTGTGGTTCATTTTATAATCACACTATATAGTGGATGTGAGGTCACTAGTAGTTTGGTACAATTCTTTGTTCTTCTTCCTGATTTGATCTGTTTGAAGATACAGGTGGCAAAGCAAAGGTTAGAAGAGCAATGTAGCTAAGAATTCTGAAGCCTGCAGATTCTGCTGCAGAAGCGAAGTCTCATTCGTTCTTTGCCAATACAGCATAAAGATCAGACCGCTTCTGGGTAAGAATGGGGATTTGCTGACGGATTTCTGTGAGTTTACTCAGATCTGTAAAAGTAGAAAGTTCAACAGTCTGTATTACATGCTGCTGGAAAGAGTTAATACACAAGTCACTTCAATGAGGATTTTAGAGGCAGGGAAGGAGCAATGAAAAAACATGATTTGGGTTTCCAAATACACCTGCATTTATGCCTTCCTGAGTTGCAGGAACCTGCGCAACAGATCTGAAGTTTGGCAAGTCAGGATACATGCCCACAAGTATGTATATTCCTAATCTGACTTGTATACGTACCTGGATTGCTGTGCTTGGGGGAGGTATGCATGCAGAAAGCTATGCACATACAGATTTGAAAAACATGAATGCGTGCTTATCCATAGATGTTCAATATCTAGATTATAACACTCACCACTGCAATTAGCAATGTTTTGTGAATTCTCACCATAGGCACCCACAATGAAATAGTTCATAACGGGCAAGTTCCCCCCCTCACCATAAAGGGGACACCTGTAAGTCTAGGTCGAGGCAAACAGGCAGGGTGGCATGGAGACCATTCACACAGAGTGTTCCCAGATAAAAGAGGAAACCCAGGAAAAATCCATCCTGCATTTGGTGGCTGGCTGCCACACACCACTGGCTAATGACATACACAGCAGTAGTTAACCAACAGCAGTGGCAGCAGCACTGGGAGCAGTGGTGGAAGCATAACCAGACCCCAGAGAGGATCGGTGGAGACGTGGCTCCTGGGGACCCTGATACCAATGCTCTCGCCTCCTCTGATGCTACCACTGTGTCTTGCCTGGCAACCAGGGAGGCGTAACTGGTTAGTAAAAACATAGGGTGGAAACAGACATAACATGCTGTGTGTTTGCTACCAAAATGAGTGGATCATGTTACATCCGGTCATGCCCATTGTTGATGACTATGCTGTAGCAGACTGTGAGTCAACAATCAGCTCACGCTTCGTTAACTGCCTCTCTGATATCTCCGCCTGGATGTTCCGACGTCAACTCAAGCTCAACATGGCCAAGACCGAACTCCTCATTTTTCCTCCCTCCTCTTCCTCTAACCTGACCATCTGCATTGATGGAGTCAGCATCCATCCTCTTCTCCAAGCCCATAGCTTGGGCTTCATCTTCGACACGCACCTTTCTTTTAAACCTTACATTGACTCTGTTGCCAAATCATGTCGATTTGCCCTCCATAACATTGCTCGGATCCTCTCTACCTCCTCGGCCAAAACCCTTGTTCATGCCATGGTTATCTCTCGCCTCGATTGCTGCAACCTCCTCATTGGCCTCCCTCGCTCTCACCTGTCCCCCCTTATCGGAATCCAAAACTCCGCTGCCAAGGTCATTCACTCTGCCCGTTGCTTTGACCATGTGCAGCCTCTCGTCTTCTCTCTTCACTGGCTCCCCCTTCCTGAACGTATCCTGTTTAAACTCCCGATCTTCACATTCAAAACACTCCACAACCAAGCTCCCCCTTACCTCTCGGACCTAATCTCCCTATGCACTCTGCACGCGCTCTCCGCTCTTCCTCTATCCCCTCCCTCACTCTCCCTCATTTCTCCTGCTCACCTAGCCACCTTCGGCCCTTCTCCCTCGCTGCCTCTTATGCCTGGAACTCCCTACCTACCTACATCCGCCTTGCCTCCTCCCTCTGCTCCTTCAAATCCCTCCTCAAGACCCACTTTTTCCTCGCTGCCTTTCCCAATGCCTGCTAGTCATTCCCCATATACTTACTGTCTGCCCTCCTCTGCAGACTGCTGCAACCTGATTGTAACCAAGTCAAGCACACGCACCTGAGATTTCGCATCCGCTTGAATGTTTGTTTGTCTTCTCCCCTGTCTCTCCCACTGTTCCCTCTCCCTGTCTCCCGCTCCTTGTCTTTAGATTGTAAGCCACAGGCAGGGACCATGTCTATTTCTATGTTCTGTCACACTACTGGTGCTATATAAATGTTTATAATTATAACAACAAACAACAACAACAGATTATTTAAGCTCCAGGCAGCTTTTTCCAGCACATTTAAAACAAAAACCATGAAAAAAATAAAATGGGTAATGTCCAAATGCATATGGTCGTAATAGCCAAGTGATCTGCAACCTGAAAAAGGGTACTTGTGTCTGTTTAGCCTCACAGACCCAGGCTTCCTTCTCTCTCTAGCCCCTCTTTTTTCTGTGGGAGATGAAAGAAAAAAAAAGGTCTGACTTACCTATATCTGCATATATAACCGTTTCTTCAGTGCCAGCTCTGGCTATGACTTCCCCCCTGTGAAGTCAAGCACAGCATTAACACAGCCACAGCCACATTTACAAGCTCTGAATGAGCCCAGAGAGTAGTGCTGTCAGTGCTTTGTGGTTCTTTCAGTTTTTCCATGTATAAGAACATTATTAGTGCCATACTGGGTCAGACCGATGGTCCATCAAGCCCAGCATCCTGTCTCAGACACTAACCAATCTCGGTCGCTTGGAAGAACTACCCAACAGGTTACAATGGGGTGATCCGTTCTCTGTTGTTCACTCCCAGCTCCTGACAGTAAGAGGTTACATTGCTCATACCTACCCAGCTAATAGCTACAAATGAACCTATCCTCCAGAAACTTGTCCAATCTTTTGTTAAACTCAGCTCTATACTACTGGCCTTGATCACATTGTCTGGTAACAAGTTCTACAACTTAATTGTGTGTTGGGTGAAAACATCCTTTCTTTTATTTGTTTTAAATCTGCTACCTGTTAGTTTCATGGAGTGTCACCTAGTCCTAGTACTATTTGAGAGGGTATCCATTCCCTATTAATGTGTTCCACACCAATCATGATTTTATAAACTTTTATCATATCCCCTCAGCCATCTCTTCTCAAGCCTCTCCTTCATTGGGGAGCCATTCCATACCTCTTATTTTTGTTGCCCTTCTCTGTACCTTTTCCATTTCTACTATTTATTTTTTTGACATGGGACAACCACAACTGCACACAATATTCAAGGTGCGGTTGAACCACAGATTTATATAGTGGTATTATGATATGTTCAGTTTTATTCTCTATCCCTTTATGAATAATTCCCAACATTGTTTGCTTTTTTGATGGCCGCCACACACTGAGCTGAGGATTTCAATGTATTGTCCACAATGACTCCAAGGTTCTTTTCCTGAGTGGTAACTCAAAATTTAGAACACAGAATTGCGTGTACATAAATTGCAAGCTGCCCTGAGCTGCCTGTGGCAGGAGGGGCAGGGCAGCAAATTTTTAAAATAAATAAATAAATATTAAGTTTGGATTGTTTTTCCCTATGTGCACCATTTTGCTCTTGTCCACATTAAAGTTCATCTGCCATTTAGATCACCAGTCACCCAGTCTCACAAGATCCCCCTGCAATTCTTTAGTCTTTTAGCTACGGTGTCATCTGTATACTTGATCACCGTACTCCCCTTTTCCAGATCATAAACGAATACATTAAACACCACCAGTCCCAGTAAAAATCCCTGGGGCACTGCACTATTTACTTTTATCCTTGGTGAAAACTGACTATTTAGTCCTACTCTTTTTCTACTCTTTAACCCAAGGGTGGGGAACCCCCAGCGCGCGGTCCACTTGTGGCCCACGGGGCTTTTTTCTATGGCCCACTGGCTTCCGAGCCAATTTCAATTGGTTGTGGCCCATCGCCTGGCTCACTGTGGCCCGGGCGGAGCTTTGCGGGCTGCACGCAATCAAGCACGCACAGACTCACCTGGGCTATGAGAACCGCGTCCCTTCTGGCAGCAGGAGCTGAGGCCAATGAGCAGCGTGCAGCCTGATGACTTTATCAGGCTGCGTGGCTGCAGGAGGATAAGCCTCCAGCACTGGGCCAATTAGGATCCTTCCCCCGAGTGACGTCACCATGCTGCTCCCTTCAAAGGACGGTCCCCCAGCACCGGGCCAATAAGTTTTCAGCTGTCTCTTCAGTGAGAGAAGAGCCGTCCCTGAGTTTTCGTAAGTTGTTTTAACTGTGTCATTTGATTTCTTGTTTTTCTGCGGGGGGAGGGTTTATCGAAAACCCTTCCCCCCATTTTTCTGCGGGGAGGGGGAAGGGGTTTGGATAAACCTCTTTTCCCCCTGCAGAAGAACAGGGGGGCTTTGTCATTTGGTTTCTTGTTTCTCTACAGGGGGGTGGGGAGGGGTCTATCGAAAACCCTCCCCACCCCCTTGCAGAAAAACAAAGGATTGGTCATTTGGTTTCCGGTTTCTCTGCGGGGGTGGGGAAAAGGTTTAATCCAACACCCTCCCCCCCTGCAGAAAAACAGGGAGGCTTTGTCTGGGGAGACGGGGGGAGTTCAGACAGGGCGAAGGGCTTTGTCAGTAGGTTTCTTGTTCCTCTGTGGGGGGTGGGAGGCCAGACAGGGCTAAAGGCCTTTCTGCACTGTCAAACCCCTTCCCCCGCCCCTTGCAGACAATCAGGAAACGGTGCAACCAGCTTTTGGACACTCGATACCTCTAGCCTTTCGTTAAGCCTTCCTCCAACTTTTGGTAAGTTGTTTTCCCCTGTGGGGGGTGGGAGTTCAGATGGCTAAAGCCCTTTCTGGTTTGTACCACCACCACCCCTGCAGACAAACAGGAAACCTACTGAGAAAGCACATCGACACTTTTTCACTATGTTTTATGTTTGTCTACGATGGGTGGGGCTAGGGGAGGTATTTGTCCTATTGAAAAAGCACTGAATTGGCCAGGTTTCAAAGCGGACAGAAAGGATTGGGGGGGGACGGGAGGACGACCTTCCCTCGCTCTGCTCGGGGCCCATTCCAACACTAGCTTTTTGCTTGTTTGTAGCTGCAAGTTGTTATGGCAAGTGTGCCCAAGAGAAGAAAAACTGATACAGAGGGGCGTGTGTTTAACATTGATGAACAGGTAATCAGCAGTCCATCGCTCATTAAAGACATTGTTTGGTGTGTGGCACGATAGTGGCAGTTATGAAAAAAGCCAGTGTTGAAAGACATTATCTCACTAAATACAGAAGTTATGCAGCTATTCAGGGGCAAGATCACATTGATAAAGTTGAAATGCTTAAAAAAGTTATGCATCCAAGGCAAGTTCTGCTGTGAAAGCAAGCTAGGCTATCAGCCAGGTTTGGGGCAAAAGGCTGAAACCATTTTCGGATGGGAAAATGATTAAAGAGTGGTTGTAGTTGCAGGTATTTTGTGCCCAGAAGAAAAAAAAAAGTATTTTTCAAAATGTCAGCCTGTCACGCAGAACCATTTCAGATCTTATCGGAGACATGACAGATGACATTGAGAAATCACTTATAAAATGTGCAAACAAATTTGTTGCATATTCACTTGCTGTGGATGAGAGCACAGATGCAACAAACACTGCACAACTGGCGTTTTTTTGCACACGGTGTGTCTTTTGACTTTGTCGTCACTGAGGAGATGGCATCATTGCAGCCTATGACAGACACAATCATAGGTTATGAGATTTTCTGTCAAGTAATAAAAACCCTTCAAGACCTACAAATGGGCTTGGAAAACCTGTCGGGGATTGTTGACAGATGACGCGCCAGCAACGGTAGGCTCCAAAAAAGGTTTTATAGCCCTAGTTAAGGAAGAACTAGAGAAAGCAGCATTTTGATAGCTCAGCTATTACTATTTGTCACTGCATTTTACATCAACAGGCACTTGGCTTAAAGTCGCTGAGATGTGCTGAAGTGATGTCCGTTTTCTTCTCTACCATTAATTATATTAAATAATTAATGCCACTTAACAATAGGCAGTAGTACGGAGACTTGGCCTATTACTGTGAAGTCTGTTGGCTGAGTAGGGCAAGCATGATAAAATGCTTTTATGAACTGGAGGAGGAGATCAGGGTCTTCATGGAACAAAAGAGAAAGCCGGTGGCCCAATTAGAAGACCACAAATGGCTGAATGACTTGACTTGGCTTTCATGGTCAATATTACGCAGCACTTAGCAGACCTTAACTTGAAACTCCAGGATAGAAATCACCTAATGAATACACTTTTTGGCTATATTAGAAGTTTCGAAGTGAAGCTCCAACTCTGGGAAGATCAGCTTAAAAAGGGTAACTCAGCCCACTTCCCAACACTTGGTGAAACTAAGCCTGAGTGCATGGATGAGCACACTGAAGAAATAAAATTACTGTGAAACATTTTCAGTGACCACTTTTCAGACTTTAAAAGAAATGAAAAACTATTCATGACCTTCTCCTCGCCATTTGATGTAGATGTGGACAGCGTACCAGAAAACCTACAGATGGAACTCATTGAGATGCAAAACAATGAAGAACTGTGAAGCAAATATAATGGTCTGCCTCTATTTCTATAGAAGTTGTGTTGATGAGAAAATATTTCCAAACCTTTGAAAACATGCTCTAAAAATGGCATCTATTTTTGGTACTACATATGTCTGCGAAAAGCTGCTTTCTATGATGAAAATGGCAAAATCTAAACTGCGAACCAGACTTACTGATAATTTAAGAAACGAGCTGAGAGTAAACCCTATCCAAGAGTAGACATGCACAAGTTGCACATTAAGTCCCGTGCCTGCTTCCTAATGTTTTGTTTGCATGTACTTCTGTAATTAATAAATTTGGTTTGAAATTACCCATCTACTGTTTTTAATTAATGTTAAGCAAGGTTAGCCTTAATTAGCTAAATCATTCAGCCAATTAGTTATAACACTAATTGAATGATTGACAGTGGACGTGCGGCCCTCTGAGTGTTCACCACCTGACAATGTGGCCCCCAAGCCAAAAAATGTTCCCCACCCCTGCTTTAACCAGTTACCAATCCATAAAAAGGGCATTACCTCCATGACCTTTTAATTTCCTCAAAAGTTTCATGAGGGACGTTTATCAAATGCTTTCTGAAAATCCAGATAATACACTATAATTGACAGGTTCCCGACTCCCCTTTATCCACATGCTTATTCACACCCACAAAAATTCCAATAGATTAGTGTGGCATGACTTCCCTTTGCTAAATCCATGTTGACACTTCCCCATAAAGTCACATTTATCAATATGCCCCTTAATTCTGTTTTTAATAATAGTTTCCATCATTTTTCCCAGCACAGATGTCAGACCCACTGGTCTGTAGTTTCCAGGATCGACACTGGAGTCCTTTTTAAATATTGGTGTTACATTCGCTATCCTCCAGTCCTCAGGCACAGTGGACAATTTTAGCGCTAGGCTGCAAATTACCACTAGTAGGTCTGCAATTTTAGATTTGAATTCCCTCAGAATTCAGGGTTGTATACCATCTGGTCCTAGCGACTGGTTACTATTTAGTTTGCGAATTTGCTCTAGAACCTCTTCCAGAGTCACGTTAATCTGTGACAGCTCTTCTGATTCATCACCTACAAAAACAGTTCTGGCATGGGTATCTCTCCAACATCCTCTGCTGTGAAGGCCAAAGCAAACAATTAATGCAGCTTCTCTGCAATTTATTTATTTTTATTTATTTATTTAAAATTTATGTCCCGCTCCTCCTGCCCACAGGGCAGTCTGGGGCGTTGAACAACATTCATTAAAACAGTATAAAATTTTAAAACAATTTAAAAATACAATATGTGGGGAAAAACCCCACCCCTCGCCAAAAGCCTGACGGAACAGCCAAGTCTTACAGATATGCCAAAACAGCAGGAGAGTGGGAGCCAGCCAAGCCTCCTCCGGGAGCGAATTCCACAGCACAGGGGCAGCCACTGAAAAAGATCTAACATCGGTGGCCACCCGCCTCGTCCAGGGAACCTCCAAAAAGGCTCCCACGGACGATCTCAAGGGTCGCACGGGCACATGGGGAGTGAGGCGGTCCCGCAGATAAGCAGGGCCCAGGCCGTGAAGGGCTTTAAAGGTTAAAACCAGCACCTTGAACCTGGCCCGGTGCTTTATAGGCAGCCAGTGCAGAGCCCGGAGCACTGGTGTCATGTGCTCCCTGCGACCCGCCCCCGTCAGGAGACGGGCCGCGGCATTCTGCACCAGCTGCAACCTCCGGACCAGCTTCTCGGGCAGCCCCACGTAGAGCGCGTTGCAGTAATCCAGCCTCGAGGTGATGAAGGCATGGATGACAGTGGCGAGGTCGGAGTCTGAGAGATACGGCCGAAGCCGCCGGACAAGATGTAACTGCCGAAACGCACTCCCCGCCACGGCCACAACCTGAGATTCCAAGCTGAGCCGCGAATCAAGGAGCACACCCAGACTCCGCACTTGAGACACCATGGGGGGGCGAACCCCCCCAACAAGAGGAGATTCAACCACCCCCAGGCTCCCCAAGCCCTCGCCCACCAACATCACCTCCGTCTTGTCAGGATTCAGTTGCAGATGGCTCAACCTCATCCAAGCCCCCACAGCTGACAGGCACTGGGAAAATAAGGAGACTGCATGGCCTGGGTCGGTGGAAAAGGAGAGGTAGAGCTGAGTGTCATCAGCATACTGATGACACTGCATGCCCTGAAACCCCCTCACGATCTCCCCTAACGGCTGCATATAGATGTTAAACAAGAGGGGGGACAGAATGGCACCCTGCGGGACTCCACACGTGAGGTCCCGGGGGGAAGACGTACACTCCCCCAAGACCACCCGGTGAGTTCTCCCGGCCAGGAATGAACGAAACCAGTCCAAGACCGTTCCGCCAATTCCAGCACGGTCCCGCAGGCGAGTCACCAACACCTCATGATCGACTGTGTCGAATGCAGCCGAAAGGTCTAGCAGGACCAGTAAGGTCTGACGACCCTGGTCCAACGCCAGACGGAGATCGTCAACCAAGGCCACCAATGCCGTCTCCGTACCATACCCAGGCCGAAACCCAGACTGGGAGGGATCAAGGAAACCGATGTGGTCCAGATGCTCCTGGAGCTGTCGTGCCACAGCCCGTTCAATAATCTTCCCTAAAAAGGGAAGATTAGAGACCGGCCGATAACTGGCAGGAGCATCAGCGTCAAGAGATGGTTTCTTGAGCAGGGGTCTAACCACAGCCTCTTTTAGGCAGTCAGGCACCCTGCCCTCCCGAAGGGAGGCACCAACCACCCCAGCCAACAACGGCCGTAACGTCTCCTGGCTGGCTTTCACCAGCCAGGACGGGCATGGATCTTGCTCACAAGTAGTGGCACGAACAGATCCCAACAAGGAATCCACATCGGCAGGCGACACCATCTGAAACCGATCCCACAAAACAGGACAGGACGGGGCATCCATAGCCCCAAGATGATCCTCTGCAATAACTGTGGTGCCAAAATCGTGGCGGATGCGAGCGATCTTATCTACAAAGTACTCGATAAACCGGTCACAGCGGTCACTGGATTGCTCCAGGTCCAGGCGGAGACAGGCAGGACTGACCAAGCCTTTCACCACCCGGAAAAGCTCCGCTGGACGTGACTTTGCAGATGCAATAAGAGCAGCAAAGAACTGCTTCTTTGCTGCCTGCACCGCCACAGCATAAGCCTTTAAACTGCTCTTATGCTGCGATCGATCATACTGGTCGCGAGTCCGGCGCCACCGTCGCTCTAACCGCCTGCTCTCCCGCTTCAAACACCGCAGACCCTCAGTAAACCAAGGAGACCTGCGGGAGACTCGAGAGGGCAGCGGACGCCTGGGAGCCACCCTGTCTATGGTCTCGGCCAACAAGGTGTTCCAGAAGGCTACGAGATCATCGACAGAGCGGGTGTCAAGGTCCAGGGGAAACTCCCCCAGAGCATTCCGGAACCGATCCGGTTCCATAAGTCTCCGGGGGCGGACCGATCTAATAGGTCCTGCACCCTGCCGGGGGCTATCGTGCGCCAGGATGCACGTCTTAAGGAGGTAATGGTCAGACCATGACAAAGGCTCTACAGCCTTAACTCCTACTAACTGACCCCCCGCCTCAAGGCCGGTGCAGAAAACCAAATCCAGTGTATGTCCCTCCTCATGTGTGGGGCCACAGATGATTTGGGACAGGCCCATGGTTGTCATGGAGGCCATGAACTCATGCCTCGCTCCTCCAAGCTCGGTGTCAGTGTGGATGTTAAAGTCCCCCAGGACCACCAATCTAAGGGTCCAGAGGATCACATCTGACACCAGATCAGCAAGAGCATGTAGGGATGCCGCCGGGCAGTTGGGTGCACGGTACACTCGTGCACCCAATGGCCTTATAGGTGCACGGTGCACCCAGTGGCCATGGACCCGTGCACCCAATGGCCGTAAAATGGCCTTATCCTCCGAGTGCCCCTTTCAGTCCCTGGTCATCTAACAGCCAAACTGATTCTCTAGCAGGCCTTTTGCTTCTAATCTACTTAAAGAAGTTTTTATTTTTAGTTTTGGGCTCTTTAGCAAGTCTCTCTTCAAATTCCCTCTTGGCCTGCCTTATTAACGTTTGGATTTACATCTAATTTGCCAGTGTTTACGCTCTTTCCTATATTCCTCATTAGAACCAACTTTCCATTTTTTAAAGGACATCGTTTGGGCTCTAATATCCTCCTTTACCTCACCATTTACCCGTGTTGGCAGGTGTCTGGTTCTCTTACTACCTTTTTAAACCTGTGGAATACATTTAATTTGGGTTTCCAAAGTGGTGTCTTTAAATCATCTCCACACCTCTTCAAGACATTTAACCTTCGCCACTGCTCCTTTTAGCTTCCTTCTAACTCATCATCTCATTTTAGCAGTCTCCCTTTATAAAAGTGAAATGTTACTACAGTAGTTTTATTTACCATTCTCCCTCCAGTAATTATGTCAAATTTGATTATATTATGATCACTATTGCCAAGCAGCTCCACCACTGTTACCCCCTGCACCAAGTCCTACGCTCCACTTAGGTCTAGAGACAAAGTAGCTCCTCCTCTCATTGGTTCCAGGACTGGGTGCTCAAAGAAGCAGAAATTTAGGGAATCTAGAAACTTTACCTCCATATTGCAGGAGGGGGTGGGATATAAATCTGAAAAATAAATAAAATAAAATAAATAAATAAAATATCACACCCAGAGGAGACATTTACCCAGTCAATATAAGGATAACGGAAAATCACCCATTGTTATGCTACTGACTTTAGTAGCCCATCTAATCTTAGGTAGTATTTCATAGTCTGTCTCACCATCCTAGTCAAAAGGTGTGGGGGGGATGATAGTATAGTCCCACTGCTACATACTTCCTCATTACCAATGGGATTTCTATCCATAGAGATTTCAGAGTACAGTTCCTAACAAATCTAAAGCCCTCCTTCCTGCACCATCGTCTCATCAGTGCACTGAGACTCTAAAGCTCAGCCTGCCTCTGGGGTCCTGTGCATGGAACTGGGAGCATTCCTGAGAATGTAACTCTGAATCTACATTCTGAATTTAAACTTTGTGTGTCTGTTGGGAGTAAAATCTTATGTTAATTTCCCCTATAGGAACTGGTTCTACAGCACCTTTATGGAGGAGTTCTGCAATTTCTTGCTTAAGAAAGGATATTGCATCCCAGTCTTTAGGGATTGGAGTGACTACTACTACTACTATTTTTTATTTTTTATATAGCGCCCCCCCTGCCATGGCACTCTGAGTGCTTTACATAGAACAATTAACACAACTTTTAATCGTCACAACAACCCTGTGAGGTAGGTTAGGCTGAGAGAATATTGTGACTGGCCCATAATATATATGGGAATAAGGGAAAGACCAATGTCTTTGGGAGTTGTGGTTCGGTGTCAAGGGGTTCCCCAGGCTCTTCCTCTTCTAGAGGTGGTTGGACTTGTCCAGTCCCGACTGAAAAAGGCATCAAAGTCTGCATTTAATTGGTCAGACATCCTGCGGGAGTCTTCTGGGGGCTGCAAAGTGGCATGGTCTCGGACTAATGGTACTGGGTAAGACACCAAGTCCAGGGCACGGTATTGCGCTGCCATAGGTACCAGGAATGGCTGTCCTAGAGGTGTCAATGCTGATTCAGTTGGAGTATGCAAAGTCAATGCAGAGCACACCAACTCCTGGATAAAGGGGCCCAGAATATGTAGGAAGGGGCACCTCGAGAGTACCTCTGTTTTTTCCGGGGTTGGATCGTGAATATGCGGTGCTGGCATATGCTTTTGGGGCATGCAGGAAGTTCCATATTAAATGAAATGTCTGTGTCAAAGGAAAAACGGCGGCTCCCCAGTGTTGCAGGGATTGACAAGGCGAGTCTGTGATAATAGGGTGCTGCAGAGACTGTGGTAGCAGAGACTTCGGGGTTGGGGACTAAGTTTCTTTTCAGCTGCATCTACCCCCGACGAGGAAGAAGCTGGCTTCTCTTTTCAGGAGTCACATCTTTAGAAGCCTCCTTCTTCACCTCCAAGATAGACAAGATCCGCTTCGATATCGCTTCCCACTCCTCTCTTCCCACTCCCACCCCTCTCCCTCCTCCCTCTCCTTCTCTCATGTCCTCCTTCTCCCCTGCCTCCCTTAAGGAAATCTCCTCTCTGCTCGCCTCCTCCAACCCTTCCACTTGCCCCCTTGATCCCATTCCTTCCCGCCTCCTCACCTCCATTACTCCCACTGTCGCCCCTTCCTTCCTGCACATCATCAACCTCTCCCTCTCTACTGGCTCTTTCCCTTCTGCCTTCAAACATGCCACAGTCTCTCCTATTCTCAAAAAGTCCACTCTTGACCCCTCTGACCCTTCTAGCTATCGTCCTGTCTCACTCCTTCCTTTTGCTTCCAAGCTGCTTGAACGTGTTGTCTACTCCCGCTGCCTTGACTTCCTATCCTCCAACTCCTCCCTTGACCCCCTCCAATCTGGCTTCCGCCCCCTTCATTCTACTGAAACTGCTCTCGCTAAGATCACCAATGATCTTCTGGTGGCTAAATCTAAACGTCTCTATTCCATTCTTGTCCTCCTTGATCTCTCTGCTGCCTTCGATACTGTTGACCACTCACTCTTGCTGGATTCCCTTCACTCCCTTGGCTTTTGTGGCTCTGTCCATAACTGGTTCTCCTCCTACCTCTCTGACCGCTCCTTTAATGTGTCTCTCTCCAACTCCGCCTCCTCCTCCTTCCCCCTCTCAGTTGGTGTTCCTCAAGGCTCTGTTCTTGGCCCTCTCCTCTTCTCGATCTATACCTCATCCTTAGGCAAACTCATTGCCTCCCATGGCTTCCAATACCACCTCTATGCTGATGACACTCAACTCTATCTCTCTACTCCCTCTCTCTCTCCCTCTGTTCAAGCTCGTCTCATCAACTGTCTCTCTGACATCTCTACCTGGATGTCTCAACGTCAACTCAAACTCAACATGGCTAAAACTGAACTCCTTATCTTCCCCCCTCATCCTTCCTCTCCTTCCTCACTGTCAATAACTATTGATGGAGTCACCATCCTGCCTGTCCCCCAAGCCCGTAGCCTAGGCTTCATCTTTGACTCAGCCCTTTCTTTTAAACCCTACATTGACTCTGTTGCTAAATCCTGTCGCTTCTCCCTCCATAACATTGCTAAGATTCGCCCTTTTCTCTCTGTCTCGTCTGCCAAAACTCTTGTTCATGCTCTGGTCATCTCTCGCCTCAATTACTGTAACCTCCTTCTCACTGGCCTTCCCCGGTCTCACCTTTCTCCCCTCATCTCTGTCCAAAACTCTGCTGCCAGGGTCATCTACCTCGCCAGTCGCTTCGACCATGTGCAGCCCCTCCTCTCTTCGCTTCACTGGCTTCCCCTTCCTGAACGAATCCTGCACAAGCTCCTAGTCTTCACCTATAAAGCTCTTCACAACCTTGCTCCCCCCTACCTCTCTGCACTTATCGCCCTCCATACTCCAGCCCGTGCACTTCGCTCCTCCTCTGTCCCTTCTCTCACCCTTCCACGCCTTCCCTGCTCCCCTAAGCGCCTTCGTCCCTTCTCACTTGCTGCCCCCCATGCCTGGAACTCCCTCCCTGTCCACATCCGCCTTGCCCCCTCCCTTCATACCTTCAAATCTCTCCTTAAAACTCACCTCTTTCGCTCTGCTCTGTCTGACTCTTTATCCTGCTGAGCCACTATTCCTATACCTACGATCGGTTTACCCTTATCCTTGCAACATGGACCTGCCTGCTGTCATTCTCATCGTAACCAAGCCAAGTACGTGCACTTGAGACCTCGCATCTTCATGAATGTTAGACCCCTTGTCTCTCCCTCTGTTCCCCTTCCTAAGTCTCTCCCCCAGCTCCTGTCTCTCAGATTGTAAGCCCTAGGGGCAGGGACCGTGTCTATTTTATTACTTTGTAAAGTGCCAGGTACACTGCTGGTGCTATATAAATGTTTGTTAATAATAATAATAATAATAATAATAGAAGCTCCCTTCTCTGGCACGGACCCTCTGGCTGCAGCGCTCTTAGCTGGGAGTGATGCCAGAGCCTGAAGTGCTGGTACGGAGGCTGTTGCTGGGGCGGCTCGCCGCAGCACCACTGAAACAGGCTGAGACACTGGCTCAGTGGAAGCAGACCTCGGTGCTAAAATCAGGGCCATGTGAGATACTCAGTCTGCAGGCCCTTTCTTCCCTCATTTGAGGCTTGAATGAGCAGCAAACTGGACCAACAGCTGTGTTATGTTTGGCGCTTAAACAGAAAAGGCACCTGTTCTGCATGTCCGAGTGTGAAAGTTTTGCTTAACAGGCGAGACAGCACTTGAAACCCCTTTGTGCCATGCACCAAGAAAGGGAGGTAGGGGTTAGAAGTTGGGTAACTATACCCTTTCCCCTTGGTACGTGTCACGGAGTTAGATGTTTTTAAGTTACCAATCTGAAGGGATGAAGACAAATCGTTGCTGAAGGCCAGTTTAGTGGTCAAAATTTATGTCACGCTGAGGCAAGTACTGCTATATGGAGAACACCTGATCTATGCTGTGGCAGAGAAAGGACTGAAAGGTCAGGGAGCGGCATTGCTATTTATAAGTGCCCTCAATGATGTCATCGTCCCGCTCCCTGTCTAGACACTGTTTGGAGAATCTGCCCGGTCTGGGTGCCAGATGTCACCCAACTACCTATAGTGTTTATGTAGAGAGGCCACTCAGAAATGAACCATCCTTTCTCCCTACAATTTCTCCGTCCATTTCTGTTGTGCGAAACATACATGCAGACACTGGAGCAAACAGTGAAAATAACTACAACAGTGTATTGTGTAAACGTAATTGCACTGACATCTGTAAAAGGCATTGCAAAGAAGCTGAAGGAGTTCTTTGCTTCGGTCTTCACTACAGAGGATGTTGGGGAGATACCCACGGCGGAATCTTACTTTGTAGGTGACTAATTGGAAGAGCTGTTACAAATTAACGTTGACTCTGGAGGAGGTTCTAGAGCAAATTGACAAACTGAATACTAACAAATCACCAGGACCCGATGGCATTCACCCCAGAGTTCTGAAGAAATCAAATATGAAATTGCAGATCTACTGTTAGTAATTTGTAACCTATCGTTAAAATCTGACACTGTGCCCGAGGACTGGAGGGTGGCAAATGTAACCCTGATATTTAAAAAGGGATCCAGAGGTGATCCTGGAAACTACAGACCAGTAAGTTTGATGTCTGTGTTGGGCAAAATGGTGGAAACTATCATTAAGGTCAGAATTACAGGGCATGTTGATAAACATGGCTTAATGGGGGAAGAGTCAACATGGATTTAACAAAGATAAAAGTCATGCCTCACTAATCTGTTGGAACTCTTTAAGGGTGTAAATAAGAATGTGGACAAGGGAGACCCGGTAGATATAGTGTTCCTGGATTTCCAGAAAGCATTTGATAAGGTCCCACATGAGAGACCCTTGAGAAAATTAAAAAGTCATGGGATAGGAGGTAGTGTCTTACTATGGATCAGTAACCGGTTAAAGGATAAGAAGCAAAGAGGAGGACTGAATGGTCCATTTTCACAATAGAGAGATGTAAAAAGTGGTGTGCCTCAGGGATCTGTATTGGGACAGGTGCGGTTTAATGTATTAATTAATGATCTCGAAAAGGGCGTTAAGAGTGAGGTGACCATATTTGCAGACGACACCAAGGTATTCAAGGTAGCTAAAACACGAGCAGATTGTGAAGAACTGCAACAGGATCTTATGAGACTGGGCATCTAAATGGCAGATGAGATTTAATGTGGACCTGTGCAAAGTGATGCACATAGGGAAAAATAATCCAAACTATTCGTACACAATGCTGGGTACTAACCTAGGAGTTACCACTCAGGAAAAGGATCTGGGAGCAACTGTGGACAATACACTGAAATCCTCAGCCCAGTGTGCAGCAGCAGTCAAAAAAGCAAAACAGAACGTTATGAGTTCTTTGCAAAGGGATAGAGAATAAATCTGAGGATGTCATAATGCCTCTATACAAATTGCAGGTGCGACTGCACCTGGAATAGTGTGCGCAGTTCTGGTTACCCCATCTCAAAAAAGACATCGCTGAACTAGAAAGATACAGAGAAGGGCAACGAGAATGATAAAGGGTGTGGAACGGCTTCCGTACAAAGAGAGGCTTGACAAGCTGGGTCTTTTCAGCTTAGAGAAGAGAAGACAGAGGGGACATGAAAGAGATGTATAAAATCTTGAGTGGTGTGGAACGAGTAGATAGGGAACAGACAACTGGGTCCCTTACCTTGGGAATTGTCCTTCTGTGGACTTGATGGGAGGTTATTCGGATGCTGGGAGCAATCTGTAATATGACCAGCAGGAGGCAGCACTAAGTTTCAGCTGGGCATGCATAGGGCCATTGCTCTCTCACTTCCCCAGGTGTGTAAAGCGAATGGCTAAGGAAGATCTGAAAAACATCACACACAAAACACCAACCCCCACAACAAGCGGGAAACGGATATGAAAACCCCCAAAAGGGGAAGACCGAGATTGACGGTTAACAAGGCATAAAGCCAGGGTGGGCTGAATAACCTCCCATTGAGTCCACTGAAGGTTAATTCCCAAGGTAAGGGACCCAATTGTCTGTTCTATGGACTCTCAGTCCAGTTATTCGGACTCTGGGAGGTAAAAAGCAGTAAGAGTATTTGGCATATGGGAGGGGCCCTTTAAACAGTGTCAATGAGAACCCCTTGTAAAACTCGCCCCCCAAAAGGAAACTTGGCAGAATCAAAGAGATCAATTTTGTAGTGCCTAGTGAGGGTATGGGGACTCCTCCACGTAGCAGCCCAACAAATTTCAGATAAGGAAGCCCGAGATCGAAAGGCCCAATTAGTAGCAGCCCCCCTAGTAGAATGGGCAAGGACCCTAAGAGGAGGGGGCAAACCTGCAGCCCTATAGACATCGGCGATGCAAGCAGAGATCCAGCGTGAAACGACTGTCTTGGATGCTGTGCTGCCTTTAGGTCTAGGGTGATAACTGACCAGAAGTCTCGATGTGTGACGGAAGGTCACCGTACGCCCAAGGTATATTTTTAGGACTTGACGAAGGTTGAGAGCGTGCTGGATTCTTCCCAGGCAATGCCGGGTGCAGGCAAAAAGAAGGTAAGATCACTTCCTGCGCAAGGTGAAAGGAAGAGGCCACCTTAGGCAGGAAGGGTCTGTGCGCAAAATGACAGACTCCTTTCTGAAAGAACAGAGAGAAGGGGCCATGGAGACGGCCCCGATCTCAGACACCCTTCTAGCAGACGTGATGGCAATCAGGAAGGCGACCTTAATAGACGGGAAGTAAAGGGACACCTCTTGGAGGGGTTCGAAAGGTGTCTCAGTCAGGGCCTGAAGTACCACGTTCAGGTTCCAGGAGGGAAACCTGTGAACAACTGCGGGGGGGAGAGATCTTGCGAGCCTCCTTCAAAACTGCCTGATATGAGGGTGGGCAGCAAACTGGGTTCCACTACATGACCCCAGGGTGCTGTTGATGGCAGCAAGCTGCCTGGCCAAGGTGTTAGGTCTGAGGCCCTTGTCCAAACCCTCTTGAAGGAATTGCAGTGTGCGCGCAATAGAGGGGGATTGAGAAGAAATCCCGTGAGAGCCACACCATGTCACAAACACTCTCCAGGTGCACTGGCAGATCCGCCGGGTGGATTGGCATTTGGAAGTAAGTAATGTCTTAATCACAGTCTCAGAGTACCCTAGGCGGAGAGCTAGGGTCTCAAGAGCCACGTTGTCAGATTCAGGAACTGAGGCTGTTGGTAAAGTAGAGGGCCCTGGGACAACAGCTCTGGCAAGGTGGGGAGACTCACATGCACTCCTGCTGAGAGGCGCAGGAAATCGGGAAACCAGGGTCTGCGGGGCCAGTACAGAGCCACCAGAATGACCGTGGCTATCTGTTGTTTGCAGCTGTGAAGCACTCTGCTGAGGAGAAGAAACGGAGGAAAGGCATATAGCGTCCCCGGGGGCCATTGCTGGCTGAGTGCGTCATACACTTTGGCTCAGGGATGAGGATCCCGGCTGAAGCAGCGGGCAACTTTGGCGTTTGCGTTGGACGCAAAGAGGTCGAGTACGGGCTGACCGTATCTGGAGACAATAAGCTGGAAGGCCGAGGGACCATTCTCCCGGGTCCAGCTGTTTGCGGCTGAGCCAGTCAGCTTCCCCATTGTCTACCCCTCTTATGTGCAATGTGGACAGTGACAGTAGATGAGTCTCCGTCCAGCGCAGGAGGCGTGCGGCTTCCATGCGTAGCGAGGGGGAGCGGGACCCTCCTTGGTTGTTGACATACGCCTTGGTGGTCGTGTTGTTGGTAAAGACTAACACGTGGCGTCCCCTCACTTGCGGAGAGAAGTGCTGCAGGGCTAGTCGGATAGCTTTGAGCTCTAGCCAGTTCATGCTGTGCGAGTCCTGGGTGCCCTGGGCGGCCTCCATGTTCAGGTCGGCCCCACAGCTGAGGAGACTGGCGTCTGTGGTGAGGCACACGTGGTCCGGTTCCATGAGCGGGACTTCCTGCCGGAATCAAAGAGGGTGTATCCACCAATTCAGCGAGGTCAGGACCTTGTGGCTGACTGAGAGATAGGCAGTCTTGCCGGATATCAGAAGCGTCTGCCACGGGCGAAGGTACTGTTGCAGAGGGTGGGCATGAAAATGCTCCCACTGAAGATGGTGAATGCACGAAATCATGAGCCCTAGGAGAGACGCCAGTGTTAGCAGGGGCGTACGAGGTTGGGCTCGGATCCGCATGATCAGGGTCCTGAGCTTGAGCTGATGTTGCAGTGGAATAAACACCCTGTTGCTGACGGTATCGAAGATTACACCCAGATGTTCCAGCCATTGAGTGGGAGCGAGTTGACTCTTGTCTGCGTTGATCACAAAGCCGTGGTGAGACAGATACTCGATGGAGCGCTGCACATGATGATGTGCGAGATCTTTTGTAGGGGCCTTGATGAGCCGATCGTCCAAGTATGGGAAGATGGCGATGCCCTCTAAGCGCAGGTTTGCTATGAGCAGTACCAGTACCTTGGTGAACGTCCGAGGGGATGAAGCGAGGCTGAAGGGCAGGGCCCGATACGGCCAGTGCTGGTTCAGGTAGCAGAAGCGGAGCCACCGTCTGTGAGTTGGGAGGATGGGGACGTGTAGGAAAGCAAGTCAATCTCCCGGTGTTAGAGCTAGTGAGATAGAGGAGAGGGTTTCCATTTTGAATCGTTGAGTCTTTACTGCTTTGTTGAGGCATTTTAGAGCGAGAACGCCCCTCCAGTCCCCGTTCTGTTTTTTGACGAGGAACAGGATGGAATAAAGGCTCTCTCCTCTCTCTGGTGGAGGCACAGGCTCTATTGCCCCAATCTGCAGGAGCCTGGAGATTTCGCGACCCATGGCAAGCTGTTTGGCTGGGTTGCGAGAGCAAGGGGATATGTGCAAAAACTCCCTGGGTGAGTGCCTGAGTTCGATCGCGTATCCCCTCCGGACCATTTGGAGAACCCACGTGTCCGTGGTTGCATCCTCCCATCTGTCTGAGAAGAGCTGGAGGCGAGCGCCGAGGAGGGTAGAGTTTGGGGAACAGGGCTCGGAGCAGTCAGGAGTCCTGTTTGTGGTTAGGAGAACCGGACTGTCTGGTGAACTGCAGTGGGGCCTTGAACCTGTGAGATCTGGAACTACGGCCGCGCTGACGTATGCCTCGCGATTGAGACGACCAGGCGGGAGCAGAGGTGTAGTTTTGCCTTGGTCCTTGTGAAAAACGCTGAAAGGGGCGAAAAGTTTTAGCAGACTGAACTTGGTGGAGCGAGTGCTTTTTCTCCTTGTTGGAGGCCTCTGCTAGAGCCTTGTCTAGCACGGATCCAAAGAGCTTGCCCCCTTTAAATGTGCTATTCACCAACAATTTTTGTGTGTGTGGGTCTGCATGCCAAGAGCGTAGCCAAAGCCTGCGTCTAGCGGCTACGTTGGTCGCCATTCTCTTGGCCACTCAAGTTACCATGTCCATAGGGGCGTGTGCCAGGGTTACGTTATTTGCAAGTTTCTGAGACAGGGCCTCCGAAATATTGGGGTCCTTCCCTAGAGGGAACCATTTCATAATGGCCCTAGAAACGTAGGAGGCTGTGGTAGGCATCAGTAATATGCTGGCAAGGGCCTCGTAGCTCTTCCTGAGTCCCGTTTCTACGCCCTTGCCAGTGGGGTCCTTAGGCAACAGATCCCCTTCGGAAGGGAAAACAGATTGGCGAGCCAGGGAGGCCGCCGCGGTATCTACTTATGGGGTCCTAAATACCAGGTCACTGTGCTTATTAAAGGTGTACAGAGACTGCTGTACCCTGGAGAGCTTGAGGGATTTCGTGGGGTGCTTCCATTGCGCCCGTATGATTTTTTTCCCTTAGAGGCTGACATGAGTTTAGGGATATAATCCGTATCAGAGTCCTCCTCCTCAGAAGAGGAATCGGATTCCCTCTTTTTTGGGGATCTAGGGGTAATTCTAAGGACCCGTTCCGCACGTCACAGGAGTTTCGGTCCCTGCGCGGAGGGCAACTCCCTGCCCAACTCCTTTGGCCCCTTAGACAGGATCTCACCCCACTCAGAGGGGTCCTTGGACAGGAAGGAGTGGGTGCCAGCAGATTGATCTGAATCCTCCTCGGAGGTTTGGATCACGACCAGTGGGGTTCTGGCCCGGCTGCCCTTTCATTTTCGTTCGGGGGGGGGAGGAGGGGAGTCCACCTCCAATTCCTCCTGGGAGATGATTTCACCCTCCTCTCTCTGGGGGGGATCTCGCTATGTCCTCCTCCGAGGAAGATCCTATCAGGTCTCGAATAGGCCTTTTACGAGGGGGCTTGCGGGAACTCTTGTGTTTTCCCTTGCCTGAAGCTTTGGAGGACCCCTTGAAAAAAGCTTGGGGGTGGGTGTGTGCCTGCTGCTCTGCCTGTCCCAGATTTGGTTTCTCTCGATCCAGGAGAGTACCCCCATCATAGCCTTAAACTGGTCCTGAAGCTGGGAAAAAGATCGGTCAGGGGACCCTTACTTGGCCGGAGGCAGAGAAAGCTGCCTCCATGTGTTCCTCGTCTGCCGAGCTGGAGCTCTGACGCTGGGGGGAGGGTGCAGGAGCCGCGGCCGGAATGGTGGCAGTTTCAGTTTCTCTTTCCACCGCGCAGCTCTCCTGTGGCTCGGTGGGCAGCTTTTTGGCATGTCTTGGCCGTCTCAGACATAACAGCAGGGACCCAAAGCAGGGGCGTACCATGGGGGTGTTTCCCCCCACCTGCTCTGCCCCGGTCCATACCTGGGGGGCCGGATCCAGGGGTCTTGCTGGTGCCACTGTCCTTGGCACTCAAAGGTGCAGTAACAGAGGCAGAAGCCTCTCAGCTTTAACTTTGCAAAATAAAAAAATCAAGAAAATTAAAGCATGCACAAAAGCTGTGAACGGGTGCAGAGCACCCTGCTGCAGCTCCTATCTAGTCAGAGGCAGATTTTCAACTGGGGAAGCGAGGGAGCAATGACCCTACACATGCCCAGCTGAAACTTAGTGCTGCCTCCTGCTGGTCATACTACAGATTGCTCCCAGTGTCTGAATAACCAGACAGAGTCCATAGAACGGTTATTTACCCTCTCAAATAGAACTAGGGGACACTGCATGAAACTAGCTACCGGCAAATTTAAAACAAATAAAAGGAAGTACTTTTTCACCTAACGCATAATTAACCTATGGAATTTGTTGCCAGAGAACGTTGTCAGGGCCAGTAGTATAGCTGGGTTTAAAAAAGGACTGGATAATTTTTTAGAGAGTAGGTCCATTAATGGCTAATAACCAAGTAGCTTACAGGATGAACTTCTTACTGTCGGGAGCTGGGAGTGAACAACGGGGAATGAATTGCCCGTTGTGACTGTTGGTTCTTCTCCCATGCAATCAAGATTGGCCACTGTCAGTGGACAGGATGCTGTGCTTGATGGACCATTGTTCTGACTCAGTATGTCACTACTTATGTTCCTAAGTAAACAATCAATTGAAAACCAGCCTCACTGGTTCGGAGGCTGCAGCTGGTGCAGAACGCGGTGGCTCGTCTCCTTATGGGGACAAGCCGACGGGAGCACATTACTCCCGTGCTCCGTGCGCTGCACTGGCTGCCTATAGCGTACTGAGCCAGATTCAAGGTGTTGGTCTTGGCCTATAAAGCCCTACACGGTCTTAGCCCTTCATACCTCAGGGACTGCCTCACCCTCCGCACCCCAGATCAACCCCTTCGGTCAGCCAGGGGCGCCTTCTTGGAGGTCCCCCGTATAAAATGGGGGGTCACAATGGAGAGGGCGTTCTCGGTGGCCGTGCCGCGACTATGGAACTCCCTCCCGGAGGAAGACCGTCTGGCCCCAAGTATGTTGGCCTTCCACCAAGCCTGCAAAACCTGGCTGTTCTCCCAGGCCTTCGGAGGAGGGGAGGGTGGGTTGGGAGAAACTTTTTTGGGGGGTGGCTGTTTTAGAAGGAATTTTAGATGTTTTAATTTTTGTGTTTATTGTTGTTTTAAATTATTGCTATTTTTTATGTTGCAAGTCGCCCTGAGTTGCCATGGGCATGAGGGGGCAGATAAGAAATATAAAATAATAAATAAATAATGAAAGAGATTCCACGTTTTAATTCAGTTAAAGGAATCTTGGATTGTACAGATTGTGACCCAAGTGTTATGACATCCCTTTAAAATCCAGTCAGACAGCTATAATAAGCTATTTATTTGTCCTTACCATGGATTTACTACCATGCTGTGACCCCAGGCAATATAGGATGCCTGCTCATCCCTAGCAGGAGATGCAGTAGCCACGTAGAGTTGGTTATCCACAGCACTGCAGCATTCAAAAGGAAACAACACAGGTTACTTATAGGTACCTTGTACAATTTGGGATTAACCACAGCTGAGGAAAGTAACAAACAAAAGAGGAAATAAGGGCAATTGTGTTGTATAGTTTCTGGTGTACAGAAACTGGTGGATAGTTTCTCCATAACAAATACTCAGAATGGTAAGTTGCATGCAAGCCAGTAGTGTGAAACTAGACAGCATCTGGAGTAGGAAGCTTTCTACATGCAGAGAATAATTCCCAAAGACAGTCAACATTCCAGTATCTGCCCCACATTGGGAACAAAATTTCCAAATGGACAGACAAGACTGGGATTCAGGAAAGATGGTTTCATTTCCTACCAATTCAGCAAGTGACCTTGTGAAAGCAACTTGCAGCTTGAGAAGTTCTGAAACACCAGATCCCCCAGATGTAAAGTGGGGATAATCACACATGTCAGTCTAGGTTGTAAGCTTCTCAGGGTAGGGAACTCTCTCTTATCACAACAGTTCCGCTCTAGGCATATTGCTGATAAGTCTTTGCATAAAAGATTCCATAAGAACCACGGGTCTGTATGATGATGGGGTTATTCAGGGTTCTGTGTCAATCCTTTAATCAATTCAGCTTATGAACTGATAAAAACAATCAGCAGTTCAAGTAGAACCAAATGTGCTTAACACAGACTCAGAGTCACTTGAAAACTTAAAAACCCCGTGGGAAGGGAGTTGTAAGTACCAGGGGTGAAGGGTGGTATGTAATTCTTACCGTCCTCTTTGCAGCAGTTCCCAGTGGGCTGGCCCAGTTGTCATATTAAAGGCCCCTGGGTAAACCAACAGTAGGCAACCTTGTTTAAAAGGAATGCAAGAGAACAAAGATGATCAGTATTGTAGGGTAAGAAAGGACTCATGATGGGAAGGAAAGGCACTGCACTGCCTCTACCGCCAATCACTTTAGCAATACCACATAGATGCCTGATCATGAAAAATCACCACCATCATGGGTAATGCAGAAACAAACCTGTGGTGGGTTCTGCAAGTGGTAACCATGATGTTGTGACACAGACTCCACCTCTGCACCAAGGAACAAGCAGGGAAGGGTGTACCTGCGCTGAGCTACAGGACTGGAAGCTTTGCCACAAGGTTCCTCTGCATCATAAACTGGTTGCATCTTATTAATTAGTGTTATGAAAGGGCAGTGCCATTACTTTCTTTCCCCCTAATCTGACCCTTAGAGGATGGTTTGTCGTAAGGGAAAGAAAAAAAGACTAATTCTTCCTAAAGGACCTGATTGGGTCTTCTCAGCAGCCAGAAGCTCCTTCTCTCTTCCAGTAAAGTGACCCTGGCGAAATTCTATGAAAATAACCAGTGGCCAAGATCTATCCCTCTAGAAACGCACATAACCTTGTCGTACCCAAGCATTTATTCTGGCCCACAGGGTTTTTTGTGATGTGGGATCAGTGTTCTTTGGAGCGGTTCTTTCGACTGCCTAGGAGCCTATTTGCCTTTCTGGACCAGGCCACAAACCCTATTCCTGATGCTGCTTATCCACATGCAGTTTGTGGATAAGCAGGATGAGTAAGCATGTGCATGCAGCTGTGGATTTGTTCAAGTTCATTTGGTGTTGGAAAGAAACCTACGCCTTAACTCTCCTACCCACTGTGGATTTGCATCCCCAATAAAGCAGCCCCTGCACAGATGGTTCAAATCTCATTTATGGGAAAGCACCAGTTTGCAGAGTCAAGGCAAGCTCTCTTAGCAGCATGTCTTTGCTCACCTTTCTGTGCATAGATTTGCGCAAGCTCCGCAAACCGGATGTCGTAGCAGATCCCCAGGCCCACTTTGCAGTACGCTGTCTCAAAACAGAAGACATATTAACCAGCAGTCACTGCCATTCTGAGTGCACAGAAAATCTCAAAACTTCCTCTAGCAGTCCTCAAACCTCTTGAATATTTTTCATCATAATGCAATCATAAAGCATTGATTTTAGCTCTTCAGGCAAGACAAACAATTCTAATCACTACAAATTTAAGGGAGTATCTTCTAAGAAAATGTACCAAACTGAGGACAAAACACATGTATTTGAGATTTTTGTTTTAGGGAAATTATACAGAAGAACGCACTCTTCAAAATGTGCTAAACCCACTAAAAACTATTTATTTTTATTTATTTCAACATTCTTATATCCAGTCCCATCTGCAGTGCAGCTCTGGGCGGCTTACAAATTCAAGATCAAAAACAAATATAAAATCATTTAAAATAATAAAACACATCTAGGATGCATCATAAAACAACACAAAACCCTCCCACCCAATCCCTCATCCCACCCCCTACCCGTCTCCCTCCCTCACCAAAAGCCTGATGAAACAGCCAGGTCTTGCAGGGTCAAAAAGAGGAGAAGTCCAGGGCCACACAGGCCTCCAGCGGGAGGGAGTTCCACAGCCTAGGTGTGAGCACCAAGAACGCCCTCTCCATAGTAGCGCCCCATGAAACCTCGAGATAGACTCCAGAGGCCAATACAGAGCCCGGGGAGTGAGGCGGTCCAGCAGGCAGGCGGGGCGCAGGCCGCTTAGGGCAAACCTGGGGTACCAGTGAAGGGCAAACACCATCAAAGATGGGGAACATCACATCCACCACCTTCCCCACTAGCATCACCTCTGTCTTGCTGGGATTCAGCCTCAGTCAACTCCCCCCTCATCCAGTTCCCTACAGCCGTCAGACACCAGGTAAGCACAGAGACTGCCGGGTCTGGGTTGGATGTAAAAGAGAGGTAGAGTTGGGTGTCATCAGTATGCTGATGACACTGAACACCAAGCCGTCTCATCACCTTACCCAGCAACTGGAACTCGTACATTATAAACATCAGATCCTCATTAAAGCAAAGCTAGGGCTCACCACAATTGATTATAAGACTGCAAATATACACCTGGTGGTGCATTTAACACTCCAAAACGTGGCACATAAAAATGTAATTCTATCTAACTGAAAACAGATAGAAAGGCAGCTGGGGACCGTACACACTGCATTGTGAACACAACAACATGAACAAGAGCAGTAATTTGTATTGATGGAGCCAATGTGATCTTTCGTTTTAGAGGATGTATTCTTTTCCCTCATTTTTCATCTACTTTTTTAGACTGTTGATTTACGGTATGATTTAACCAGCAGATTTTCAGTGTTGCCATATACCATAATCAAGAGCAATACACAGAATATAAATAATAATAAACAGAGCAAATACAATTCCGATGGATGTTTATGTCAATTTACCAGTGCTCATTAGAAAAGGGAATGCTCATACTTACGAGTATCAAATACGGAAAAATTGCTCCCAGAGCTCAGAGTTTCCGATTCCTGGAACCGGATTTTCCCAGGTACGTTAATGTCAAACAAATGAATCTATCAAAAATAATGAAAAACGCCCATTTCAAATCTTTCAGTATAATTAGATCAGTAAGCATTTCTCCATGCCATACAGGAGGCTGTATGCTACTCCTGGTCACTAGCCATCTAGTGATTATCTGGCTAATCTGCTAAACAGCAGTTGTGCAGGAGAAACATCCCGAACTCTGCCAAAAGCATGAAACATTTTCACTGCGAAAAGGACAAAAAAACTTCTTCCATTAAACCCCCCTCCCTTAAGTCCATGTACTCTCTAACCAGTCTTATTATTCCAGATCAACATCTCACCAGAAACGCGTATCATCTGATTTAAAGTGTATTTTGAGATCAAAATATTGCCTTGGATTTACAGAACCCTATACTTTCAGAGAAAATATCTAAATTTAAACCATATACGACATAATTACACCTTTTTTTTTTTTTTTTTTACACACACACACAATTAATTTTAGCATTATGTTCCCATGGTATCTAAAACATGTAATATAGAATTCTTATTGGTCTGCTCTGCCTGGTCATGAAAAGTGTCATACCAAAGGAACAGAAGGCTGTTTTTCCACTGTTGGTCAGTGAAATCAGAGGATGAAATTTAGAGGATTTGATATACAAATCCAGAAGATGAAGTTTGGTATGAAATTCAGAGGATTTGGTATACAATACTAAATTATTATAAGTTTTTATATAGCGCAAGCAATGTACCTGGCGCTTTACAGAGAATAAGACAGACACGGTCCCTGCCCGAGAGCTTACAATCTAAAGACAGGGGGAAGGGAGACAGGGAAGGGGGAACAGAGGGAGAGACAAGGGATACGACATTCATGAGGATGCGAGAACTCAGGTACACGTTCTTGGCTTGGTTACAGTAAATTGGGAGTTTGCAGATAACAGGTGGGGGATAATCCTGGGTGGGGATGATTAGCAGGAGTTAGTAAGGGCGGAGTGGAAGAGGTAGGTTTTGAGGAGGGACTTGAAGGTGTGGAGGGTGGGGGCAAGGCGGACGAGGGCAGGGAGAGAGTTCCAGGCGTGCGGAGCAGCAAGGGAGATGGGGCAAAGGTGGTTGGGGGAGCAGGGGAGGCGTGGGAGGGGATGGAAGAGCGGAGTGCTTGAACGAGAGGCAATGAGTTTGTCTAGGGATTGGGTGTAGATAGAGAAGAGGAGAGGGCCAAGGACAGAGCCTTGGGGAACGCCGACCAAGAGGGGTAGGGAGGAGGAGGAGGAGTTAGGAAGAGAGACATTGAAGGAGCGGTCAGAAAAGTAGGAGGAGAACCACTTGAGGACAGTCCTGGAATCCCAGGGAGTGAAGCGATTCAAGCAGGAGCGAGTGGTCAACAGTGTCGAAGGCAGCAAAGAGATCAAGGAGGACAAGAATAGAGTAAAGGCGGTTGGATTTAGCCACAAGAAAATCGTTGGTGATCTTAGCCAGAGCGGTTTCAGTGGAGTGAAGGGGGTGGAAGCCAGATTGGAGGGGGTCAAGGGAGGAGTTGGCGGAGAGGAGGTCGAGGCAACGGGAGTAGACAACACATTCAAGGAGTTTGGAAGCAAAAGAAGGAGCGAGACAGGACGGTAATTAGAGGGTTCAGAGGGATCCAGAGTGGACTTTTGAGAATGGGGGAGACAGTGGCGTGTTTAAAGGCAGAGGGGAAGGAGCAGGTAGAGAGGGAGAGGTTGATGATGTGCAGGAGGGGAGGGGCGACGGTGGAAGCAATGGAGGTCAGGAGGCGGGAAGGAATGGGGTCCAGGGGGCAAGTGGAGGGGTTGGAGGAGGAGAGCATGGAGGAGATTTCCGCAAGGGAAGCAGGAGGGAAGGAGGTCTTGGAAGCGATTTCCAGGCAGATGTTGTCAATTTTAGAGGTGAAAAAGAGAGCAAGATCCTGAGTGGAGAGAGAAGAGGGAGGAGGAAGACAGGGGGGTTTGAGAAGGGAGTCAAAGGTGAAAAAGAAGTGGCAAGGGTCCCGGGAGCAGGACTAAATGTGGGAGGCATAGTACTGCTGTCTAGCGAGGGAGATAGCAGAGTTGAGCGATGAGAGGCAGAATTTGAAGTGGAGGAAGTCAGCGCGGTAGTGGGATTTACACCAGAGGCATTCAGCAGCACGGGTGCAGGAGCGGAGATGGCGAATGGTGGGGGTGAACCAAGGGCGAGGGTTATAGGAGCAAACTGGGCGGGAGGAGAGGGGGACAAGGGAGTCGAGAGTGGAGGCAAGAGAGGAGTTGAAGGTGGAGATGGAAGAATCAGGGGAGGAAGAGGAGAAGACTGAGGGGAGAGGGAGGAGGCAAAGCCCTGGGGCACAATGGCTTGCAGATTGCGGAAGGGACGGAGAGATGGGGAAGAGGAGGGGGAGCAGTGGGAGAGGTTGAAGGAAGCAAGGAAATGGTCAGATATGGGATGCAGCTCGAAGGAGAGATCGGAGACAGAACAGTTCCTAGAGAACACGAGATCAACAAAGTGACCATCAGTGTGGGCGGGGGAGCTAGTCCAGAGGTGGAGATTAAAGGAGGAGGCTAAGGAGAGGAAGTGGGCGATGCAAGGCTGAGAGGGTACATTAACATGAATATTGAAGTCGCCAAGGATGAGTGTGGGGATGTCATCAGAGAGGAATAAGGTGAGGCAGGACTCAGAGAGAAAGGAGGAGAGGGAGCCGGGGGTGGTGGCAGATAACCGCAACACGGAGGTGGAGAGGGGAGGCGTAAGGAGTGAGCCTCAAAGGGGGGGGGGGGAGGAGAGAGAGGGGGGAGGGGTTGAAACTGGCAGGAAGAGGCAAGGAGGAGGGCTACTCCACCACCCCAGCCTTTGGCACGGGGCTGGTGAGAGAAGGCGAGACCTCCATAGGAGAGGGTGGCAGGGGTGAGAGTCAGTGGGGGAGATCCAGGTTTCAGTAAGGGTGAGAAAGCGAAAGGAGCGAGAGAAGAAAAGATCATGAATATAGGGAGCTTTATGAGTGGAGGAGCGACAGTTCCAGAGGGAACAGGAGAAGTTGATCAGGAGGGAGACAGGGAATGGGGATAAGATTTGGGGAAGGGGGGGGCAATGGGATCGGCAGGAGATGGGCCCTGGGGCAGAGGGGGAGGAGGTGGTGGTGTGGGGATGGTGGAGAGAGATGACAGGCTTAGTGGGAGGCAGGAGGAGAGGGGAAAGAAGTAGGGAGAGAAGCAGGTCAGAGGAAAGGGGAGAAAGGGGGTGAGAGATAAGGACAGGCATCTTGGTGGGTTGGTTACAGAGGAGGGGAGCTGGGATGGATCCTGTAGTTGTGCTGGTAGCCACCTCCACCCGCCAATGGCTCTTCGCCCTTTGGCCGCCAAAAGTATTCTGACAAAGATTTATTTTCCTTATAACCTCAAAGACCACATTCCAAAGCTGAGGACAATTACTTTCTTGCTCACAAAATCTTCTGTCCCATTGAACTCAATGGGAAGACTCACTTGTTCACAGCACTAAGGCCTTCATGCAAGCTCTTTAGAGCAAGGACCATCTCTTTTTGCATTAGTGGAGCATCTAGCAAAAGAGGTTCCATCACGGATAAGGTCTCAAGACTACATGAACATAAAGCAAGCACCAAATAAGCTTTCACTCAGTAATTTCTGTCTGAGACACTAGTGTCAGCCAAGAAATGCTTTGATACCAGGATCCTTTCTCCTTACCTTTCTGTGCTTCACCAACATGGTTCCATCAGGGCCAAAAACAGCACATGTATTATACAACTTCCCAGCATCTGCCTCTGGAATGGATCCTTTCAACAAAAAGAGAGCAAAGGTTCCTGGCTGTAATAGGTGCTGACTATCTACCTGCACAGATACCGTGTGGGCTGTTCTCAGTCTTAAATCTGAATTTAAACCGGACAGCCAGCTATTAACACAAGTTACCTACCTCCAATGAGATATATGTCACACTCATTTGCAACTTCTGAGAGTTTCTGTGTAGATTCTCCAGTAATTTTCTCTGCATATTCAGGAAAATATTTGGTACCATAGGGAGAATTAAAACATTCCTAGAAATGGAAAACAAAATTAAACCTGGAAGTACCCTGGAATGGCTAGTTCTGATTTTTTTAAACAAATCTTTATGGAGGCAGTATAATCACAGGAGCCAAGAGAAAGGCCACAGGTGGCTACAGTGCTCTCTCAGCGTTTGATAGTTCTACAAAGACAAGCAAAGAACAGCAGGGGCTCACTGGGACAAGGGAAACAAACGTTCAGATTCTGTAAGCTCCTCTTTCGTTCTACGTAGAGCGCTATGCTCATGTATAGACACATTTAAAATAAAGACAAAATTATTTCAGAACAGTCTTGCAACTATGACTGTGAAAAGCCATCTGTGGCCATGAGGTGTGTAATTCAGTCTCCATGCGCTGTTCAAATTGTAGCATCAGAACAGTAACTGTTATTGTCAGCTCCCATTTTTTTTGTGTGTTTATGTAAATCTACAGTTTCAACTCCTGACCTGCCTGACAAAAGCAATGGACCCTGTGAGGTCCGAAAACCTGTGCACCTCCACCAACTTGTGTTGGTCCAACAGAAGGTATCTCCACACTGTTTTGTCTCTAGTGTTTATGCGAGGACAGAGATGACCAGTTCGCTTTCACACAGGCCTGATGGTAATGACTTTTTCTTATTAATTGATTTGGTAACAATTTGAATCAGCAGTCTTATCTCAAGTTTAAAGTTGAGTTTGCCTGTCATTACTAGAATTTTAATTTGAGCAGCTTATGCACTAGAAAAGCACACAGTAGGGGACTGCTACGCTTCATCCAACAGCTGAAAATGCAAAATCTGTAAAGTATAAGTAATAATCATACAACAGGGGAATAGCTACTAACAGGTAGGCATGCAGTAATTTCCCCACCATTTGAAGTCAACACTGGGGGCAACATCTTAAAAGCCAAGGAATCACACAGTTAGTACATTAATTAAGGTATTCACAATCCTCCTCTTCCACGCACTCTTAAAAACTTCCTTCTGAGGACAATACCACCTCCCTACATTGCTGTAGAGCTTAATTCAATGATGGTTAGAAAGCACTTGGAACTCATCAGAGATAATTTGCTCTACGTGTACAGTGACATATAATGTAAAATTTCCATGCCATTTAAAGTCTTTATTTTAATAAAATGAACTTGGTGGTCACAGCCTTCGCGAATGTGACAAAATTAGCAAATTATCTGTAATTTAGGGGGCTCAGGACAGGAAAAGGAAAGGTTGTTTCACTCATGTAAAAGCTGTACTGACACACCTCAATATGGAAGTTTGTCTGAGACTGGAGGTCTCACTGACAAGAGGGCTGGCTTGCCACACTGGTATGTTTATTTGATCTAGAACTTTGTACTACCGAGTCAGTTATTGCACAGCAGAGAGTTAATGACTAGCTCTGGAGGTAAGAGGTTACTGCATTTTTAAACATTTTTCTTTTAAAAAAGAGTCACTGTACTGGAAAGTTATCATTGCCAGAACAATCATTTATTGATTGATTTACTGATTCACGTTTCTATGCCGCCCTTCCTACAAAGGCTCAGGACGGCTCACAATCATAAAAAAAGAGTAAAAAGCCATTATCAACAAAAACCCAATATCATCCCACCCAATTCACCCCTATACCTCTCACCCACCCCCACCCTTATCCCTACATACCAAAAGCCTAGCAACCCACCCACCAAACCTCCCTCATCCCCTACCCCACTGCCAAAAGCCTGACAGAACAAAATGGTTTTACATTGCCTCCAGAAGGAGAGGGAGTTCCATACCAACGGTGTGAAGGCCGAGAATGCACTCCTCCATAGGGTGTTTTCAGACAAGACACTCCCCACCCACTATACAACGCTACAGCCCACGAACACGTATAGCGGGTTGACCGTGAGTGGAGAGAGTCTTGTCTGAAAATGCCCATAGCTGAAACCCGGCGAAAAACTGGAGTCTCAAAGACGGCGCCCCCAGATAATCACAGAGGCCACGATGGGACAGGGGGAACCACCCAATCCCTCAGTTATATGGGGCCCAGCCAATTTAGGGCTTTAAAGGTCATCACCAGCACCCTGAATTGGGCCCGGAAGACTCAGCAGCCAGTGCAGCGAACAGAGCACCAGTATTATGTGTTCATGACGACGCCTCCTTGTAAGGAGGCGAACCACCACATTCTACACCAGCTGCAGCCTCCAAACCGTCACCAAGGGCAGTCCCACGTAGAGCGCATTGCAGTAGTCTAGCCTCAAGGCACTATCAGTCATTATTACTGTAAGTCTTACGAGAAGTCTTGGGTGAAAGCAGACATGCACATAACTCTGCTTTAACGCCTTTAACATTTCTTATGCCGGTTGCACAGCTGCATAGGGCACCAATACAGCCCTGCAACGTGCATAAGAAATATTAAAGCAGAATTAAGGTACATGTCTGTTTTTATCCCTTGTCACCATGCAAGGAGATCATAAGGAAGAAGAGGTGAGTCCGAAAGAAATAAAACACATTTAAATAGACTGTGTCCTGTGCAAGTCTCTAAACCTGTTAAGTTGTGTACATTCTTCCAGGAAACACACCCTCACAGCTCATGGCTTTAAAGTGCATTTCAATAGGAATCTTGCGATAGGAAGTTTTGCAAATAAATCACTTGAAAGACACTCTTCATGGCTGGAGAGAGGGGCAGAGATTAAATATGGACAGGAGAATTGTAAAGAAGATCCGTTAGTTCCAGTTCTATACTATTTCATGCAACAAATATCCAACATGGCTCACCATTATTTAATTCACTTACTTCAAAATCTAATGTGGGTACACACACACACAACATGGGGCTTGGGGAACCATAGTTTTATGAGATTTGACCAATACTCACAGGCAGAGCCACAACTTTTGCTCCTTGGGCTGCCGCTGCCCTTACCAACCCACAGGCTTGGTGCAGGTTATCCGATTTCACAGCAGATACCTGAAGCTGGACGAGTCCTAGACGGAAGGCTAAGGACACAGAAAACCAATAATAAGCTAATGCAACCCAACTAAACACTTCCAAAATTTAAACAGAAGCTGAATGAGTATTAAGACTTGCAAATTATTTTGATGCTATTAAGAACTACAAATGCCACACAGCATTTTCAAGTAACTAACAAGCAGATCTTGCACCTGCCTCCATGGTGATGTTTCCTCTTAGTAACTGTACCAAGAGGGCAGCATCCATACAACTGAGATACAGCCCTCCCCGTAGGAGATGCCTCACCACCAGAACCTGTGTCAGTTCAGTAACTATCAAACACAAGTGCTAATTTCAAGTGGACAGACCCTAGAGAAAAACCTCACTGAACACTGGTTCATCCTGTGAGTTCTCAAACAAAAACTTATACAAAGACAGAGCATTTTATAGCACAAGACCTAAAACGGCAGTTAAATAGCTGGCAAGAATCAACGTGAACAGTGCTTTGATTATCCTTCCATCCCTTTCAGCAGACACCTCTCTCTTCCTACTCTGCCTATTCCCTAATACTCTGTTCCCCGTGCCCTCTACGTAAGAATTATCGTCTGGGTAAATTCAGCTGAGTTGGCAATGCATGCTATAGAACAGCATGTGTTGGGGGAGGAATCACAAGTGGGAAAGCCTGCTTTGTGACCTTCATGGGGTTTTATCCCTCAAAAACATTTGTGTTTACACTAAATTAATGTTCAAGAAGTTTGTTTTCTCAATGACCATGGGAAGGCCGGGGCTGGGAATCAGCACAGTGGGTGGGAATGATCCCAGTATTCCCTGCAGGCCAGCTACTAGGCAAGGGGAACCAGAGCCCTACCCTGCCACTGGGGGTGGATCTTGCCCAGCAGATAGTAGAAGGGAGATGAAGAGAGGGGGAGCAGCAGATCCCTTTCATTTCCTCCATCCCTTCCCTCCCTCTCCTCCATGCTGCAGCAGAAGCCTCTGGGAAGAAGCTCTTGTTACAGGGGAGCATGGGAGGTTGGTCTGTAAGGTCTGAACTAGGTCTCCTGGAACATAAACTGCTCCCTGACAAAGTGTGGCACTGCTTCAGCTTTACGTAACAAAGAACTGATAATACTTTGTGACAGGGCAGAAACTGGAGACATTTGGAATCAAGGTTTTCAAAATGTTTGTACGCAGGATTGTGCAAAAAAAATAAAGCAAATAATAAGCTTCTACCACTCCATTACAGAAAGCAGAAACCAGTTTAATCCCATGCTTCATATTATACACAAGTCTATTCACATCTATGAAGCATTTTGAAGGTGTAGAACAGCGACAGAGTACTTTTTTTTGCCTGGGAGACAACACTGATAATTTAAAATTGGACAGTGGACCACATAGAAAGTTGTTTGTCAGGAGGCAGAAGCCTCTGCCTGTCACGCAAGCTTCAGTTAAAGTCACGGCTGAGGGCTTGCATACCAGGAGGAAGCAGTAGATCACTATCTTCCCCCTAGCTGCAAGCTGACCAACAGAGACAGCACAGTGAACTGAATTTAAGGAGTGATGCGGCCAGAAGTGGGCCCGCAGACCTACGGTTCCCCATCCCTGTAGAACTACAGAATCAGTGCTAAGCTTAAACTCTATAGCCCCCGATTTAGTTTAAGATATTGCCAATACATTACAGCACATTTTCTTCACCCACAACAAAGAGAGTCAAAGGTTTAAGGGCAAGGTAGATGAAAAGACAAGCAGGGTTGACAATATTTGCAAATTTATCTTGAGTCATAATTTCCGGGGTTCTAATAACAACATCATGAAATTCACAGCTTTCGTTTAAGGGGAAAGGTTTCAAATTCTCCCAGAAGAAAAATTTGAAGACCAGTGTGCGCTCTAAAGGCTCAAATGCAAGGAAACAAATACAAAGAGCTCTCAATTTTTATAAATAATATGATTTAGTCATTCATGATTTTTGACTACTCTTATTTTATTTGACATTTGGGATTGGTAGCTCTGGACAAGGAGATTCAAATACAATGGTATTTAGACAGCTGCCTCCTTCCGCTACTGTTTGCAAATGTTTTTGAACTGAGCCCCTCTTCTGTTTGCCTGTGGTGGGTGAGGACCTGCACCTCCTCTCTCTTTCCCTCATGCTTTGATTCTCTCTCCCCCTTTCCACCTCATTATTTTGAAGGTTTTCCCTGCCTAGTTCAATCAAAGCGGAGCTAGGTGTTGGCCAGCTTTGCTCTCTCATCCGCAGTCTCCAGAATATCTTCTATGCTCCCCAGGTTGAGAACTGCTCTAGGCTGTTTAATGTTCACAACTGCCCTGATTTCCCTACTGCTGTCCTGAAGAATAAAGAATTTCTTTCTGAACAGTTATATGCCCTGGATTATTTGAGTTCCAGCCACATCCACTGCCAGCCCAGAGTGCCCAGTAGCTTCTTTGAGGTATAAACTGAATGAAAAGGTAAAGGGGATTATTTGTAATCTCCACTGTTAAGCATAGTAGTACTTTCACCCAATAATAAAAAATGGCAGTTGAAATACAGCCGGTCCATTCCAAATTATAAATGCAATTATAAATGTTGAATCCAGTGTATGCCTTCATGCCCCACATGAGGAAGCCAACATCCACAATTATACAGCCACCAGAGTAAAAATCTTTCACATGTTATTATTATTATTATAAACATTTATATAGCGCCAGTTGTGTGACCTGGTGCTGTACAGAACATAGAAATAGACGCGGTCCCTGCCTGTGGTTTACAATCTAAAAGACAAGGAGGGGGAGACAGGGAGAGAGGACAGTGGGAGAGACAGGGGAGAAGACAGACAAACATTCAAGTGGATGCGAAGACTCAGGTGCGTGTGCTTGGCTTGGTTACAATCAGGTTTCAGCAGTTTGCAGAGGAGGGCAGATAGTAGGTATATGGGAACAACTAGCAGGCGTTGGGAAAGGTGGCGAGAAAAAGGTGGGTCTTAAGGAGGGATTTGAAGGAGCGGAGGAAGGGGTCAAGGCGGATGTGGGCAGGGAGGGAGAAGGGTTGAAGTCGATTAGGTGAGCAGGAGAAACGAGGGAGAGTGAGGAAGGGGACAGAGGAAGAGCGGAGAGCACGTGCAGGAGTGCGCAGGGAGATTAGGTCCGAGAGATAAGGGGGAGCTTGATTGTGGAGTGATTTGAACGTGGAAACCAGGAGTTTAAACAGGATACGTTCAGGAAGGGGGAGCCAGTGAAGAGAGAAGAAGAGAGGCTGCAGCACATGGGGGCCTGTCTCTTATACACATCTAGATGTGTATAAGAGACAGGAGCGAGGGAGGCCAGCAAGGAGGAGGTTGCAGTAATCGAGGTGAGAGATAACCATGGCATGAACAAGGGTTTTGGCCGAGGAGGTAGAGAGAAAGGGGCGGATCCGAGCAATGTTATGAAGGGCGAATCGGCAGGATTTGGCAACAGAGTCAATGTAAGGTTTAAAAGAGAGGTGTGTGTCAAAGATGAAGTCCAAGCTATGGGCTTGGAGAACAGGATGGATGGTGACTCCATCGATACAGATGGGCAGATTACAGGGAGAGGAAGGGGAGGGAGGAAAAATGAGGAGTTCGGTCTTGGCCATGTTGAGCTTGAGTTGATGTCGGGACATCGAGGCGGAGATATCAGAGAGGCAGTTGACGAGGCGTGAGTGGACAGAGGAGGAGAGAGAGGGGATAGAAAGATAGAGTTGGGTGTCATCAGCGTAGAAATGATATTGGAAGCCATGGGAAGCAATAATTTTGCCAAGGGACAGGGTGTAAATAGAGAAGAGGAGAGGGCCAAGGACAGAGCCTTGGGGGACCCCAACCGAAAGGGGGAGGGAGGTCGACCCAGGGAGCGAAACTTTAAAAGAGCAGTCAGAGAGGTAGGAGGAGAACCATACTATTTTGCATGGATAGAATGGGAATAACTTTGGGTCATCACCCACAACTGTCCCATCTCTAGAAGGGGGGGCGGGGGGAACCTCCAAGGGCATGAGAAAGGCATTCCACCCCACATTACTCTCATGGAAGGAAACTCCAGCTTGTTCCCACACTCTGCGTCCCCAATCTCTTCCGACATCATTTACTTATGATTTGTGCACAATTTTTGCAGCCTTAAATCTGCTACAAGGACAAAAGGAGAAGAAAACAACACACACACACACACACATGAGAGAGAGAGAGAAATAGCCCTAAGGCAGAGGTGCAAAGAAAAAGAGCCCCATTGGGCGCAGTGTAGAAGAAGGAAGAGATTCAGACAGTAAAGAGCTTCATGGGGTGCGTAAGCCTCATATAAAGATCCCTGAAATTCAGACAGTGCAACTTCTCTGCCATCCCACCCAGAACCTGAGAGCAGTTAACAGAGACCCCAGACAAAGTTGCCGAAGAAAACAGAAGCCCAGCTCCGGCAAACACACTCACTGGTCATGGCTCCTCTCACAGGCAGCATTTCAGCCAGGAGCTACTTCAGCCCCCGACATAGACCGAAGGGGCGGGGCATGACGCACGCACAATAAAGTGCGGTGAAGCAAGGGCCTGATGGGAGTTGTAGTTCTGAGCGCGGGGGGCCGGGCAAAAACCAGGGACTGGTTCATCCTGTGAGTTCTCAAACAAAATCTTATACAAAGACGTGGAGCATTTTACAGAACAAGACCTAAAATGGCAGTTGAATAACTAGCAAGAATCAACGTGAACAGTGCTTTGATTATCCTTCCCATCCCTTTCCGCAGCCACTCTCTTCCTACTCTGCCTATTCCCTAATAGTCTATTCCCCGTGCCCTATACTTTAGAATTATCGTCTGGGTAAGTTCAGCTGAGTTGGCAATGCATGCTATAGAACAGCGTGTGTTGGGGGAGGAATCACAAGTGGGAAAGCCTGCTTTGTGACCTTCACGGGGTTTTATCCCTCAAAAACATTTGTTAATGTTCAAGGAGTTTGTTTTCTCAGTGACCACGGGAAGGCTCGGGCTGGGAACCAACACAGTGGGACTGGGAATGATTCCACTGCTCCCTGCAGGCCAGCTATTTGCCAAGGGGAACCAGAGCCCTCCCCTGGTGCTGGGGCTGGATCTTACACAGCAGATAGAAGGAAGATGAACAGACGGGTTAACAAACAGCTTGGTGGGGAGCCGCAAATCCCTTCCCTCTCTCTTCCATGCCTTTAGCAGACGCCTTTGGGAAGACGCTCTTGTTACAGGGAAGCATGGGAGGTTGGTCTGTAAGGTCTGAACTAGGTCTCCTGGAACAAAAACTGCTCCCTGACAAAGCGTGGCACTGCTTCAGCTTTACATAACAAAGAACTGATCATACTTGGTGACAGGGCAGACACTGGAGAAATTTGGAATCAAGGTTTTCAAAATGTTTGTACGCAGGATTGGGCAAAAAATATAAAGCAAATAATAAGCTTCTACCACTCCATAACAGTAAGCACAGAAAGCAGAGACCAGTTTAATCCCATGCTTCATATTATACAGAAGTCTATTCACCTCTATGAAGCATTTTAAAGATGTAGAACAGGGACAGGGTACTTTTTTTGCCTGGGAGACAACACTGATAATTTAAAATTGGCCACTGGACCACACAGAAAGTTGTTTGTCAGGAGGCAGAAGCCTCTGCCTGCCATGCAGGCTTCAGCTAAAGTCACAGCTTGGCTGAAGGCTTGCATATCAGGGGAAGCAGTAGATCGCTACCTTCCCCCTGGCAGCAAACTGATCAACAGAGACAGCACGGAGAACTGAGTTTAAGGAGTGATGGGGCCAGAAGTGGGCCCTCAGGCCTAAGATTCCCCATCCCTATAGAATCACAGAATCAGTGTTAAGCTTAAACTCTATAGCCCCCCATTTAGTTTAAGATATTGCCAATACATTACAGCACATTTTCTTCACCCACAACAAAGCGAGTCAAAGGCTTAAGGGCAAGGTAGATGAAAAGACAAGCAGGGTTGACAATATGTGCAAATTTATCTTGAGTCATAATTTCAGGGGTTCTGAGGAAAAATTTGAAGACAGACAATAGTGCGCGCTAAAGGCTCAAATGCAAGGAAACGTACAAAGAGCTCTCAATTTTTAGAAATCATATGATTTAGCCAATCATGATTTTTGACTACTCTTATTTTACATTTGGGGTTGGTAGCTCTGGAGAAGGAGATTCAAATACAATGGCATTTAGACAGCTGCCTCCTTCCGCTACTGTTTGCAAATGTTTTTGAACTGAGCCCCTCTTCTGTTTGCCTGTGGTAGGTGAGGACCTGCAACTCCTCTCTCTTTCCGTCAGCCTTTGATTCTCTCTCCCCCTTGCCACTCCATTATTGTGAAGGTTTTCCCTGCCTAGTTCAGTCAGAGCGGAACTAGGTGTTGGCCAGCTTTGCTCTCTCATCTGCAGCTCCTAGTATAACTTCTATGCTCCCCAGGTTGAGAACTGCTCTAGGCTGTTTAATGTTCACAACTGACCTAATTTCCCTATTACTGTTCTGAAGAAGAAAGAATTTCTTTCTTAACAGTTATATGTCCTGGATTATTTGAGATCCAGCCACAACCACTGCCAGCCCAGAGTGCCCGTTAGCTTCTTTGAGGTATAAACTGAATGAAAAAGGTAGAGGTGATTATTTGTAATCTCCATTGTTAAGCATAGTAGCTCTTTGGTAGCGACTCTGGAGAGGGCGTTTTCGGTGGTCGCACCTGAGCTGTGGAGCTCCCTTCTGGCAGAGACCTGGTTGACTCCAGGCCTCCCTTCCTTCCGGTGAAGATGCGGGAGCTGGCAGTTCTGCCGGGTAATTGGGGAGGGAGATGGGTGTTGGGTGGGGTGGTAGGGGTTGATTATTCCCCCCAGTTTTAGTTGAATTTTTCATCTATGGTGTATTGTTTTAATTTATTTATTTATTGGTGTAGTTTTGTATTTGTGTTTCTTGTTGTTAGCTGCCTCAAGCTGCTGTGAGCAGAAGAGGCAGGATATAAATATTTTAACAAACAAACAAACTTTCACCCAATAATAAAAAATGGCAGTTGAAACACAGCCAGTCTGTTCCAAATTATAAATGTAATGATCAATGTTGGATCCAGTGTATGCCCTCCTCATGTCCCACATGGGGAAGCCAACATCCACAATTATGCAGCCATCAGCGTAAAAAGCTTTCACATACTATTTTGCATGGATAGAATGGGAATAACTTTGGGTACTGACCCACATACGTTTTGCCGCCCCATCTCTAGAATGGGGGGGGGGGGGGAGAGGAAATCTCCAAGGGCATGAGGAAGGCATCCCACCCCCCATTACTCTAATGGAAGGAGACTCCAGCTTGCTCCCACACTCTGCGTCCCCAATCTCTTCCCACATCATTTACTCATGATTTGTGCACAATTTTTGCAGCCTTAAATCTGCTACATGGACAAAAGGAGGAGAAAGCAACACACACACACGAGAGAGTAAAAGCCCTAAGGCAGAGGTGCAAAGAAAAGGAGCCCCCTTGGGCACAGTGTAGAAGAAGGAACAGATTCATAAGAACATAAGAAGTGCCATACTGGGTCAGACCAGTGGTCCATCTAACCCAGCATCCTGTCTCCGATAGTGGCCAATCACGGTGGCTTAGAAGAAGCACCCAACAGGTCACAATGGGGGATCCATTCCCTGTTTCCCCCCAGCTCCCGTCATGTTCCCTGATCCTGTCTGGCTAATAGATGCTAATGGATCAAGCTGTGGTGGTGGCTGTGGGGATTGGGGCTGGTGTGTGATTGGAGGAGAGTACTGCCACTCTGCTCTTCCCTCCCCTTCCCCAGGTAAGACCATCCAGGCCGGGGCCCTGAGGGCAATTGCAAGCTGTGTCTGTGGGGATTGGGGCTGGTGTGTGATTGGAGGAGAGTACTGCCACTCTGCTCTTCCCTCTCCTTCCCCAGGTAAGACCATCCAGGGCAGGGCCAAAGGGTGTCGGCCATTGGCCAGGGCTCCTGGGGCCCCCTCTGCTCAACAGACACCATATTTATTATCATGTGGCCCATCTCTGCTGCTCCCCCGCCGATACCACTGCTGCCAGTGCTGTTGTTGGACCTGCTGTAGGACCCATTGTTTGCTGTCATTATTATTTTGTACCTTATTATTTTGTTTTAATTTTTTTGGGGGGGGGATGAGGTGGGTGTGGCTTGTGGGTGGGGGCCATGGGGAGTGGGTTAGGGTGAACAGGGTTAACCCCCTGGTGAGAGGATGGGCGGTGCTCCTTGGGGAGGGTTGGAGGGACTCCCTGTGAGAGGGCGAGTCCTGGGGAGATTTGGTTGTATATTGTAAAAATGACTGTAGGGGGGTTGGGGTTATTTAATAATGTATATTGTAATTTTTTATGTTGTATTGTGGAAGGGCCCTGCTTCCTGGTGAGAGCAAGAAGATGTGGGGTGGGTTGGAGAAGGACCCCTTCCCTGGTGGCAGCAGGGAAGGAGTGTGGGGTGATGTGATGGGATATACTGTAATATGAATTTGTTAGGGTTATTTAAAATATGGGTGGTTTTTTTCTCTTTATATATTGTGGGTCCTGCAGACCATATTACATAGGGATGGGCGAACAGATCACGGTTCGGGTTTGGTTCGGCCATTCGGTTCGGTCGCCGCGTTTGGGTTCGGCCATTCAGTTCAGTCGTGTTAGGTTCAGGCGTTTGGAAAAAGGCTCTCTGTGCGAGGAATGATGGCCTCAGACCCATGACAGTGGGTCCTGGGGCTAGAGTGGCAGATTAAAGATATCGGCCACAGCCCTCCCTGCCTGTAACGTAGGCCCCAAAACCCTGACGGCAGATCCTGGGGCTGGAGTGGCTGTTTCTTGATGCGGTGGAATGACATTGTCTCTGTGTGAGGAATTATGGCCACGGATCCATGATGGTGGGTCCTGGGGCTAGAGTGGCAGCTTCTAGATACGTATTGGCCACAGCCCTCCCTGCCTGTAACTTGGCCCCAGAACCTCGACGGCGAGTCCTGCGACTGGAGTGGTTGTTTCTTGGTGCGTTGGAATGACATTGCCTCTGTGCAAGGAATGATGGCCCCAGACCCATGATGGTGGGTCCTGGGGTTAGAGTGGCAGGTTCTAGATACGTATTGGCCACAGCCCTCCCTGCCAGTAACGTAGGCCTCAGAACCGTGACGGTGGGTCCTGGGGCTGGAGCGGCTGTTTCTATTTTTATATCTATCTATTTCTACACTAAATCTAACTGCTATTGATTTTATTGACCCCTTATTAACGAACGCATGTCAGACGAATTATCAGAAGGAGGTATTCGTCCTAGGAGATAAGGACACAAATATATCAGTGAACATGGCCAAGTTCCTTTCTTTGGTGTTAAAAATTAAAATGTCTCAAGTAAATAAGTAGGTTTGCACATGGTGGGGATAGATTTTTTGGATACAAATAACCGAACTAGCGATATGATATATTGGAGTACTCATATTTAAAAGCAGATCTGCAGTGACTGGTTTTGTTTAGTGTGTATAAAATGATATGTAAATGTTTGTATTAGGATTTATGTTATGTTTTGCTTTGTTTCTTCTTTTACAGTGGCCTTTGGCTAAGTAAATAAAATGATGATGGATGATGATCCATGCCAGGTACAGGGAAGAAATTCTGAGAGAGGGAGGAGGAGGATGCAATTTCACTTGTTATGAGTCAAGGAAAGCCTGATGGAAGAAGTAGGTTTTCAAGAGGGATTTGAATACTGGGAGTGAGGGAGCAGGATGAATGTATCCGAGGAAGGCGTTCCAGGCCTGGGGGGCAGCAAGAGAAAAGGGACAGACGTTTAGAGGAGCAGGGAAGTTGCAAGCAGGTAAGAGTTGGGGCAGAGAAGGAGTGAAACTCCCAGGCAGGAACATGGAAAGATATGGGGGAGTAAGGCCATGAAGAGCCTTGAAGGTGAAGACCAGGAGCTATGTGTTTCCGTAGAGGGAGCTAGTGTAGGGCAGAGAGAAGGGGCTGAACGTGGTCGAAGTGATGGGTTGAAGCCATGTGGCCACCACTCACTAGACATGCAGCCCCCACTCACGGTGGGTTCTCAGAGAATGCAGAACCCGCCATGCAAGTGAATCCATGACTAATGTGTGTCGACATGTCTGTGTTCCGTCAATTAGTGTGTGTGCAGCAGCACGCACACAAAGGTCGGCCAGCACCCTAGAGTCATAGACAACAAGCAGCAGTGATCACTTCCTGCCCCTCTCACTGTCTCTCTCATGTCCGCCTTAAAAGGCCAACATGTGCCAAATTCAAACATGCATTGTCATTGTCCCAGCTTGTCCTGGTTAGCAACTGGAGAGTCCGCTTTTATTTGAGGAGCCAGAAGAGTTACTGGTTTATTTATTCATTTATTTATTGACATTTATACCCCACCCTTCCCTGAAGGGTCAAGGTTGGCTTACAAAATGCAGTTAAAAGACATTTAAAATACAGTCTCCACCCAAAAACCCCAACCTACTCCAACCTCCCACCTAATCCCTCTTCCTGTCCCCGCCTGCCAAATGCTTTACCAAAAATAAAGGTTTTACACCACCTCTGAAAGATGCTCAGGCTTAAACTCAGACAGATCTCCAGGAGGAGGGAGTTCCACAAAATTGGGGCAGCAGCCAGGAGTGCCCTCTTGCACACCCCTGCCGAATGAACAAGAGTAGCAGGGGAACCCACAGGAGGGGGCCCCTGTCTAACTGCAGGGGTCGTGACGGAGCATGGTAGGAAAGTTGNTTCTAGATACGTATTGGCCACAGCCCTCCCTGCCAGTAACGTAGGCCTCAGAACCGTGACGGTGGGTCCTGGGGCTGGAGCGGCTGTTTCTATTTTTATATCTATCTATTTCTACACTAAATCTAACTGCTATTGATTTTATTGACCCCTTATTAACGAACGCATGTCAGACGAATTATCAGAAGGAGGTATTCGTCCTAGGAGATAAGGACACAAATATATCAGTGAACATGGCCAAGTTCCTTTCTTTGGTGTTAAAAATTAAAATGTCTCAAGTAAATAAGTAGGTTTGCACATGGTGGGGATAGATTTTTTGGATACAAATAACCGAACTAGCGATATGATATATTGGAGTACTCATATTTAAAAGCAGATCTGCAGTGACTGGTTTTGTTTAGTGTGTATAAAATGATATGTAAATGTTTGTATTAGGATTTATGTTATGTTTTGCTTTGTTTCTTCTTTTACAGTGGCCTTTGGCTAAGTAAATAAAATGATGATGGATGATGATCCATGCAAGGTACAGGGAAGAAATTCTGAGAGAGGGAGGAGGAGGATGCAATTTCACTTGTTATGAGTCAAGGAAAGCCTGATGGAAGAAGTAGGTTTTCAAGAGGGATTTGAATACTGGGAGTGAGGGAGCAGGATGAATGTATCCGAGGAAGGCGTTCCAGGCCTGGGGGGCAGCAAGAGAAAAGGGACAGACGTTTAGAGGAGCAGGGAAGTTGCAAGCAGGTAAGAGTTGGGGCAGAGAAGGAGTGAAACTCCCAGGCAGGAACATGGAAAGATATGGGGGAGTAAGGCCATGAAGAGCCTTGAAGGTGAAGACCAGGAGCTATGTGTTTCCGTAGAGGGAGCTAGTGTAGGGCAGAGAGAAGGGGCTGAACGTGGTCGAAGTGATGGGTTGAAGCCATGTGGCCACCACTCACTAGACATGCAGCCCCCACTCACGGTGGGTTCTCAGAGAATGCAGAACCCGCCATGCAAGTGAATCCATGACTAATGTGTGTCGACATGTCTGTGTTCCGTCAATTAGTGTGTGTGCAGCAGCACGCACACAAAGGTCGGCCAGCACCCTAGAGTCATAGACAACAAGCAGCAGTGATCACTTCCTGCCCCTCTCACTGTCTCTCTCATGTCCGCCTTAAAAGGCCAACATGTGCCAAATTCAAACATGCATTGTCATTGTCCCAGCTTGTCCTGGTTAGCAACTGGAGAGTCCGCTTTTATTTGAGGAGCCAGAAGAGTTACTGGTTTATTTATTCATTTATTTATTGACATTTATACCCCACCCTTCCCTGAAGGGTCAAGGTTGGCTTACAAAATGCAGTTAAAAGACATTTAAAATACAGTCTCCACCCAAAAACCCCAACCTACTCCAACCTCCCACCTAATCCCTCTTCCTGTCCCCGCCTGCCAAATGCTTTACCAAAAATAAAGGTTTTACACCACCTCTGAAAGATGCTCAGGCTTAAACTCAGACAGATCTCCAGGAGGAGGGAGTTCCACAAAATTGGGGCAGCAGCCAGGAGTGCCCTCTTGCACACCCCTGCCGAATGAACAAGAGTAGCAGGGGAACCCACAGGAGGGGGCCCCTGTCTAACTGCAGGGGTCGTGACGGAGCATGGTAGGAAAGTTGGTCTTTCAGGTACATGAGTCCCAGGCCATTTAGGGCTTTAAAGCTCCAAACCAGAACTTCAAATTGTGCCCAGAAAGCTATAAGCAGCCAGTGCAGACTCCGGAGCACCAGTGTAATGTGCTCCCAGTGACCCATCCCTGAAAGGAGCTGGGCTGCTGCATTCTGCACCAGCTGTAACTACTGAACAGTCATCAAGGGCAGCCCCACGTAGAGCGCATTGCAGTAATGCAGCCTCAAGGTGATGAAAGCATGGATGCCAGTAGCCAAGTCCAATTCGAAAGAAAAGGCCACAGCTTCCTCACCAGATGAAGTTGGTGAAAAGTGCTCCTGACCACTGCTGCAACCTTAGAATCTGGATGCAGCAAGATGACCAGAAGCACTCCAAGCCTGCAAACCTGAGTTACCAAAGGGGGCTGGATCCCATCAATAACAGGAGCCCACATTCCCCACAGTTCACAGGGCCAACCAACCATCAATACAAGTCTTGTCAGGATTCAGCCTCAGCTGACTCATCCTCATCCAGTCCCCAACAGCAGCCAAGCACTGGATAAGCACCAAGACTGCAGAACCTGGGTCAGATGAAAAAGAAAGGTGTCATCAGCATACTGATAGCACTTCGCCCCAAACCTCCAAATGACCTCACCCAGCGGCCTCATATACATGTTGATCAAGAGGGGAGACAGAATAGAACCCTACGGGACCCCACAGGGGAGGTCCTGAGAGGATGACGAGCAATCACCATCACCACTCTCTGTGACCTCCCCGACAGGAAGGAGTGCAACCACACAAGAGCAGTTCCTTGCACCCCTGCCAGATCCCATAGTCATGTCAACAACACCTCATGATCAACGGTATCAAAGGCGTCAAAAGATCTAACAAGATCAACAGGGTGAGGCGCAGATCATCGACCAAGGCCACAAGCACCATCTCCATGCCATATCCAGGATGAAAGCCTGACTGAAATGGATCCAGGAATCTAATGACATCGAGGTGGGCCTGGCGCTGTCGTGCAACCACCCATTAAATAACCTTCCCTAAAAAGAAACGGTTAAAAACAGACCAATGGCTGGCTGGAGAGTCAACGTCCAAAGATGGCTTCTTAAGCAGGGGCTGGACAATTGCAGTTTTAAGGACCTCTGACACCCTACCCTTCCAAAGGGAGGTGTTGACAACCCCAGCCAGCAATGGCGCCAACGTCTCCCAGCTGGCTTTCACCAGCCAGGACAGGCAAATATCTAATTCATAACTGGTTGCCCTCAATGCCCCAAGCGCCTCCTCTGGATCAGTGGATGATACCAATTGAAACTGATCCAAATAAATTGGACAAGACTGAGTTTCCATAACCCCAAACTCCAATTATGTAGCTATGATGGCCGCACCCAAGTTGTGGCGAGTACAAGCGATTTTTTGTCTGCAAAGTAATTAATGCAAATGTCACAGCAGGCATTAGATGACTCCAGTTCCAGGTAGAGACAGGCCGGATTGACCAAGCCCATCACTACCCAGAACAGCTCCGCTGGACAAGACTTTGCAGATCCTATGTAGCAGAGAAGAAAGCTTTCTTCACCACCATCACAGCAACAGCATAGTCCTTTAAAAACGATCTATGCTGCACAACTTGTGCTCTAACCGCCTGCCCTCCTGCTTCAGCCTCTTCAGGTCCTCCATATACTATTATTATTATTATTATTAACAAACATTTATATAGCGCCAGCAGTGTACCTGGCACTTTACAAAGTAATAAAATAGACACGGTCCCTGCCCCTAGGGCTTACAATCTGAGAGACAGGAGCTGGGGGAGAGACTTAGGAAGGGGAACAGAGGGAGAGACAAGGGGTCTAACATTCATGAAGATGCGAGGTCTCAAGTGCACGTACTTGGCTTGGTTACGATGAGAATGACAGCAGGCAGGTCCATGTTGCAAGGATAAGGGTAAACCGATCGTAGGTATAGGAATAGTGGCTCAGCAGGATAAAGAGTCAGACAGAGCAGAGCGAAAGAGGTGAGTTTTAAGGAGAGATTTGAAGGTATGAAGGGAGGGGGCAAGGCGGATGTGGACAGGGAGGGAGTTCCAGGCATGGGGGGCAGCAAGTGAGAAGGGACGAAGGCGCTTAGGGGAGCAGGGAAGGCGTGGAAGGGTGAGAGAAGGGACAGAGGAGGAGCGAAGTGCACGGGCTGGAGTATGGAGGGCGATAAGTGCAGAGAGGTAGGGGGGAGCAAGGTTGTGAAGAGCTTTATAGGTGAAGACTAGGAGCTTGTGCAGGATTCGTTCAGGAAGGGGAAGCCAGTGAAGCGAAGAGAGGAGGGGCTGCACATGGTCGAAGCGACTGGCGAGGTAGATGACCCTGGCAGCAGAGTTTTGGACAGAGATGAGGGGAGAAAGGTGAGACCGGGGAAGGCCAGTGAGAAGGAGGTTACAGTAATTGAGGCGAGAGATGACCAGAGCATGAACAAGAGTTTTGGCAGACGAGACAGAGAGAAAAGGGCGAATCTTAGCAATGTTATGGAGGGAGAAGCGACAGGATTTAGCAACAGAGTCAATGTAGGGTTTAAAAGAAAGGGCTGAGTCAAAGATGAAGCCTAGGCTACGGGCTTGGGGGACAGGCAGGATGGTGACTCCATCAATAGTTATTGACAGTGAGGAAGGAGAGGAAGGATGAGGGGGGGAAGATAAGGAACTAGCATAGGTCCCCCATATACTAGGGGGACCTATGCTGCCACAGTGGTGGGAGTGGACACCTGGGTGCAACTGTGCCAGTGGCCATGGTCAAAATGTAATTCCACAAATATGAGCAGGTCATCGACAGAGTACCCTCTAAGGTCAGTAGGTAAATCTCCCAGAGATTTCTGAAAAGAAAACCAATTGACTCCATTAGCCTTCAGGGGCAGACCCAACCTAACTGGTCCACCACCCTGACGAGAGCAGAAGAGGGGTGGGATAAGGAGGGTATAACAAAACCTTCTGAGCTTTCAGAAGGTAATAGTTCAACAATGACAACGGTGTGATAACACCCCAATAATCAGAACCCCTGTATCCAGGCTGGTGCAAAACATCAAATCCAAGGTGTGCCCTGCCTCATGTGTCAGGCCAGATATTATCTGGGATAGGCCCATGGTTGTCATGGCAGCCATGAACTCCTGCTCTGCTCCTGAAAGGCCAGCCCCAGTGTGTATGTTTAAGTCACCCAAAAGAATAAGACTGGGTGACCTCAACACCAGCTCCAAGACCAGTTTGGCTAGAGCAGTTAGGGAATCCACCGTGCATCAAGGTGGTCAGTACACCAAGAGGTTTTCCAATCTATCCCCAGCCAAATCCAACACAAGGTGGACACACTTCTTATTGGATGAGCCAAGCACCAGATACCTTTGAAAGGCCAAGGTGTCTTTACAGATCACGGCCACTCCCCCCTACCCCCGGTCTGAGGCTGATGCTGCACTGAGTACCTAGCTGGCACCATCTGGAACAATATAGGCACAGACTAAGGGCGGATTCAGACGTGTCTTTAAATCGCACAGAATCCTCGGAGGCATAGTGCGATTTAAAAAAACCCGCACTTCCGGGCTGGTGTGAATGCACTGAGCGCGCACATTTCCACCTAGTCCGAATGTTTGGAGCGCGGTTTGAAAAGCTCGGAGCAACTTTTCAATCCGCACTCCAAACATTCGGGCTAAGTGGAAATGTGCGCGCTCAGCGCATTCACACCAGCCCGGAAGTGCGGGGTTTTTAAAATCGCACTATGCCGCCGAGGATTCTGTGCGATTTAAACGCACGTGTGAATCCCCTCTAGGTACCTCGTATGCATTACAGAGACAGGACCTCCTCCTGAATAAGATCAAAGATGGTAGATTATTATTATTATTTATTATTAACACACATTTATATAGTGCCAGCAGTGTACCTGGCACTATACAAAGTAATAAAATAGACACGGTCCCTGCCCCTAGGGCTTACAATCTGAGAGACAGGAAGGGGAACAGAGGGAGAGACAAGGGGTCTAACATTCATGAAGATGCAAGGTCTCAGGTGCATGCACTTGGCTTGGTAGGTCCATGTGGCAAGGATAGGGGTAAACAGACCATAGGTATAGGAAATAGTGGCTCAGCAGGATAAAGAATCAGAGCAGAGCGAAAGAGGTGAGTTTTAAGGAGAGATTTGAAGGTATGAAGGGAAGGGGCAAGGCGGATGTGGACAGGGAGGGAGTTCCAGGCATGGGGGGCAGCAAGTGAGAAGGGACGAAGGCGCTT
>QEPC01005945.1:1043457-1153262 GCA_003113815.1 Sphenodon punctatus
GGGGCAAGGCGGATGTGGACAGGGAGGGAGTTCCAGGCATGGGGGGCAGCAAGTGAGAAGGGACGAAGGCGCTTAGGGGAGCAGGGAAGGCATGGAAGGGTGAGAGAAAGGACAGAGGAGTGAAGTGCACGGGCTGGAGTATGAAGGGCAGTAAGTGCAGAGAGGTAGGAGGGAGATGGTTTGCCGCTGACCTCGCATTAAGCAGATCAGGGGCCCTACTGGCCTCAGCCCCCAAATATCCCAAGATAGGAGGGAAGCAGGACATTGGAACAGATAAAGTACCTCTCTCGATGTCCCCAATAATATTTCTTCCCCTCCCTGCCATACCTCCCCACACCCAACACGACACCAATCAAAAGCTGTCCCATTCTCTGCCCCCTCAAAGAGGCTCCCTTCTCCGGCTCCTGATGACTAATGCTCAATCCCCAAGCACAATCACCTCACAGGGTAAACAAAGCTCCAAGGTGAAGGGGGCCAGAAATTAAGCCCTGAGCCTGGCATCCCCGGAGGCAGTTCAACAGCAAAGGCAGGCAGGGAGACCCATCATCCATTCCCTCATGACCAAGCCCCACGTGGCACCAACCTTCCCTCCTCCCCAACCCTCCATCCCCTTGCCCATACCCTCTGTCTCACAGGGGCCCAAGGCACTCCCCATACCCCACTCTCACCAGCAAGTTGAGGCAGTCCCACCCAGCCCTCACTCCCAGTGCCTACACCCCACCCCCCCACACACAAAGAAGTAATTGCACAACTCACCAGTCCTCAGTTCCTCCCACTCAATTCTGCCCTGCCCATACCCCCTTTCACAGGAGAACTGGGACACACGCTCCCACCCACTCCCCCCATACTTATACTATACCCACCTAAAACAAATGGGGGGGGAAAAAAAATCTCCCTCTTCTTACCCAATTCATACAGCGAATCCCTCGTACCCACACTTCTCTCTCCCACAAGAGGGTCATGGCACAGCCCTCCTCCCCCATGTCCATACCCCCCCCTCTCACAGGGCAGCCAGGGTATTTTCCCCTCCTTTGTCCTTCATGCCCATACCCCCCCTCTCACAGGGGTGCGGGTAATCCTTCTCATTTCCAAATCCCCCTACCTACAGCCGAGGGTTTGATGATCTGAGGAGAGAGCACCCCTGTTATAGGGGATGTGCAACCTCCATTGGTTCCATGTGTGCAGAACCTGGGGGTGCTCCTGGATTCACAGCTGCACCTGGATTTCGAGGCATCTGCTGTGGTCAGGGGTGCTTTTCGCCAATTACAGCTGGTGAGAAGGCTCTGCCCATATGTTTCGGACTTGGACCTTGCCACCCTCATCCATGCATTTGTCACCTTGAGACTGAACTAATGCAATGTGCTCTAGGTGGGGCTGCCCTTGGTGATGGCCCAGAAGTTGCAGCTGCCCGTCTCTTGACTGGGACAGGTCGCAGAGAGCACATTACACCTGTGCTCCAAGCATTGCACTGACTGCCTATTGTCTTCTGGGCCCGATTCAAGGTGCTGGTTTTAACCTTTAAAACTTCTACACAGACTGGGCCCTGCTTATCTGGAAGATCACCTCACCCTCAGGGTGGCTCCTGCAGTCATGTAGGAGCACTCTCCTGGAGGTCCCGTGTTGTCGGGGGGTCCGTACGATCAGGAGGCTGTTCTTGGCAGCCGAACCATCACTTTAGAATGCCCTCCTCGCAGAGATCAACCTCAGCCCAAATCTTCTTGCCTTCTGGTGTAGCGGTAAGACCTGGCTCTTTCACCAGGCATTTGGAAAGGGGGTGGGTGGGATGGTTAGTGAGGGAGTTTTAGTTGTATTAGTGTTTGTGTTTTATTTATTTATGCAGTATCTATTTTGTGTTTTATATTTTGATTATTATTATTATCAGCAGCAAACATTTATATAGTGCCAGTAATGCACCTAGCACTTTACAAAGTAATTGAATAGCCACAGTCCCTGCCCTAGGGCTTACAATCTGAGAGACGGGGGTCGAGGGGAGACAAAGAAAGGGGAACAGAGGGAGAGCCAAAAAGTGTAACATTCACGAGGATGCGAGGGCCCAGGTACACGCGCTTTGCTTGGTTACATCGAGAATGATGGCTGGTTGGTCCATGTGATGAGGATATGAATACACAGACATCAGGTAACAGATTGTACTGGATGGAGGGTATCAGCAGGAGTTAGGTGAGAGGAGCGAGGAGTCGGGGAAGGCAGAGCAGAAGAGGTGGGTCTTGAGGAGGGATTTGAAGGTACGAAGGAAGGGGTCGAGGCGGATGTGGGCAGGGAGGGAGTTCCAGGCATGCGGGACAGCTAGGGAGAAGGGACCAAGGCAGTTAGGGGAGGTGTGGGAAGGCGAGAGAGGAGACAGGAGGAGTGGAGTTGACGGACTGGAGTATGGAGGGAAGGAGGGCAGAGGAAGTAGGGGTGAGCAAGGTTGTGAAAAGCTTTATAGGTGAAGACTAGGAGCTTGTGTAGGATTCGTTTAGGAAGGGGGAGACAGTGAGGAGAGGAGGGGCTGTACGTGGTCAAAGCGACGGGCGAGGTGGATGACCCTGACAGCAGCGTTTTGGATGGGGGTAAGGGGAGAAAGGTGAGAGCAGGGGAGGCTAGTGAGAAGGAGGTTACAGTAATCAAGGCGAGAGATGACCAGGGCATGAACAAGGGTTTTGGCAGAGGTGACAGAGAGAAAAGGGCTAATCTTAGCAGTGTCATGGAGGAAGAAGCGACAAGATTTGGCAACAGAGTCTATGTAGGATATAAAAGAAAGGGGTGAGTCAAAGATGAAGCCTAAGCTACGGCTTGGGGGACGGGAAGGATGGTGACCCCATTGATGAGGATCGACAGGGAAGAGGGAGAGGAAGGATGAGGGGGGAAGATAAGAAGTTCAGTTTTAGTCATGTTGAGTTTGAGTTGACGTTGAGACATCCAGGTAGAGATGTCAGACACAGCTGGTGAGGTGAGCTTGAATAGATGGAGAGAGAGGGAGTAGAGAGAGAGAGTTGAGTGTCGTAGAGGTGATATTGGAAGCCGTGGGATGCAATGAGTTTGCCTAGGGACATGGTATAGATAGAGAAGAGGAGAGGGCCAAGGACAGAGCCTTGGGAAACACCAACCAAGAGTGAAAGGGAGGAGGAGGTGGAGTTGGTAAGAGACACATTGAAGGAGCATTCAGAGAGGTAGGAGGAGAACCAATCTAGGACAGAGCCACAGAAGCCAAGGGAGTGAAGTGAATCCAGCAAGAGTGAGTTGTTAACAGTATCGAAGGCAGCAGAGAGGTCAAGGAGGACAAGAATGGAATAGAGGCGGTTAGATTTAGCCACAAGAAGATCGTTGGTGATCTTAGCGAGAGCAGTTTCAGTAGAGTGAAGGGGGTGAAAGCCAGATTGGAGGGGGTCAAGGGAGAAGTTGGCAGAGATGAAGTCAAGGGAGCGGGAATAGACAACACGTTCAAGAAGCTTGGAAGCAAAAGGAAAGAGTGAGACAGAACGGTAGCTAGAAGGGTCGAGGGGTCAAGAGTGGACTTTTTGAGGATAGGAGAGACAGTGCTTGAAGATGGATGGGAAGGAACCAGTAGAGAGGGAGAGGGCGATGATGTGCAGAAGAGAAGGGGCAACAGTGGGAACAATGGAGGTCAGGAGGCGGGAGGGGATGGGGTCAAGGAGGCAAGTGGAAGCGTTGGAGGAGGAGAGCAGGGAGGAGATTTCCTCAAGGGAGGTGAGAGGGAAGGAGGACAGGAGAGAAGGAGGGAGCAGGAAGAGGAGAGGAGTGGGAAGCGATATCAAGGCGGATCTTGCCTATTTTGGAGGTGAAGGAAGAGAGATCCTGAGCAGAAAGGGAAGAGGAGAACAGGGGGGGCTTGAAGAGGGAATCAAAAGGTGGAGAACAGGCGGCGAGGGTCCCGAGAACAGAATTCAATGCGGGAGGCGTAGTAATTCTGTCTAGCGAGGGAGACAGCAGAAGTAAGGGAGGAGAGACAGATTTTGAAGTGAAGGAAGTCAGCATGAGAGTGGGATTTGCGCCAAAGGCGTTCAGCAGCACGGGTGCAGGAACGAAGATGGAGGATACTGGGGGTGAGCCAAGGACGGGGGTTGTGGGAGCGGGCAGGGTGGTGGAGAGAGAAGCATTGAAAGCAGAAATGGCAGAGTCAAGGGAGGAGGTGGCTGAGGGGAGAAGGGGGGAGAGAGAGGAGGCAAAGTCCAGGGGATTAATGGTCTGCAGGTCACGGAAGGGGCATAGAGAAGGGGAAGAGGAAGGGGGACAGTGGGAGACATTGAAAGAGGCAAGGAAGTGGTCAGAGATGGGATGAGGATCGAAGGAGAGATCAGAGACAGAGCAGTTCCTGGAGAAGACGAGGGCAAGAGAATGGCCGTTAGCGTGGGTGGGGGAGTTGGTCCAAAGGTGGAAGTTGAAGGAGGCGGCTAGTGAGAGGAAGCGAGAGATGGAAGGCTGGGAAGGGACATCAACATGAATGCTGAAGTCACCGAGGATGATAGTGGGGGTATCGTCGGAGAGGAAGAAAGTGAGCCAGGATTCAAATTCAGAGAGAAAGGAGGAGAGCGAGCCAGGGGGGCGGTAGATGACAGCGATGTGCAGATGGACGGGGGAGTAGAGGCACACAGAGCGAGCTGCAAAGAAAGGGAAATGGGGGGGGGGGGGGAGAGAAAGTGGTTAGAATTGACAGGAGTTAGTGAGGAGGAGGCCCACGCCACCACCCTGGCCTTCGGGACATGGCTGGTGAGAAAAGGAGAGACCCCCCCAAAGGAGAGGGTAGCTGGGGTGACAGTCGGAGGGGGAGATCCAAGTTTCAGTAAGGGCAAGGAGCTGCAGGGAGTGGGAGAGGAAGAGATCATGGATGTAGGGGGCTTTATTGGCAGAGGTTTGCTTTTATTGTTAGCCACCTTGAGTCACCCCTGGGCTAGAGGGGTGGGATATAAATACAAGAAATAATAAATAAATAACACCCCCCACAGGGGGTGAGTTATAAACACACCCCTTCTCCTCCCACTCTTGCCCCTGCCCATATTCCACCCCCATCCTACCTAAAAACAATTTAAGCCTAAAACAGACATCAATTAAAGGAAAAAAAGCCGCTGACATAAAACCCCAACAAATAGACCCCCCAGATCCTCGATGGCCGCTTAACAGCCACCTAATGTTCGGTGCCCACCTGCAGGCTAGGGGCTCCTGTTATGGGTGCTGGAAGACAGGCACAGGTGACGATGGTACAAACACAGTCCCTCCAGCAAACCCCCTGGTTGAGGTCAGATACTCATTCCCCCTTCCCCTCAGGCAGGTGAAGGGCTCTTAATTGGGAAGGTGGAGACTGAAACATAGTGCAAAAGGCACTATGATGGGACGCCAGGGTGGGAGGGTGTTAAAATGGAAGGGAAGGGCATGCAGCTTGCTGCAAATTGGGTGGGAAGGGCAGACATTAAAATAGATGGCCAGGGTGAGCAGGGTCTGAAACACTAGGATGGGAAGGTGGGTAGTGGGGTTTGAACTGATGGTTTTTCTTGTTGCCTTACTACAGGTTGGCAATAGGTGTAGGCAGAACCACCATCTACAAGTGCCCAGTGTGACTAGGACTTGTGGGTTCACAACTGGCAGCACGAGGAGGATTTTGTGAGGAAGCTGCTCAGGAAGAGTTCACAGCGGGCAGATGAGCTCCGTGACAAGATTCAGGGCACGGCCCAGGAGCACAAGCAGCTTGTGCAGCGGAACACTGCACAATGCAAGGCCTTGGGCAGAGACCCACTTGGACTGCTGGTGGGAGGGCAGGCACTGGGGCCATCTCTGGCAGAAGTTGAACAGCATGCTTAAGAAGGGGAGCCAGACGATGGAGAACATGTGGCAGACTCAAAGCAATCTGGATCAGTCTCTCCATCTTCAGAACTCCCTTCTTGAGCATGAAGCTGCCAGGACTGCGAGTACTGCTGGTCAGGGGCAGGCGCCATTTCCTTCTCCCATTGGCAGTTTACCCCCCATCACAGGGATCCCACCGACTCGCCCTGGCTTCCCCAGCAGTCAGTTTCCCAGTCAAAGTGCCATGCACTCATCCCACTAAACCTGCCCTGGTGAGCATGCCCAGCTGCTGCAAAAAGGGGAAGGTGCAGGAGGAAACGGAAAAAAACAGTTGAAAAATAAAATAAAAACAATTAAAGTTAAAGATAAATGACAGGTTTTATTGTAAAATAGTTTTATTTTCCATATCCCTTGGTTTCTGTGCTTACTCTGGAAAAGGCAGGTGGTTTGGGGGAGCGTGGTCCGTGGAGAATAGCAATACACCACTTTGCAGGGATGTGTATTAGTTTAAAAATTATTGTAGTTCTAGCTATTCCTATAACTAAAACTAATGTGCTAATAAAAAAAACCCTACCTAAAACTAAAAATATTTTATTCTTAGAATAGTTATAACATTGAGGGACCAGCAGGTGCCTGGCCTGCACTGGCTTCAGGCTATCTACCTGTGCTGGTAAACAAGAGTTCAGAAGGGAGGGGGGAAGCCCAGCACAGAATGAGTGACATCTCCGCTGTCCAATTGCCACAGAGTTACCGGTGGCAGACAAGAGATTCCCTCTGGTAGGTCTTTCTTTGTACAGGCTGCTACTAATCAGAATAGCTTGGGAGGCGGGCATGGTGAGTCTCTCTCAGGTAGTAAGCTCTCTGATCACTTTGTGTCTAGTTCTGAGATTTATATTCAAATTTATACCCCACCCTTCTCAGATGCCAGATTCCCAGATATTTGTGTCTCATCTGTTCCTAGTCCATTCTTTTCCCTTGTGTGTCTGATCATTGTGTCCTTTACTGTCTGTGTAATAGTATTGTACTGTACTACGGTACATCATAATGCGTGTACACAATCACATACCTTAACCAGGAGTAAAAGACATTGGGCAAACAGAAGTCCCCTGGGCAAGAGTAGAGGAAGGGCCCCCTTCAAGCTGGGGAAAAGGAGGTGGGCAAGGAAGTGGTGTTGGCCCCCTTGGCAGCCCACCATCCCAAAACTAAGCAAATGGCTTTTTTTTTTTAAAAAAAAAAGTCATCAGCAACAGCACATGCCATTATCTGTGGAGGACGCTGCTGAGTGATAGCCCCGCATCTGCGGAGCAGGGTCCACCCCAACCTGTCACTAGCAACAGTGGCACTGGAGTTGGAGGGAAAGCCTAGGGTGCAGCATAGCCTTTACAAACCTGCAGCAACAGCAGGCAGGCTTAGCAGCAGACATGTGGGCACTGCTGGTGAATATGTTGTGGGTGCTTCTGGCAGGAGAGGGCCCACATCTCCTGTTGCCCAGGCCTCCTCCCCGCCCCCCCTCCAGAACGAACATGATGGCAGGCAGCGTTCTCCAGGGTAAAGGGGGTTGGAGGTCAGAGCAGAAGTTTGCTGAGAACAGCTCCCTTTTAGGGCAGGCTTCACCCCCTAGGACCAGCATGCCAAGCATTCGGCAGGGGGAGTTTGGGCAGGAGGAGGATTTTGGAAACATTTCCCTTAGCAGCATGGTGGGCATTTCCAGAGGGAGAGCCTGGGGAGAGTTTGGTCAGGAGAAGGAGTTGGGGCACAGCCCCTCTGGTGCCAGGTTCGCAGGCAGCTCCTCCTGCTGCCCTCTACCAATCTCCAATGCCTGCCCCCTGGGGCACTTTGTTTTTGTCAGAAAATTTTCAGGACTAATGTTTGCACAACTTGTTAATCACAAATGTTAAATTGCTCATAAAATTGGGATCCTTTATCCAATCTTTATGATATTTGGCAGGAACAATCCCATGGGTAAGAGGTACAATCCATCCACATTCCATCCAAATTGACTGAGAAGCAATGAAGTTACAGCCTGAAATGCATGCACAAACCATGAGGCTTATAAAATTGGAACCTTTTATCCAGAGTTTCTGGTTTTTTTTTAGCAGGGATGATCCCTTGGGTGATGGGAATAATCTGTCAAATCATCATCCAAATTGGATGGAAAATGAAGACATATCTGGAAATGTGTTTGCAAACTACAAAATCAAATTGCTTATAAAATCAGAACCCTTTATCCAATATTTCTCAGTGTTGATAGAGATGATCCCTTGGGTAAGGGGTACGATCTTTAATGCAAATTGGATGACATGAAGTTACAGCCAGAAATCCATTTCCCATTGAAACCAGTGGGATGGAAATAACTATGCTAATGGGATTTTAACTAAAACTAAACTAAAATAAATATTTTTTTCTGCAACACCTCTACCAGTTTTGGGGTTGGTGGGAAGAAAAGGGGATGGGAAGTGGCTGTCCAAGGAAGTGGGGAGAAGAGGGGACCTGTGGAGGATAATAGGCCACTTTGGGGGCTAGAAGCAGCTGTGCAGGAAGGTGGGGAGAGGGAAGTAGGGGCCTAGGAAGAATAGCAATACATGGCTTTAGGAGCTAGAATAGAAGGGGGTGGGAACTGGCTGTGCACTTTTTTTAACCTTGTTTTTTTTGTTGTTGAACTTTTTTAGTAAACAATTTGAAACGACTATTAAACTTTAATTTTTTTTTAAAGTTGTAACAATTTTTTTAACAGGATCAAGTGTCAACATTTTAAAAGAAAACCTATACAACCCCTTTAAAAAGTGAGCTTGGGAACAAAAACTCATACATCTACTAGATGCTAAAAATAATGGACTAAATTTGGACATAGGCTTCATAAGCCACTGTGGAAATTTGTAAATGATATCACTGTCTACAATTACAGTAACTTTTTACTTCGTTGTATTCCCCCTTTTTTAAATTGCTACCTTCCTGCAAGAACTATACAGTACCCTTTGTTGTATTTCTCCTTTTGTTTTATATTCCCCTCCCTCTTGTTCTCTTCTCTCCTCTCCCTCCCCTCCAAGAACAATGGACACCTGTCCTTTCCCCCACCCCACCCGTAATACCCCTGTTTTGCTCTGCTTCTTCAGGCATTACAGTAATTTATAAATCCTATAATTGTACAGTTACAGGTAACTTTTAGTTATTTACTATCAGTAGTTATTACATTGCTGTATTTCCCCACTTTCCCCAATTGTATTGTCATCTCCTCCGTACCTCATTCTCCTCTTCCCCTCCCCTCCATCTGAGTTCAAATGGGCACATCCCCCACCACCATATGTACCTCTGCTTTGTTCATTTTGTAATCCCAGACCTGCCTGACGAAGGTTCCTGTGAGGTCCGAAAACTTGCATACCTCCACCACCTCTAGTTGGTCCAATACAAGATAGCACTTTACTACTTTGTCTCTATTGCTGATTTCTGCTAGCATTCATGTTGATGGGCCAGCACAAGGTGTCTCTGATCTCTCCATTTATGCGCTGCTCCACTCTGCTCAGCTGCTCCCATAACAGGCAGTGGCTCAGCAGAGCTGGAGAGAGCCAACACGGCCCCCAACAGGTTCACATGTTATAGAGGACACATGCAGTGGTGGATAATATATTTGGGGAAACAGGTGACTCGGGGTATGGGTAGACATGAGCATTTTTGCCACCCTAGGTGGCTGCTGCCCCCCCAATCAGCAGAATTTGGAAGCAGCAGCTGGATTAGGAGCAGAAGGGAGAGCCACCTCTCTCTTTGCCACTGCTGCCAAACTCCATGGCTGGATTGGGGATAAGGTCGCATAGGTCAGCAAGTTCAAGGGGCTGCTCTCCTGTCTACCCCTGGAGCCAGTCGCCAAGCTCCTTGACTGGTTTGGGGAGGGGAAGTCTAGGGCAGCTCTCCCACCCCATCCCTCTTGCAGCATGGACTCAGAGCTACCAGGTATGGAGAAGGGAGTGACTGTGTGCATAGTGGGCTAGAAGTTCTCAGCTGCATCGCCCCGAGACACCCCGTCGGGAGGGGCCAGGAAGTACGAGTGCACTGGACGGAGCAGCTGCTGCCGCCATCACTGGTAGGGCAATTCATTTTCTAAACTGGGAAGGGGAATGGGGGGGGAAGGCAAGCAAGCCCTGGCAGCTGGGGAGAAGCCCCGAGGGTTTGACCAGTGCGGGGNGGGGGGGGGGGGGGGGGGGGGGGGGGGGAGGAGGCAAGCCCTGCCCCCCCCATGGTAAATCGCACTGAGGCGCAGAATTGGGCCCTGACTCCTGCGGTTTAAAAAAATTCCACGGAAGAATCAGGGCCCTGGTTATTTCCACCAGCACCTCTGGCGGGATTTTGAGGGGAGTTTGGCAAATCAGCTCCATTCTTGGCTTCCTCCATCCCCTCAAATTCTAGTATAAGCTGCTTAAGTTGCTGTTTAATTTTTCCCTCTGTTTGGAGTTGTCTGTCTTGTGCCTCCTGTATCAATTCTGCCTACAGGAGCCTGGAGAAACCCTTTGGCAGCCCTATTTTGATAACTGGCCCGGACACCTGACATGAAAAACAAAACAACACACACAGCACTCTGGTATAGTTTCTTGCCTGCTTCTCTTGCTTAAAATCTAAGAGCTGAGTTCCAGAAACAGCTGGCAACTCCCTCTTTAGTTCCTACACACTGGTACACAGTTCTGGAATTTATTCCCTTTGGTTGGGTGCCACTGTCATGGGATTGGGGCTCACTACCCCACTCTAGGCTGTCATGACTCAGTTTCCCTGGTTTACAGCTCTCACGGGATTAGCTCTCTCTCTAGAACTGATTGAGCCTACAACGGGTGAACCTTCTTGTCACCTTTTCAGCCGCAGAGTTTCTCAGCACAGACTCTTTCTCTCTGGCTTCATCTGTGTTTGTAAACACAGAATTAACCTCAAACTGTCTCGCCAATGTTAGGATTAGCAACTCCACTGGATCATATGAAGTTCGGTAAAAAGAGGTGTAATGAATAAATCATAAATAAGCATGCAGTACAAGATTATACTCGAGAGTGCAGAAATGAAAACATAACCAATAATGCATTTCTATCTGTACTTGGATTCTCCTGATTTAGGCTTACCTTAATCAAGGTCCAAGGGTATTTCAGTTCATGTCACAGCCAGCGATGGAAAGCTTGGCCGTGTACCAGTCTTGGTTTCCAAAAGGCCTTACTTCATAGTTCTTTTGGCACAGCCCTTCTCTGGCTGGTAAGATAGGATGATGCTCAACAAGCTGATCTCAACCAACTGAGATAGATAGTTAGATAGCTTCTCTCTCCCCCCCTCCCCCTTTAAGTACCTTTCCAGGGTCCTTTGTTTGATTTTCCCGCCAGGTGACTGTGCTTTCAGTCACGTCCACAGGAAGAAATCCATTTGCAACTCAATGGTCTCTGGCTAGTGTCTGCAGAGGTGTTTAGGCTTTTTCTGAATACACATTCGGCATGACTTTGCATTTCTCCATTGCATGAAGCGAGTTTCCAGTTCTCCGCTTTCACATTACATACATGTTTAACCTTTACATATTTGTTAGACCTGTAGTCTACATGTAGCCCAGTATCGCCTTATGACAACAAACCAGATATGCCGCTCCATAGGTGGGCAGGAATAGAAGCAGCTGGAATGCCTCCAGGAGTGATATCCTACAATAAAGAAGCATCTGGGGTGGGTTCTTCTTCCTGTGCCTCACCATGGCTGTGAAATGTGGTGGGGAAGAACGCCTGCCCGTGTACTAGGTTTGTCACACAACCTGTGCATGGGGGCTGCATGGACACACAGCTAAATGCAGGGGGCTGCCCATTTATTAGGCTGCACATGCTAAACTCACACCCGAGACCCCGGAAGTCTCAGGTAGGCTACAGAGGAAGTGGGCACCACGTTTTCTCGCTCCACTGACACGATTACACACATGCTTTCCATAGGACAAGAGCATGCTCATATCTGCAGCAGCTCTGTCTTGCTGTCTTCTCTGACTCACTGCTTCTGAGGGGTAGGAAGGGGACTGAGAAACCTGGGACTAACTTAATAGGATCAGTTTTCTCCATCTGAAGGTCATTTTCTTAAAGTCTACTTAAGTAGAATTTCTGATAAGTTTAATGTTTTTAAACAGCCGGAGAAATTCAACTTAAGCAAACTCCACTGTACTGTAGTTGCAAATATCTGCATATTACTGACTTAAGAACAGTATCTCTCTTTTTTACATTTCATTTAGAATATAGAAATACTTCAATCTCTCAATGAACATATACTTTGAAAAGCTCTCTGCAGGTACCAAGATGTTGCAACCTATCATTCAATTTTGTCACACAGGCACACATTCTTTAAAAATAAAAATAAATACTGTTATGAGTAAAGGTATTTAAGTCAACAAGTCACACGCTACAAAATTAATTGCTTTTTATCAGAATGAGTTATGTTCAAACTGTACTGGTTTATTTACAATTATAGTTTATAAATAGTAACACAAACATCATTTATTAACATTATGAAAAATCTCACTGCTGAAGTAGGCACAAAGTCAGAGGTTCCTCAGGAGATTTCTGGAAGGGGACAGGAAGAGGAAAATGTAATACCACAGCTGCAGGGCAGAATTATAAATATGGAATATTGGCTGAGATGCAGTTTCATGCAAATATCGTCAATAGCTCAAGTTCTACTGGTGTCTATCCAGATACTGTAAAAAAAGGGAATTAGTTCCAGAATTAAGGTGCCTTAACCCGATTTCTACTAAAATAACTTAAAATAGCTGATTGCTATAAAGGTCAGTTTTACTTATTTCTTCATAATATACATTTTATCTTTTGTGACCTGCAAAATATTCAGTTGTTTCCACATAGTACAGGTGATTCCTATAAACATTATTCCAAGTCTTTTTCCCCCAGTGTCCATGTCAACATGCACAGATGCTATTTTAGGACCATACGTACAATCCACCTTTGTTGGGCTTGCAAACGTGAGAACAGAACACACATGAAAGCCGAAGAAAGTGGTCAGTTTTCTAGCCTTAAGGATATTCAAAAGAAAAGGAAAAAAATCCTATGGGTCTTGAAGTTAATGAATTCATGCATCGAATGATCACAAACATGCAGCACTCTGATCACTTTGCTTTATTTGTGTGCAGTACAAATTAATCTCTGCTGAACTGAAGGTTTATGGAATGATATCCAAGAGAATGTCTCTTAGATTTCTTACTTGAGATGGAGGTGGACAACTCCCACTTCTTATGTTCTATCACATGAAGCATGGACTCCAAATTTCTAACAGTAAAGCTGGCATTAGGCCAGGAAACATGTAGTTTCCATTATTATACAACCATAGCCCTGTGGTGAGTTTTTTAAATTACTGCATACAGTTCAGTTTGGTACTTAAAACTTAGCCAGTTAAAATTATTTTACCTGATAGTGCACAGAAGGTTTAAAAATATGTTCCTTCACAGTATGGTTTGCATTTCTCAATCACATGGAGTCCAAGATTCATTGCATTGGGTTTCAACCATTTTTCAGGAAAAGTGGTACAACTGAACTTTGCTTCTTCTGTTTACAAACCTGAGTATTATCTGTCCTTGATACTACCCCAAGCAGGTCAAACCAAATTTACAGACCTTAGGTTTTCAATATTTTCTGCTTATAATTTCAAAGGTCACACAAGACATTTCCCACTGCTGAAAGTGCTACATTCCCTTCATACAGTTCTGAAAAATGGAAGTGCGCTTTGCATCCTTTTCTCAGGAAAGGACAGGTCAGCTATACTGAGACTGCTTTAAAAATAAGTGACCTTTATAATAAACAACTTCTGTAAAAACCAAAAATGTTAAACAAAAATAATGAAAAACCTGTTCAGAAATGGATAATAATTTACCCTAGCTTAAGCCTGCTATCCAGGCATTCAAATCAGTAAGCCAAGAAGTTCTCTTAGGTTAGTATTCTGTTGGGAAGCAGTCATTTTGTGCTCACATCCAGTATCATGGTTCCCTCTTATTTTTTTCTTGTATCAAAATCTTAAAGTCCATTCTTATTAGCTCTCCAAGGCATCCAGAACTTTCATGATCTGTTGCTTTATGGCTTTGGTAGCATCACCTGCATTGGGAATCAAATACCTTTAAAAAAAATAAAAAATAAAAATAAAAAGTCCATCATGAACAAATTGTACATATTACTTTCAGTAAAAATCAAGGAATATTTGAGTTTATACTCCAGCTTAGTCTCAATAAGACTTTGGAAAATTCCCCATTAAAATGTAAACATACTGGGGAAACAGAAACCTCTAAATAAAAGTTTAAGGAACACTTCATGAACATTAAAGAAAAAGATGATTTGAGACTCTGAGACTGAACTCACATTTTTTCATGGAAAGATACAACAAAGGCAATGGAACCTTTCCTCATATCTCTGTACGGAGTTTTAGAATATAGCCATAGTCTCCCATATGGCACTTTCTAAGAAAACAGCTGGCAACAGGAGATATTCCCAAGGGAAAAATGCCAACTAAGGCATTTCCAGCAATGTTTGAGGGAAAAGGCGCAACACGTTTTCTATGTGAACTTTCAGACTGCTATACCAAGCACGGTGCCCGTAAGTTCAACTTCCTTGTAAATGCTAGATATCTAGAATTCACGAATAGACACTGCTAAATCTATTTTGTTTCATGGCTTATGTAGAGACTCTGACTGCAGCTCCCCAAACACCAAGTATTAGCTTTGGGTTGATCTACATGTAGGCCTCTGATGTCCACTGTCAAAGGAAGCTTTTTGCATCTCTTGATGATGAGACCAATATAGAATCAAAGCTTAATCTTACCTTTCAACTGCCAAAATCTCTACGCCCGACGTATTGCTGTTTCCATATTTAAAGGTGATTAGTTCAGGGTGTTTTTTCTTGGATGTGATTTTAACTACGGAGTTTAGTGCCTGACGAGACTGTATATAAGACAATCCTCTTCGTGATGGAATCTCCCTCAAACAGTACATGTGTGTTGCAGTTACTAGGAGATGACTTCAATAAGAAAAAGAAAAAAAGTGAATCAACAAAAGTCTTTTCATCATTAGGCAGATATATAAAAACTGGAAAAATATTGACAATCCACACTGTGAAATAATGCAGTATAATTCTAAAAGGTTATGACTAACTGAAAACTATATGAATCTATTTCAAAGCATTTCTAGATACTAAGCATTTCTCTAAGAAATGAAATGCAGTTAATCCTAAAATGGAACATGACAGCTGCTTAGGAGTATGCTTTGACACTACACGAGCTTGTTACTGAACTTGGACACTGTGCTGGTCTCAGAACTAATGCTAGCTATAATTTATACTTCACAGAGACTCTACTCATTAAAGCTTGGTCCTGCAAAGTCAATTGCAGCTCTCCTGTTGACTTCAATAGCGCAGAATCAAAGCTTACAGTTCTCTTTGGGTGTTAACACACGAGATGATGCCCCCACTTCCGCCTCCATTAGCCCCAGATTCACCTGCTCACTGTGTTGTGGGGCTGCAAGATGTTCGCCCTGGGGCCACTCCACATGGCATCATCACTGTAAATGTGGAGCATGTCATATGGGCAACTCTAGGGTAACACGCTGTCCCATGACCACCTCCCATGTGTCCGGGGGGGGGCCTGACGAGACTGACGAGACCCCCGGGGGGGGGGCAGGGCACCACAATGGCTGCCTTGTGCCTCGCCGTCTGTTTGAATGTGTGCACACGTTCAGCACCATGGGGTCGCAACCCGCAGCCTAGGTTGCCCGAGTGACCGCAACTCTATGGTGGAGGAGGGAGAGAGAGAGTGCGGGCAGATCATGACAGGGAGGAACACTGCCCACTTGGTGTGGTCCCGTGCAGAGCCTACGGGTGCCCTACAGAGTAACCACAGACTCAGGGGCCTTCCCACTCATGTGAAAACACCCTTCCTCTTGTTCTCTTTTTCCATCTGCCCCAGGTCCTGAAGTCTTGGTGCTTACACAATGCTTGGCTACCATATTGCAATGGATGACGGCAAGCCAACTGAAGCTGAGTCTAGACAAGACTAAAGTGATGATGGTTGGCTGATCCTGTGACTTGGCGAGAGATACAGTCATGCGTTCAGGTACGTATTGGGCATAGCAGACAATGGGTGTTTTCAGATGTGATGATAGGCCGCAATTCCATGCTTTGACCCGTGTGGAATTGTGGGCCACCATCACTTATGAAACCATCCGCATGGGCCGTTTCGGTGTTGGCACTTAGCACAGGCTGTGATGTGGGGAAATCCCCAAGTCACAGCCTGGGCTGAGCGCCAATACAGCAAGGAAATGACTGCCGGACCTGGCGTAAAGCAGGCTATCATGTCTGATAACCCACTTTACTTACCATGGTCTGGAGTGGTGGCGCAGGCTGGGCACCATGGCAGCTGTCATTGGCTGCCTGTCAGCCGGGGGTGGGGAGGGGGCCACCCAACACAGCATGGGGGCAGGGCCAGGCAGACACATGTCTGTGTATTTTCCTGTCCCCTCCCTGGTCTGGCTGCTGTCACGTTTGTTTGGCGATCGGGTCAGATTCCCGCTAGAGTGACAGCTCCTACCACCGCTTGGGTAAGTCCGTGGCATCAACGGAAGCCGTCATGTCTGAAAGCACGCAAGCACTTTCTCCCCTTATCTCCGTCCAAAACTCTGCTGCCAGGGTCATCCATTCTCGCCTGTCGCTTCCACCACGTGTAGCCCCATCTCTCCTCTCTTCACTGGTTCCCCCTTCCTGAACGATTCCTGCACAAGCGCCTACTCTTCACCTATAAAGATCTTCACAACGTTGCTCCCTCCACCTCTCTGCGCTAATTTTCCTCCGTACTCCAGTCCGTGAACTCCCCTCCTCCTCTGTCCCCTCTCTTGCCCTCCCACGCTCCCCTAACCGCCTTTGTCCCTTTTCCCTAGTTGCCTCCCACTCCTGGAACTCCCTCCCTGCTCACATCCGCCTCGCCCCCTCCCTTTGTACCTTCACATCCCTCCTCAAGACCCACCTCTTCCACTCTGCCCTCCCAGACTCCTCACTCCCCTCACCTAACACCTGCTGATACCCTCCATCCAGTACAATCTGTTACCTGAGGTCTGTGTACTCATATCCTCACCTCCTGGACCAACCAGCCAACATTCTTGATGTAACCAGGCCAAGTGCGTGCACCTGGGACCTTGCATTTTCATGAATGTTACACTCCTTGTCTTTNTAGGGCAGGGACCGTGTCCATTCAATTACTTTATAAAGCGCCAGGTACATTGCTGGCCCTATATAAATACTTGATGATAATAATAAATTAATATTATCAAGGAAGAGCTTAACACAACCACTAGCTTCATCATTTGTAAATAAATAAATAAAAATCATGCAGATATTTAAATTCTTAAGATTCAATTCTTCTGTACCTAGGAAACATGTGTCCATTTTCCTTCACTTCATTACATGGGAAATGATGCTTTACATCTGGCTTATTGATCCAAGTTTGGATATTGACTACTTCTTTTCGATCATCATCTGACATCGAGGAGCTATCAATTTCATCTGTTTATAAAGAGAAAAAATGGACATTTACATAGACAGAAAAATAATTCAATGTTTATGTTCTCATTTGAAATCTTAACAAATCTTATCTGAAAATCTCATATCTGAAGTCTCAGCTTCATTCATTTCATAGCTTTGATAAGCAATTTTGGAACTCTTATTAAAATGTGATCTTTAAAGCAATTTAGAGCTGTAACTATGAAAATTTACTTGTAAAGAAATATTTACTTTAAGAATTGCACTGTAATGGGGCAAATCCTACATTCTTCTCTCATTTACACCACTATATATTCAGTGTAATTGCCAATGCTATGAAAATAGTTAAAGATTCTGGTTCTCCTGCACTGGCTTGTGCTCATGCAAGGTTGGTTTTATTTAGACTTGTTTTACGTGCTTGTTTTAAGTCAATATTTAAATCAAAGTAAACATTATTTTGTAAAAAATTCTACTACTTAAAAAAAATTGTGAACACTGTACACGACAGAATTGTGGACCTAAATTAGTGTATGCTCCTAAGCTTCCTTAGTCAGTAACATCATATTCTCAAGTATCTGTGGTACGATTAGAACAGCTTTTAGATTTGTGTGTGTAAGTAAATGTTTCTCTGTAGGAACAGATAATTGATGGTGATATATAGTGCCAGTGATGTATTTTATATACCTTTTGACTTTCATGATACCTTAAAACCATCTATTTTCCATTCACAATTTAAATTCTGAAAACACAGACAAATATGCCAGTACAGAAACCTGTGACCAACAAAGGAATGCCAATGTTTGACCATTCAGTGATTGAGCATTCAGTGACCTATATAGTATGAATATTAACTCAAAAACAAAACATAGGATCTGAGTTAAGGTTACCATACAACACATTAAGCCAAACCCTAAACAGAATGAAAATATAATTGATGTTTCTAAAGTCACTGTAGGTAACTTAGCCAATAAATTCTCCCCTTTACTACTTACCCCATATTCTTCCTCTATTTGTTTTGTAGTCTAACGACCACAGGAGCCAATCACTTATGACCCGCTTTCCATTTTATTCACTTTTATGCTTTGAGATATAGCTTCTCTAAGCCACTACTCATACAAGATAACATATATTCAGTGTTTTAACTATTGTCGCCAACATGGGGAAAACACAGAATACATGAGGTCCTGACCATATACATTGCTACAACTCAAACATCTGTCAGTGACCACCTAACTCAGAAAACATTAAACTATAACCATGGAACATTAACCCTGCAGCTGAAATATGCCAAGTTACTATAAACACAAAAAATAGGCAGAACTCAGGTTTCATGAGTATAGTCAAGAGTTTCACAAGTTATTCCTTGACTGACAAATGTGTTAAGTTGTAGAAGAGTATGTAGCGTAGTAGTAAGGAAGAGAAGTCATCAGGTTAGTTATTGGTTCTTTCCATAGGAAACCAGTCTAAAAATGGGTAGACCATCTTCAAATGTCGTACATGGAAAATTCAAGCTGTTTTTCAAGTTTGTTACTCAATTTTCCATTTTTCTCTCTGTGTGATGGTTCCAAAGGTACAAAACATTACTTCCATACTTGAAGGAAAACTTTTGACAAGCTTAAATATAGCTTTATCTACTGTTTAGCAGGAGTTCAGGTGTGATGCCAGACAAGGAATATGGGTCTATGTCAGTGCCCCTTGATCACTTGCATGTGAATACCTGCCAGTTATCAATAACCACTTAAAGCATTTTGGACTCCTTATTATGAACTCTGTTGGGAGTAGTCTTGAAGACTAGGTGTTAAAGGCCAATGACATATGGGGGTGTATCTATAATAAATGCAAAAGGTGTAGCTCATGAGCTGGGGGGCAGGGGAGGCCCACACGCATGTAGAGTGCATACGTACACTGGAGTGGAGTGCCACAGCACCAGGGCCCATTCTCACCCACTTACACCCTAATGGTATAGGATTATTGAGCATGTTTCAGAGTTTGTCCTTAGGGTAAATTTATTCCTAACTTTTTGGTGTTTGCAATTACCACCACTTGCTGAAACCTCTGCGGCTCTGTAATTGTGGGGATTAGCGCCTGTGAGAATGCACTAATCTCCTTTTATTATGCACGAACACGCATCTTTGTAAAGGCTACATTTGGGGACCTGGGGACCTGTGAGTGTTCTCGCGCGGTAAGAGGGAATGAACACATCCTCACATGTGCTAATCCCTGCAATTACAGAGCTCTGGTCGTGATTATGCAAGTTCCCGCACCTCCCATGTAACATTGGAAAGCAGCCTTAAACTCTAGCAGGCTAAATCCCCTCCCCAGTTTCACCTGCTTCAGCCTCTTGTTATAATGAAGATGTAACAGGATAAATTTTATCTTTCAGGACCATTATTCCTAGCAACAATGTTAGCTAGGAACAGAATAACAGAATTATCCAGCTATAACAGAATTTATCTAGCTTGACTGTCAGATCCCAGGGCAAATATGGAGAGCTGCCAGTTGGGAAAGAACATCTTTTGGTAAACTGAAAAAATCTGATCTCACAGTTACTGATAAGGAGCAAATACAAATGGGTCATGGAGCATGCCTAAATTAACTAACAGGATTCCAGATAAGAAAACAGTTTTCTACTCTACCAGTGTCATATTCTTCTTCATCTCCAATGCTGAATACCGGCTTCACACCACGATAGGGTTTTCCCAATCTATCACTGCTGCTGACATGTCTGAGATGGGGAGGGAAGGAAAAAGAGGGAGAGAATATCTTAAATTATGATGATGTGACATTTCTTATAGCACCATGCAATGGGTAAAATGAGAAGCTATCCATGCAGCCAGAGAGGAATCCAGTTACAGAAAGCAAACTTCAAGGAAGCTGAAAGTGGCTAAAGCTATTATATTAGTAAACACAGACAACAGGATTACTTGCCCGGCTGAAAATTGTTATACTTGTAAATGCCTTCCTGAGAAGCAGGTATATCTGCATATTAAATATACTGGAGGAAAAAATACTACTTCCTCTAACCACACTTTCATCAATAGAATACCTCAAAATATCCAGAATAGAACTGCTGACCTACATTTAAAAAGATAGCAAATGTGAAAAAGTACCTTTGAATTTTGACCTGACAAAACAGTCATTCTTGAAGAGTTTAATTTCTCCCCCACAAAGAACAACAACAAAATTATACTGGCAGCCAGCCACCATGACTAAGGGAACTCTCTCTGCTCTGTATGTTTCTAGGGATATGCCTATAATCATGTTATCCCTTCTTATGCAGGTTCTACAGAGCTACCAAGAATTTTGCATGTTCACTGACTACAGCCATCAGGATCTTATAAACCTGCTCTTATAAACCATGTCAAGGAACAAATGCTTCTCATACATATCCGTCGCATACGTATAGTGAAAATGATAATTAAAATAGAAACAAAAATATTTTAGTTAGGTAACCTATTTAATACTGTTCCTTTTGATTCACATACATTTACACACTGATGTGGAACTCTGCCCCAGAGAACACTACTATTTTGTAGAAGAAAGATATCTATCTATCCCCGAGTGCAAATTTAGTTTCTTATAGTCCTAAAGCAGATAAAACATGGGAGAGTTAATGGTTAACTGAGAACAAGAAATGCGCTAGTCAAATAAAACAATAAATATAATGTGCTCATTAGTGACTTAAAGACAGTAAGCATTAATGACACTGACAATCCAAGATGGCACTAATTCTATTTTTATTACTTTCTAGACTTTTATGCATAAGAAACTTATTTTTCTTTTATAGACAAACAAAAATCAAATATGGTACATTTTAGACTACTGATTTGTTAAGAGAAGTATGTTTAATAAGTTCATTCATGTGTAGTGTTGATTGGCATTCAGTGTTTGGGTATAAAAGAAAGGTCTGATATTTGTATCTATAAAAACAGATTAGCCAAAGCACAAGAAAAGCTCACTGGAAAAGACAGTGCATTATATTAAACTAAACTAGATATAGACAATTTCGGAGGGACAATGGTTAACCCATGAAACTCTTTGCGATAGGCTGGGTTAATCTAATTAATCTAGCTGCAGTCAACAAGCCTGTAAAATCAGCTATTGGTTCTTTGCACATACAGGTGGTGGGTTTCAACAGATGGGACAAGATACTTTTCCCTGCCACTTTCTACTGTTTGAAGAGAATAGCCTCAAAGGAGTAATTCATGTACTTATCTGCTAATATTTAGTTGGAAATTACAAAGAAGAAAGTAGAAGTGCTTTGTCAAGTCAATGTTGTTTTTTTTTAAATGGGAAGAGCTGCAATGTTGCTGTGTTATAAAAAGGTGAGATAGCCTTTCAATTACTGTTAGGGGCAGGCTTTGAAACCCCAACCCTGGATGTAGAAGAGACTGGATTTTGCCTCTGCGCCACCGCCTGGCTTATATGGGTAAGGTTTTTGATATTCTTCCCTCTCTACTCTGTATTGATGGCCATACATCCCTGATTGGTTTCAAGCTGTATTTAAGGCATGCTGGAGCAAACAGAACACTTGCTTTCTTCAGTGTTCGAGCCTGATATGCGTTGTCCAGGTTCTGGTTTGATGTCCAGATTGTATCACCCGTGTCTAGTCTTGGTCTAGTCTGCTCCTACTTGTGATTCCCCCTCATCTTCTTGTCTCTATGAACATAAGGCGCTTGCACACGAGACTGAGGGGGAGGGGTGGAACTGCTGTGAGACAAAAATCATGGCAGAGGGAATCACGTGAAGCTCCACTTGTGGGCTTTTAAGTATCATTAGTTCATTTTTGCCATGATCTCACTCACTCACGACAGGGCTCAAAACCCTGCCATGTGTATTTTGAGCTTGGTCATCCATGAGTGAAATCACAGCAGAAATGGCCTAATGACATTTAAAACCCTGCACACGAGTGGAGCTTTATGCGATTCCCCCTGCCGTCGTTTTTTCTCACGGTAGTTCCCTCCCTCCCATGTGCAAGCAGCTTTCATGAGATAACCCCCATTAGCCCTTCGAACCTGGTCTCTCTCTGCCTAGTTTGTCCTCAGCACAGCTCCTCTCTGACCGCTGGTTGTGGTTTAATCCCCTCTCTGCTTCCCATGGTGTTCTAGCTTGTGTTTTATGACCTAGTTTCCTGGTGCCTCCTTGTTCAGGTGCACTTCTGCTTGTTAATTCCCTGTCCAGTTGTGTTAATTCCAAGATTGTTATCTTCCCCTTCCTTCTTCCATCTTTGATGGTCTCTCTGCTTCTGGTGGCTTCAACAAACCCCTTTGTTGTCCATATTGCTTATTGTTACACCTAGCTCATTTTGTGTACACTAGCCCTCTCTTCTCCCTGCTGCCAGGTCAGCCCTCTCTTCTCTGTATTGCCAGTCTTACATTGGGCTGTTTCTCTGTGTTATAACCCAATCCGTATGTATACCAATCCTTTGGTACTACTGTGCATATTCCAATCCTCCTTTCCCTGGATTGTCTTCTCTCAGCCCTGGTGTGTTGCACTTCTTCTGTTCACTGCATATCATGCCTCAGACACACTTGCATGTTGCCATCTTGTGTGTTGCAATTTTCCTTCCTAGTACCGTCCTCTTCACTGCACCCCCAGTCCTTGTATTTATTACTCCCAGCCCATGTGTGTGTTGCCATCATCCTTAGTACAGTCCCCTTCTAGTTCTTCTGCATTGGACTCCCAGTTCTTGTGTGTATTACTATCCTCCTTAATACAGTCCCCTTTCAGTTCCAGTGCATTCCACTTCCCGTGTGTGTGTGTCCCCATCCCTTAGTCCCTGTGCCTGTTACAATTTTTCTTCCCAGTTTGTCTCTTTCAGCCCATGCGGGATGCCCATTCCATACTTGGTAGTTTCTTTAGCGTTGTGTGCACGTCTATCCTCTTCCTGCACTTGCTTTCCTTTCTAAAACCTTCCCCTTCCTTATCCCCTCAAGAAACCCCTATAGGCTGACAGAGAGCTCACCTTAGCTGCCAGCCAGAGTTCCCTGTCCCTTCTGGGAACCACAGAGGCTGCCTAGTCCCCCTGTGAGGGCTGGCTGCTTGTGATCCTGATGGGGTTGGTATTAAGGTCTCTCATGGTTCCTGACCATTACAGAGCATTTTAAATTAAAAAGCTGTAAAGATTTTATACTTTTAATACTGTATTAATACTTCCTAAGTTATGAGAATTGTGAAATGAAATTTGTTACTTTTGACAAATTTTCAAAGACTCATCATTCTTAGCAAATAATGAAAGGTGTTTCCAACTTTATTTCACTCAACACTGTCAGGCTTGTATAGTGCTGAAGGGTAACCTAGAAAAATCAGCTTTTTCAGGGAATGTGCAAATCTACCAGAAGGAAAAAATGCATCAAAGTCTATGAGAACAGGCAGGATAAAAATTAAAGCTCTATGAATAATTCAAGCACCTGAAATAGGGAATGCAATGAAGACACCCACCCCCCAAAAAGGAGGGACAGAATTATTCATATAGAAAGCTTAGAATACTGTAGGATTCATTTCCTTAGTGTAAAAAGCTTTCCTGAACCTCAGTTACATGATTTTTCAATTCTGATGTAAATTTTCCATAATAAATCTGAGACACGTTTGTGTAGAATGTTTTTAATTTTGGGACTGAAACAAGGGACAGTTGAGCGATATGGCTAGCCCTCTGCCTTCCAGTTGTTCAGACCCTAGTACTAGCACTTTTGAACACCATAAATGTTTAAGACTAAAGACATCAAGAATATGTAGCAACATTAAGTGTGTTGACAAGAATCCAGAGAGACTTTTGGTTATGTTATTATATTCAAAGCACTTCCTTAATGCTGAGGGACATTTCTGAACAGGTCATGTCTCCTTTAGAAATTGCAGCCTCTCCTGCCCCTTGCTTAAGTTCAAAATTGAACCAGCTGCCTTTCCCTACCTACAGATTATATTTTTAAAATGGCAAACAGGTGTGATGGAGGAGGACTGAGAGTGGGGAGAAGTTCAAGAATGATTGATGAAGCAAAAAAAAATTGGGGAAAAAAAGGAACAAACACAAAAGCATAAGAAAGCGCTGTAAATAGAGTCCTTTTTCTTTCCCTTACCTCCTGGAAAGGAATCTGCAGCTTGATATGAAGCGCACCTCTTTTTAAAATCAATATATGGAATCTCAGGTATGTCAGTGTAACTAATGCTTAAGAACATTGTGAAGCCATGCTAAAAAGGACAGAGGTGATTTTAGTCAGACTGCTTTGCTTGTTGGCTTACCGCTCCATGCTTGATTTCTCTGGCCAGGGTAGAGTAAAAGTAATTCTACACCAAATTAGGGCAGAGGACAAAACAGTTACAAAATAAAATAAAAAGTGGAAAAATAAGTAAATGAAAAGAGTATGTTCTATATCAGTAGTTTGTCCTATATATCCTCAATAACTGTGATGTTTACAAGGAACCCCCCCCCCCCAAATACTATTAAAAACAAACCAACAAACCAGAGGGAGAACTGGAGAAGATGAAGAAATCCCTTTAAAAAGATACTTTTATGAAGTGTGATCTACACACAAAGCCGATTTATAGCCTTTAAAAGCTGGTTACAAGAGCAGCTCTGAGTTGTTACTAATTGCTAATAAAGAATACTTGTCTTCGTATAGAATATTTATTTTTTAAAAGGCTTTCAAGCTAATTCTCACAAAACCTCTTTGGGTTATATATGCCAAATTATATAGATGGGGAAACTAATAGAGAGATTTTCCAAGCACACGGAACGAGTCTATGACAGAAATGGGTAACTAGAATTCAGAAATTCCTGATTCTCTGTTCTAAATTTGAGGCCACTAAGACACTTTCCATCTTAAAAATAGGATTTTAAAAATGCTTAGCTTTGATATAATTCTGTTTCCATTTAAATCAACAGGGGCGTTATCAACCATGAGCACACTGGAGTTGAGAGTCAAAAAAGCTAGGCATACTAAAAATGAGTGAACTAGTAGTGATTATCTACTACAAGTGTATGAATTCACCACTGAAAATTAGCCACATATAAATAACTCACCTGTCCACTGGAGTTGATGTATTTTCAATAAAACTAATAACCTTTTCTTTCAAATTCACAGATTTAGTCTTCAGAGCAACAGTCATTTTGTTTACCAAAGACTTGACTCCTTTCCCATCACTTGAACCATTTGGAGAATCACCCTAAAAGAGTAATTGGTCTAAGAATTAATCCTAAAACAACATATGAATTATTTATCAATAACTTGCTAAGAATGAAAATAAATGAGCGATTAGTTGTCATTGCTTACAGGAAGGACAAAAACACTGTTCACAGAGGCTCTTAGAACAAAAAGAAAGGAGTATTACTATGGGAATGAAGTAAAGCCTTTTCAAAAATAAGTTAGCAAGACACTATTGAACAAATGAATAATTCTGAAATAGGACACTCGTACACATAAAGCATCTCTCATTATACAGAGGAACAAGAGGCTCAGAGAACTCTGAAACCTTCTTGGAATGCTCCCATTATAGCGCAGAAGACTTTGGAAATGCCACAAAAAGAATGACCTCCATATCCTCCAGTTCCCTCAGTTCCATGGTGGAAGGAAACTATGACTTCACGTTGTACCATTTCCCTTATAACAAAACCAAGTTTCTATTTGCCTTCTTCATCCCACAAAACCCTGCACAACATCCATCTCCTTTCTTAGATATGCCTGTTCTGGGATTCTAAACTAGTTTTGGTAGGACTTGTGCCTGCAGAGATTTTGGGAACTGATTTGGGGAATTTTCTTTTAATTCTGCAAGGAGCACTACTGACCCATGTGCCAGCCTTTTATATTTTATACCAAGTATTGGGGAGAACTAAGAATGGAATATCTATGCTAGATATTTCTTTAAAGAGATATCAATATAAGGAAATTTCCTGCAAAGGTTCTCTTTTGCTTAGGACATTAGACAGACTTCATTCAGTCTCTTGTATTCTCCTCTTATTTGATGGAGAATCAACGTAGTGTGGAATTAAACAAAAAAACGGGGGAACCGTGACATTTGTAGCAATACGTTTTTAGGTAAGACTTTGGAAGTACAAGAGAATTAAACTGTAACCTATGTAGGACCCATCTTATACATATTTGTTGTACGTGGCAACCATTTGTGAACCTGACCAAGATGTTGGAGGCTACTAAGTGGGTGCTGCATTATCAAGACCTAAATGAATAGCAACATATACTTGGAGTTTGCAGAGTAAAAAGAACATGTAGAACACACCCTCTAGTCATCCTGAAGTGTACAACTGGATATGAAAGTACACTTACATCAACAGAAGAATTTATGCTACTTCTTGAGCCTGAGGTGCTAGCAATCCAGTGGCCATATCCATTTTCTGGTCCTTCCACATTGATGTCTGCTAAGTGCTGCTGGAGTGCTGTTAGAAAGGATGTTAAGGAAGATCAAAGTCACTTATGATTTAGTTGATCATACCACAACTAGAAGGTTGTTAAAAGTCAAATGTTGATCTAGACAATTTACAAACGCAATGCACATGAGCTAAAGTGCTAGCACAATAGTTTGTTTCCTTTCAATATAGAATAGAATAGAATATAGAATAGAATGTTTCCTTTCAATGCCACAGCCACTGGGGCAGATTTATCTTACAAAATTAAATTAGAAAATATACATCAAAGTAAAAAAGGGAGGTCTGGTTTCTTCACTTTTAATCTTATATGAAAGTGTCACAGTAGCTTCCACTCTACAAGATGAACACTTTCACGACATGATTCTGCAATTTACAATGCATAAAAAAGCCCTCCGACTAACTATGGTCTATCCATGTGTTGTAAATGGTGGAATGTGGACCATAGTAGTAAACTAATATTTTTAAAGGGAAATATAACAGTATTGAAGTTCTTCACTGCGTTAATGCGAATTGTTAATAGTGCAGTTTCTGTGCCACAGATAAAATCATCACAGGTAGTACTAATAAAGTTGCAAGTCACTGACTGACTAATTTTTCACAATTCTGTAGCCAAAACATGCTATGACAATGGTAAAACTAGATTAAAATGTGCACACAATTGCACAGTATGTTCAAACAATGCACAACAAAAAGTTAGTGATATGTTTGCCATCCATCTGACTTCCTTCCAAACAATATCACCCAATTCTTTTTTTAAGCTGCCATAATTGCATTCAAAGTTTTGTCACGCCAAAAGTGGATGAAAAATGCTTTATTAAATGAAAAACGTACCCATAAATCCTCCTCTGGCAATGCTCACATATTCTTTATTTTTCTGCAACAAGAAGAACACTGAAAAATCATACTTGCAAAATGTTTCAGTTTTCAGATGCATGGAAGGAAAATGGGTGTTCCTGTCTTAGGAAGTGAAATATGCTTTGCAGCAGCATACATTTGTGCTTTGTTATATATTTTATTAAAGTATGGATTCCTACTTTTTAAAAATGAGAATTGTAGATTAAAAGTGTAAAGATGTCATCATTTATTTATTTAATTCAAATGTATAACCCACCCTTCTCCAAAGTTTCAGGACAGGTAACAAATTAAGACAGGTAACAAATTTTATACATAATATAGAAATGTAAGAAAATCCCATTCTACCAACCCTTATATCCTATTCCTGCCTGCCAAAACCCTGGCTAAATAAGGACCTTAAGCCAGTGAGACTGCTCATGGATAAAATATAACATGTAGTTGCAGGAACAAGCCCTAAATCCCACATTACAGAGAAGCAAGGTGTACACACTGTATCATATACTTTTGGTGCTTGAATATCTTCCCCACCATAAGGCTGTAACCAGCTACCATAAGAGCTCCCTCTTTCCTAAGCATTAACACGTGGGGATGTCACAACTACTACATGAGATGTGGTTCACTATGGGCTACTCCTGATTTTACTTAAGCAATATCATTATTCTGAACAGCTTTTAATTCTTTTTATATTAGTTACATATAAATGTGTATATAGTGAGCTAAAAGCTCTACAAGCTAAAACTATACTTAATAAAAAAGAATGACCCCATTTTTGGAGGTGGTCAGCCCCCATCACTAATAGTGGGGAGATGGGTAGAGTAAGAAGCCAAAAGTCCTGGCGAAACAGTGCTTTTCAAAAAGGAATTTCACTTGTGGGGGAATGAACTCAAAAGGGCACTTTGAAATCATGCCAAGGGGCACTTCCAACCTTTACTTAAAAACATTAAACACAAATTTATATAAATAAAGCAATGCTATGATACATGTATTTTAATATTAAATGTTTGCGATTTAAAGAAATTTAGTATTTACATTTATCTAGACATAACATTTTCAGTCCAGAATTCTTAAAGGTTTCTTTTTTTTTATTTTATTTTTTTTACAAAATCCCACTGGGCATCAGATTCCTGGCTGAAAGAAAGTGGACAACAGCAGGTCATGGATCATAATAGGCTGTGCCAATCCCATTCAGAGTAATGTTTAGCCGTGTATTAATGGTCTGTGTTGTCATACTTGTTTGAGTGTTTTCCACTATAGGATTACGAAGTGACGCAATTCTTTCCGTTTGCACTGAGTGTGGCGAGAGTTGCAATTGCTGCCAAAAGTTTTTGCACCATGCTAGCAGTTACAGGCAACAGCTAGTGAAGGCGCACAGACATAGAGCATCCTAAATCACTCCCCTGTGGGAGATGAGGGACTTCAGGAATGTTAGTTTATTTACGGCTCCGAGCCAAATACAGAGAACACTTACATGCAACCAAAGAAAAAAAACAACAATAGCGACATAGAAGTCCCAGTAAAAAGCCAATCTCATAGTACACACACAGTACAAAACATAAAGTTACCAGTAACCAAAAACCTGCATGCAGTTCCATTTTCTTAACTTTGACTGCCCCACTCCCTTCTCCTTTTTCCCATAGTTTTCAAGAACTAGGGCAAACAGTGGGGCTTGTCCCCTACTGGAGAACCCAGACCGTCAGCAGCTGAAAAGGCCAGTCTTGTAGTTGACTAAGGGGCACAAATAAGTAATCCTTTCTACCAAATAAATAAAAGGGGTACTGCCACAACACATGGTTAATATCCTCCACTGCCCCCTGTGGATAAGGGCAGAGTCGACTTCAGAAATCACTTTCTACTGTTCACATGCTTCATCTGTAAATACACCATCATTCCCTGGGAAGAGCCTGGCAGGCAACACCATTCCTGTCTTCACAAACTGTGTGTGATAGCAGATCTTGGACAGCAGACAGCATGGTGTCCTGTTCAGCATGGAGGCCTTCTGATAAAAACTGTTCTGCTTGCATGCTTTCCACTCAAATCACCCGTGCCTTTCCAGTTTGTTGTAACAAGCTTGTTGGTTGCGCATCTTCTGATTTCAATACGACTAGCAATGTTAAATTTGAATTCTGATTATTGTTTCCTGGGGAAAGGTCCTTCCTTCAATCAACTGTAGCTTTCTGACTGCTGAACATCTGTAAGTATGTCAGGAAGGAGAAGGTCATCATGTTGGGGAGTGGGTTAGGGTGGGAGATTTATGTTTCGGTGTCTTCTTTTTTAATGTGTTGTTTTTAGTTTTGTATGTTTTATGTATTTTATGTTGTAAGCCGCCTCGAGCTGCCTGGAGCAGGAAGGGCGAGGTAAAAATCTGTTAATAAATGAAATAAATAAATAAATGTTACAACTGTTTCTGTAGTGCCTGCTAAACATCCAAGATATCTCCCATATGTTCTTCTAGCCAAATTTGCTATCATTCCAGGTTTTCAGAAAGTCACAGGCATCTGCTTTTCCTTTTTAATCTCTAGTCTCAAGCTTTCCCCACACTTTCTGGCAACCAGACATCTTTTACAACACTGCATCAAGTGAGGTGGACTCGATGCTGTGTAAACCTTACATCATGATAATGTGGAAACAAGGCTCTCCCACCTTAAATTGTGTGTGGGGGGGGGGCTGGTCCCTGAAGCCCACCCCCGTAGTAGGCGGAGGATTCCCTCCCGCCCAGATAACTAGTCAGTCAATAGGCTGGCATATACACCTTGGGGGTGGGCCAGCGCTGGGCTCATATGCCAGGTGTGTGGTGCCCACCCCCTTTCCCTTCCAGGATGCATAGAGGTCCTGATGCTACTACGAACCTCCTAGGACTCTCAGAGAGCACCAGGGGACAGCTAGGTACGCCGACCCCTTTTCATCTGCTGAAGGTCAGGAATACCTGTTGGGGGGGGTGTAGGTTGCCTGTGGGGGAGACCTTCCCTGATGTTTCCTGCTGCTGGGTGGCTTCCGTGGCTCTGATGGGACTATGTGATGGATCTGGGCAGCTGCTGGGTAGGGATTCCCCACCATGGCAGTTGCTTAGTGGACAAAGGAGGAGCCTGGCCCGGTTTGGTGCTCTGGAGGCTCCCATGTGGCAGTAGGGGATTTATCCCCGGGTTGCTCCAGGAACTTGTGGTTGGGCGGGGATTCCCCAGTGTCACTGGGATTCCTCAGTTCACACCAAACAGATGGGGTGGAAGCATTTGGAGGAAGTGGGCCTGGCTCGATGCACTGTTTGCTTCTCCGTGGCAGCCAGGGATTCCCTCACATTGACTCTGGAAGTGGTGGCAAGGCGGGCATTCTCCAGGCCCAGAATGCGCCACGTGGCTGAGCGGGGGGGTCTTCTGGAGGTGCTAGCCTGGCCCCTGCTCAAAGAGTCCTTTAAGATAACATCAAAGAAAAAAAAGAAAAGTGTGGTGGTGGGGGTATTGCATTTGACTGTTGAGCCAAACGACTACTCAAAGGGGACTTGCAAGCAAATGGTAGGAATAAGGAATGGACCAAGAAGGTGACTGCACTTGCCGGAGAGAACAAGGCCTTAGCCTGGACCCTCATTAACAGTTACCCATCTTGTGTTCTGGAGAGCAGACGTGATGGCAAACAAGAAACACCCCCAGCAAAGAAAGGGCTCTATGGGCAAGCAGGCTTCCAGGAGACCAGCTCTGTGGAGCTTGCTCCCGGCAGCCCCATCCATGGTGGTACAGGGTGTTGGCGTAGCTGAATTTACCACAATGCTGGCCAATGTACTGCGCAGCATGCAGGCCCCTGCAGGGTAGCCCCAGTGCGGCCCCTGGTCCCCCTCCCTCTGAGCCAAAGCAGGCCAGGTGCCGCTGGCACTAGTGCATGGATTGGTGAGCAAAAGGGGAGCACTGTTCCCAGACATGCCAGCGGCAGAGACACAAGAGCCAGTGGCCGTGGGAAGTGGCAAGGCTCTGACAAGACAAGGTAACGTGGTTGGGGACATGCTGGCCGTGAGCACCAGTGTACTCCCAGCTTTGGAGGGACGGATTGATGCAAGCAAGGGGGCAGGAGGGAGGGTCCCCTTTATATTGGAAGTGGACTGCAACATTAGATCGTAAGCTCTCGGGCAGGGACCGTGTCGATCTTGTTTTCTGTAAAGCGCCAGGTACATCGCTGGCGCTATATAAATGCTTATAATAATTAGCGCTTGGCCTGGACATGGCCACACCAGTTTGGAATGTGATGGCGATGCAGTGAGAGGTGCAAACCGCTGGGGGCATCCAGGGTATTAACCCATATGCTTTGAGCTACGCTGCACCATTCTCTTTGCCTGGAGAACAACCTGACTCAGGTCACCAGGGAGAGGATATGGCAGGGTGAGTTCATAAACATTTTTATGTTACTGCACAGGGAACCGCTGAAGGATGATGAATGGGATGAGGAAAAAAGGGGACAAGATGCAATGTAAAAGGCCCCAGGTGTCCTGGGAGAACTAGCTAGTGTTTTTTTATGTGCTTGGTGTCTTACAGGTTTCCAGCGTGGGCCTGGCAATTGATTCAGTATATAGCCATAGTTCAAATGGCATACACAGATTTTGGGGGTACGGCCTGGTTGGAACAGGATGAGAAGTTTAGGTGGAAGGCTGCCTATAACCCACATGAACGATGGAATTTACTGGACAGCACCATGCATTCATAACTCACAGGCCTGAAGTGGGGACCCGAATGGGAAATGGGGTACTCCTGCCTGGGCCTCAGGGGCAGTTTCAGGCAAAAGATGTGTGCTATGCCTTCAATAGAGGAGAGCACTTTTGAGGGCGGTGCAAGTTTGCACACACCTGTAGCCAGTGGGGGGTGGGGTTACATGCCACAGTTACCTGCTCAAAGGGGAGGTACAGTGTTGGCAAGTTACGAGCTGCCCAAGGAGCAGGCAGGACAGAGCAGGCGATAACAAGCAGAGTCAAGGGGGCTCCAGACCCCAGGCTGGCCCAAACACCAATTAAATTAGCACCCTCCAGGAAAGGTACCCTAACAGAGGGGAATGCAGCCTATTTATGGGAAGGCTTTGCTGGAGGTTTTCCCATACCTTAGAGTTCAAGGTTTAATCAGAGAGCAAAAAACTTGAAGTCAATTAACTGACAGGCATGGAGGAAGTGGTCTGGATGAAGATCCAGAGGGAGATTGTAGCAGGTCGGGTTGCTGGCCGTTTTGAGTCTCCGCCCCCACCCCCCTTTTCTGTTCATGCAGTGCTCTCCCTTAGGCATTCTGCCCAAAAAGGCACTGAGTGAGTATAAGCCAATATATCACCTTTCTTACCACAGGGGCTGGTCAGTGAATGATGCCATTGTGTCAGAGCTGTGTTTGGTACAGTAATCATCTTCTGACTTGGCAGTGTGCTGCTGATGGGGTGTGCCTGGCGCTTTACAAAGTAATGGAATAGACACGGTCCCTGCCCTAGGGCTTATAATCTGAGAGACTGGGGGTGGGGAGAGGGGGAGAATGAAGGAAGGAGAACAAAGGGAGAGACAAGGAGTGTAACATTCACGACTATCGTGAGGTCCCAGGTGCATGCGCTTGTTTACATCGAGAATGATGGTCGGCAGGATATGAGTACACAGACCTCAGGTAACAGATTGTACTGAATGGAGAGTATCAGCAGGAGTTAGGTGAGGGGAGTGAGGTGTCGGTGAGGGCAGAGTGGAAGAGGTGGGTCTTGAGGAGTGATCTGAAGGTATGAAGGGATGGGGCAAGGCGGATGTGGGCAGGGAGGGAGTTCCAGGTGTGGAGGGAAGCTAGGGAGAAGGAACAAAGGCGGTTAGGAGAATAGGGGAGGCGTGGGAGAGTGAGAGAAGGGACAGAGGAGGAACGGAGTTCACGGACTGGAGTATGGAGGGAAATTAGTGCAGAGAGGCAGGAGGGAGCAAGGTTGTGAAAAGCTTTATAGGTGAAGACTAGGAGCTTGTGCAGGATTCGTTCAGGAAGGGGGAGCCAGTGAAGAGAGGAGAGGAGCAGCTGCACGTGGTTGAAGCGATGGGTGAGATGGATGACCCTGGCAGCAGAGTTTTGGACGGAGATAAGGGAAGAAAGGGGAGAGCGGGAGAGGCCAGTGAGAAGGAGGTTACAGCAATCGAAGCAAGAGATGACCGGGGCATGAACAAGGGTTTTGGCAGAGGAGACGGAGAGAAAAGGGCGAACCTTAGCAATGTTATGGAGGGAGAAGCGACAGGATTTGGCAGCAGAGTCCATGTAGGGTTTAAAAGAAAGGGGTGAGTCAAAGATGACGCCTAAGCTATGGGCTTGGGGGACAGGAAGGTTGGTGAGGATCGACAGGGAAGAGGGAGAGGAAGGATTATAGTTTAAAACCTGTTCTAACTCCTTTTTAATTTTTAGTGCTAGTAGCCGGGTTCCATTCTGGTTAAGATAGAGCCCATCTCATCAGTATAGGTTCCCCCTTCCCTAACAAATATAAAGCCCTTCTCCCTGCACCATTGCCTCATACATTAATTTAGAATGTGGAGGTCAGCTTGCCTCTGGGATCCTGTGCATGGAATTGGGAGCATTTCTGAGAACGCTCCCACCATGGAGGTTCTGGACTTCAATCCCCTACCTAGAAGCCTAAACTTAGCCTCCGGACCCGCCTTCCGGCTCTTACATCTTCTTACATAGTTGGCACCCACGTGTACCATGATAGCAGGCTCCTTCTTAGCCACAATCTAAAATTCTGTCTAGATGGCGCGTGATGTCTGCAACCTTCGCACAAGACAAGCAATTTACTATGAGGTCCTCACGGCCACCAGCAACCAAGCTATGTATATTTCTAATAATTGAATCACCAACTACCACAGCCATCCGATTCCCATCCCACCCCCCTGAGCATTCACCCCTGGAGACATATGCTCGGTGTGGGAGGGGCAGAGCACCTCCACCTGAGGTGCATAGGCAGTATTTTTTCAGCCTCTTGCAGAGTTCCAAGAACTGTACCCTCCAGAGTTGCCCCCTTCTCTTAGAGCAAATACCCTCCTAAATACAGGGGAAAAGGTGGAGGAGAGGGGAAATGGGAAAAGATTATAAAAGGACATGCACAAATTAAACCCCACACTCTGCCTGAGGCTTGCTACTTGTCTCACAGGATCAGGCATCTCCCTGATGAGTTATCCACAGGGATTCTGTTGCTGGCTTTAAGGTGGTGGGCTATCAAATCCCCATCTGGTGGGCTATCAAATTCCCATCTTTCCTAGGGCAGTTTGTCCAAGAGCTGAAATATTCTCTTACCTAAACAGGCCCCTCAGTTTGACCTTGCTGGTAAAGCTTCTGGCCCCTCCTCACCTTGTGGCAGAGGCAGGGCTCCTGTGACACACCCAGAAGGCTCCAACAGGCCTTGGGGGCCTCATAGATCTCTTCTCTCACTCACATGAAGGGTAGGCATAGACCTGCTTGCATCCTAATTGGTTCTCTCATCCCAGTGAGTCCTCCCACAATGGCAGTTAGGGCTGCCTGTTTAAGAGAACTGGGCCAAAACAAACTTGGGTACTTTCTCTGGAGTGTGAAACCTCAGGCCGGGCAGGGGGACTGCTTAGATTAGATTCTAGTCTAATCTACAGACTACCAAAGCGGCTTCTGGATGGCTGTATAATTTGAGCAGCTACTGCAGGCAGCAACTTTCTAGTATAGGGGCAAGAGGGAGATTATTATATTCCCCTAACTCCACCATTAAACCACTGTGGAAAAAAATTACTTGGAAAGTGCTATTATCCCAGTGCATACAGCATTCGCTTTTGCAATTACGGCTTGCTGCATTTTGGATAATATTTCTGCACTCTGTTTAGGTTTTTTTTAAAGTTTAGTCAGGTTCCATTGCAAGTGGGAATCCCCACAAAAAAAAATTAGCAGTTGGCAAGCTATCCAGACTTTAACACAAGAGGGCTCTTTGCAAACACTTCTCCAATGTACAAAATCAACTGTGTCTGTCAGTGGAACTCTCTTACTTACTATTTAGCAAGGCAGTCAAAACCACCTGATTCACCTCTAGAGAACCAGATGGAAGAGAAAACTTGGTCACCTACCTTCAGTGAATTCTCTTTCTCCCCTGTTCTCCAACTAATCCTCCGCACGGGTAGCTTCCACTTGACCGCCAGGAGGCAGAAGTCCTCAATCTTTTCCAATGTGCATACGTGTCTCCGAGCTACCCCTATGTTGTCTCCAGTCTGTCCCCAAGCCAAGGAACGGATCACTGTATTCTTCGGATAGCCCCTGAATAACTAACTCAACTGGTAATCAATTTGAAAAATACCTATCCTAACCCTGTAATCCAACAAAGAAAACATTATGCTGGGATCTATCGACCCATCCTACCCTCTCCTTTCTTCTCCTATGCTGCTGCTTCTTTTTTTTTTCCTTTCTGTTTTGTAGGGTGGGTTGGAGGATTAGTTGGAGAACAGGGAAGAGAATTCACCGAAAGCAGGTGACCAATTTTCTCTTCTCCTCCTGTCTCCTCCTAACCCTCCGTGCGGGATGTACCCAAGCTTTCCTGACTGGTCTTATGGGTGGGAACAAACAGCACTGGGACTCTCCAGTACCGCTTGTAGTACCCGTCTACCAAACGCCGTCTCCACAGACTTGTAGACATCTAACTTACAGTGTCTCATGAAAGTATGGATAGAAGACCATGTAGCCGCCTTACAGATCTCCTCATAAGAGGCTCTTGCCTTAAAAGCATACGACGTAGCTGCACTCCTCACTGAGTGGGCCCAGATCTGCATGGGGGGGAATTTTCCCTTTTGCTTTGTATGCCTCTACTATCGCTTGCTTGACCCATTTAGAAATCAGAGATTTAGAAGCCTTTGTTCCCCTGCAACTCTGTCTAATATTCACCAACATTGCTGATGACCTTCTAAACCGTCCTGTCCTCTTCAAGTACATTTTTAGCGCCCTGCGGACGTCAAGAGTGTGCCACACCCTTTCCTTTGGATGCGCAGGTCTAGGACAAAAAGAGGGAAGCACAATTTCCTGGAACCTGTGAAAGGGGGTGTTTACCTTTAGAATGAATGCCTGATCTAATCTCAGGACTACTGACTGTTCCTGAAAAAGGCAAAAGTTCTCCTCTACTGATAGAGCTCCTAATTCAGAAATTCTTCTGGCGGAGGTGACTGCTATCAGAAACACCACCTTCAGAGTGAGAAAATATATGGATACGTGTCTTAAAGGCTCAAAAGGTGCCTTTGTCAAGGCATCTAGCACCAGATTCAAATCCCAAGATGGGCACCTATGCACCACTGGTGGTGAGACGATTCTGGCTGCTCTCAGAAATCTTTTAGCCTGCCTATGCGAAAAAATGGGAGTACTAGAGATCGCCTTGAAGACTGAGTCTAAGGCTACTGTTTGGCGTGCCAACATGTTTGTCTGAGACCTTTGTCCAGACCCGGTTGTAAAAATTCCAATATAGCAGCAATTCCTGCTTTACATGGTCCTAGACCCTTATCTATTGCCCACCGGACAAAGGTCCCCCACACGGCCCTGTATGCTCGTCTCGTAGCTGGTCTCCGAGATAGCTCCAGAGTGTTGAGGACCGCCTCAGAGTACCCCTTTCTCCTCAACGCCCTGTGTTCAATTTCCAAACTGTCAGTTGGAGCAGGCCCAGGCTGTTGCAGAGTATGGGACCTTGTGATAGGAGGTTGGGAATCAACGGAAGTTGTGCGTACTGTGCTCTGCTGAGCTCGATTACATCTGAGAACCATAGTCTCCTGGGCCACCATGGTGTTATCATCAATACCTGTGCCTGTTCCCTGCAAATTTTCGCTATTGTCCTCTGAATGAGGGGAAAAGCATACACAAGGACCCGAGGCCATGGCCGATTCAGTGCATCGATCGCCTCTGTGTGGGGACACCGAGCTTTGGCCATGAACCTGGATAGTTGGGAATTCTGTTGGTTTGCGAATAGATCCATCTGTGGGCTCCCATATGCTTTCAATATGTCGTTGAAAACCATTCTGTTTAGTTGCCACTCGTGTGGGTTGATGATCTGCCTGCTGAGCCAGTCTGCCTGAACGTTGTCTTGACCCCTGATGTGAAGGGCTTTTAGTGACTTGAGGTGCTTTTGTGCCCATAGGAACAGTCTGACTGCCTCTGACTGCAGGTGTCTCGACCTGGAACCTCCCTGGTGATACACATATGCCTTGGCTGATATGTTGTCTGTATAAACCAAGACATGTGTGTTCCTGATGTGGGGTAGGAGTTGTATTAGAGCTAACGGGATGGCCTTGAGCTCCAGGAAATTTATTCCCCGGGTTATGTCTTTGTCAGTCCAGAGGCCCTGAACCGAGCATGCCCCCCGAGACTGCTCCCCAACCTCTGAGGCTGGCGTCTGTTATTTCCCTGAGTGGCTCCACCAGGAGTGTTCCTCTGCTGAACACCTCCGGGTCTAACCACCAGGACATTCAGTGTCCGAGGTCTCTGGGGATGGATACCCACGGGTTGGTTCCTGCTGTTAGCTCTCTTTGTAAAGGCCTGAGCTGCTGCTGCAAGGGTCTCATGTGAAAACAGCCCCACTGTACCTGCTGCGTACAGGGCACCAGAAGACCCAGTAATTGGGTGAGCACCTTCAGTCTCGGGCGACTCTGTTTTAGGAGTCGTACAAGAGCGTGTATCTTTTGCTGTCTCCGAGGAGGGATTACGGCGAGCTTTAAGGAGGTATCTAGAATTACCCCCGGGTATTCTAGCCTGTTTGCCGGGCAGAGGTGGCTCTTGTCCTTGTTGACTAAGAAGCCATGTTGATTCAAGTAGTGAATTGTCCTGTTCAGATCTAATAGGAGCTGACCTCTGGACTGTGCCCTTATTAAGAGGTCATCCAAGTATGGATAAATGTGAATTCCCTCCCTCGGAGATTGGCTATTAGGGTAATCAGAACCTTCGTGAAGGTCCTGGGAGCCGAGGCCAGACTGAAGGGAAGGGCCCTGAATTGCCAGTGATTGTTCTGATACACGAACCTGAGTCATTTCTTGTGGGAAGGTTTAACTGGGATATGAAGGTATGCCTCTCTGAGGTCTATAGACACCAGCCAGTCGTCCTTCCTCAGGCTCCTAAAGATGAAGGCCACCGTCTCCATCTTGAACCTTTGTTTTCTGATGTATTTGTTGAGGGTCTTCAGGTCTAACACCACCCTCCAATTTCCATGCTTTTTTGGGACCAGAAAAAGGATTGAGTAGAGACCCCTTCTGATTTCTCCTGTAGGAGCCCTCTCTAGCACGAATTGAACGAAGCTTGTGAATCTCCCCTATCATGGCTTGGTGCTTGTCGGGGTTTTTTGAGGCAGGGAAAGGCAGAAATCTGCCTCCGAGACTGTGTAGAAGCTCTATCGCATACCCCTGCATTACGCAGGAGAGTACCCAGATGTCGGATACCAACTGCTCCCAGGCCCTGAGAAAAAACTGTAACCTGCCTGCTACTTCCCCTTCCTCCATATAGTAAGGTACTCTGCTTTGACTGACCTGCCGATGCCAAGGGGATTCAGGATCTCGGGTTTCCAAATCTCCCATGCCTAAATCTCCTACCCCTGAAGGGAAATGAATACTGCTGTTCTCTGGCATTCTGAGGGGAAAAGCGTCTAGGGGAATTTGAGGTCCCTCTGAATCTGAATGGTTGGCCTCGAAAAAACCCTTCTTTTTGGGGTTACCTGTTGCCGGGTTTTTGTTTTCCCCTTATCTTTTGCATCTGCCAAGACTTTCTCTAGGCACACGCCAAACAGTTTCTGCCCCTTGTATGGCCCCGAAACCAGCAGGTTCTTAGCCGTTACATCTCCCTGCCAGGTCCGCAGCCACACGCATCTTCTCGCAGAGACATTGTGTGCCACGGAACGTGCTGCCCACACCACAGCATCCGTGGATGAGCCAGCTATGAAAGCTGTGGCCATTAGGATGTCGGAAGTTAGCTTCTGTGACCTGCGCTCTGAGATCTCGGGGTTCTGTGCTTCCTGCATCCACACGAGCATAGATCGTGCTACATAAGAGGTCACTGTGTTTATCTTTAAAGTGCTGGCTGCTGGCTCCAGTGCCCTTCTGAGTCCGTAGCCCAGAGCTCTGTCGGTGGGATCTTTCGGAAAACCGTCCCCCTCTGTGGGGAACACTGTCTGGCAGGCTAATGATGCTGCCGCCGCATCCCCCTTTAGATTCCTAGACATAGATTCCTTTTTTCCTTGAGAAGGAGTATAAAGGACCTTCTGTCTTATTCATTTTATGTGTTTTACTGGGGTATTTCCATTCCTCCAGTATTAGCCTTTCAAACGCTTTGTCCAGTGGAATAACCTGGTCCCTCCCATGGACTGATGGAATGTATTCTCTCTGGTCCTCCTCCTGGGACTCCGAAGAATCCCCCTTTTCTAATTTTTCTTTTAGTTGGACAGTTTTAACCACCTTTGACATAAGGTCTGTTCTGGAGGCTAGTGGAAATTGCCTTTCCCTATCTTTTGGATCTGACTGTGCCTCCATCCACTCCCTTTCCTCGGGGCCTGAATCTCCCTGCTCCGAATCTGAAGAAGATTGGGATGAGAGAATTAAATGGGCGTTGTCCTTTCCCAGGCCCCTCTGTAACTCTGGGGAAGTCTGAGGGGATTCTAATAAACAGGCTACAGAGCCCCCTGGTGGCTCTTTACTGCCTGCCGCTCCCACCTTTTTCCTCCTCTTCGGGCGGGCTTTTATCTGGGGAGTCCCTCAGCGGAGAAGGGTCTCTTCTTTTTTCCTGGGACTGGAAATCGCATAACCTGTCCAGCGATTCCAGGATCTTTCCTGTGGAAAACTGCAGAGAGGCCCTAGAGGGTACTTGTGGTTCAGCCGGTTGTGCTGGCTCTGGCTGTTCCGTGGCCTTCATTCTGTTTCTCCTGCAGGGCTACAATCGGTTCCCCTAGCTGGCAAAATGAGTGGGATGGAGATCAGCCATGCTGACTCTGTCCTCTAGATCAGAAAAGGCGGGGGGGGGGGGGCCGGCAGCCGCTCCGAGGATTCTTCTTATCGCATGCGCGCTCAGCTCCCCCTGCTCCCAGCAAGGGAGCTGACTGAGGTTTTCCTGGAGGTTCCCTAGACCGCGTCAGGGAAAATCGCTGCCTCTCAATCTGCCCTGCCTGCCCTGTGTAGGCCCCACTCCCGGGGCTCCGTCAAACTCCGTCCTGACAGTCTGAAGGCAGAAGACGGACTGGAGACAACGTAGGGGTAGCTCGGAGACACGCATGCACACTGGAAAAGATTGAGGACTTCTGCCTCCTGGCAGACAAGTGGAAGCTACCTGTGCAGAGGATTAGGAGAACAAAACTTCTGGGGCATGTTTGGGGATGGGGGGAGAGCAGGAAAGTGTTTTAACTGCTGCTTTCCCCTAGACTCTGTTGTTCACTTTCTATTCTAAGATAGAAAGTTCTTCAAATGCAAACTGAGCAGTTAATACCTCATCAAGTTTTCACATTCAAGATGCAGAGGATCAAAGAAAGCCCCCTCCCCATGCCTTCAGGGTGAGGGAAGACAGAAAAGAGGCAGGAACAGCAGCTTTATCTCTAGCCTGCCTCCCAGACATGAAATTATATCACAGCCCTGTCTGTGGAACTCCGAACATGTCTGGAGGGGCCAAACAGAGTATCTGACTCAAATTAACAAACACTGGACAAGTCATGAAAGTATCAATAGAAATTAAGGTCAACATGGGGTCAGTTTTAAAAGCCTTTGAGACACAGTGACACTTTCCCTTTAGACCTAGATTTTTAAATATACCAAGGAGAAACTTCTGAATCAAAGTAAATGAAGCTCAAGTATAATTTAATTATAGTAATTTAGCCTGGAGGCCTTTAGGAAGAAGGCATGAATTATGATGATGTAGAGGAAAGAACAGTTCTTAGAGAAACTTTGGAGATAGAATAATAGCCATTTTGAAGAACTGCTGAAACATGGAACTTTTATTCCCTCCCCTCTCTTTAGCAGTTTTCAGTAACATCCCATTACCAACCTAACCGATAGCCAGATACTGGCTGCATAGTAGTTATAAAATCATAGGGCAATAACTGGAAAACAACAGGAACCAGTCACAGATCTGGAAGAATTCCAATAGAAATGCTCATGAAATTCAGAGTATGGAACTCCATTAAGATTTATCCTCGAAGCTCTCTGAGCTACAAAACAAATTATTCTAAGAGCGGAAAAGGAGCCCAAATGTAGACGTTTTACGGAAGACAAGCAACTAGAGCCCAGGGTTACCAAGCGTAGAGGTAAAGAACTTTACGTGTATGGCGCCCTCCTTCTGTCAGATCTCAAGGCCATTTTCCTTCTAACTTCCCAGGAGAAGCACTGAGGTGGAAAAAGGAAGGAGGAAGTGTAAATCTCATCACCTCACAGAACAACTGGGAGAAGCATAATCTTAGATCATTTTTTCATGCTAGGCACTCTGTGGGAGTTTAGTAGGCCATAAACTTAACTTTGGTCAAGTAATTACGTCACAGATGGGTGAGAGAAATATGCTGAACTAAGGGAAAAATCCTTGAACTGAATCTTGCTGACAGACCACAAAATACTTTCTTTTATCTATCTTGTTTGTCTTTTCTATTTTGTATAACTGATAAGGAATTGATACAATTCAGGCCTTCGCAGAGTGCTATAAACATGCCAAACTGTTGTAACCAGCAGAGACTTTTCTTTTCTTCTGTCAGAGGCAATCTCTGCTGCTGAAAAGGTCTCTCCTATTGCAATAGCAAATTGCTAACAAACTCCCAAACAGACTGAAGATTTATTTTCTTCCACAGCTCTCATGCATGTTAGATTCTTCCAAATGAAAATACAATATGGCCTTAATTGAACAAGCCATTTTGTCACTTAATGAAAACTCAACAGTATACACCAAAAAATAATGTCCCTGCCCACCCCTAAAAAAGTCTACTTCGCCTTTTTATATTGGTGTCAAGCAGGGAGAGAACGTAACAATGGTTTCTAATATTCTAGCCATACCTGTAAAAAGTGTGCTAGCACCATGTTCATATACATGTCCTCCTCTTCCCTACCACTTCCCATGAAACACAGGTGCTCTCCACCAGCTATGGAGCCAGATTCAATAGATTGCTTCTGTGCTTCTAACAGGGACTTTACCGACTGGGCAAATTCTGATGGATTCTGAAGCATCTGCAGAATAAGAATAGATAGCTCACAGTTTAAAAATCTATTTTGCACAGTGCTTGGGGAAAACTCACACACATACTTGGAACAAAATGAGATATCAGCTCTTTTATCTGTTAAGAACTGAAAATGCATTTAGCCCAAAATAGAGAGAGTGGATTTCAGAGATCATACCATTTAAAATAGAGCCGAGATGAGTACCCACCAAAATGAGCAAATCCACTGAATCTGAACCATCTGATCTGATACAAACAAACGGTAATGAACAGGGCAACATCTGATCTTTGATCCATTACCCATTTCCATCTTTTCATGTCATTTGCATGTTTTGTTCATTTAGTGCATTTTGGCTGTTTGTGTTCAGTTCCTGTTTTTACCGCACCTCTTTTCATTGTTCTTGGCAAAAATGAATAGAAGTCAAACAAAATTGCAAAATATCAGCTGCTCAAGCTTTGTGCCAAACGTTGTTCTGATCAACAATTGCAAGAAAAACAACCATGAACATTTATTCTGCTACCCATTTCAGCTCTAATCTAAAAGAAACAGACATTTGTTGGGTAAGTCCCTAAAGAAGGAATCATTTTTAAGTCTACTGAAAGGAGATGGTTTCCGTGTTGGTGTCAAATGTAAGAGATGGAGTATTTCAGGCTCTCTCTTTTTATTGAGTCAACTGTACTTTGTGAGATTATGCAAGCATTTGGGCCACACAGGGCCCTTCTTCAGGTACATAACAAGTCAGAAAAACAGACTAAGCAAATGCAGTATTGTATATATACACCTGTTCTGCAGGTGTAACTTTCTTCATTTGATGTTTTTCTTTCATATTTCAGGTATAACTTATTTCATTTTAGTCCCTTAGCTATTAAAGAACTTGTGTGTCAATATTAAAGAGATGTTGTCAACAACATCATAGTGTCCTATTACCACCATATTTTAATTCTCTGAGGGAAGAATCACACCAGCTAAATCACTGCTCTAACATCCCAAATTTTAGTTGGAGGTCCCTGATATTAGGCAGAATTTTGATAGCCTGAGCATTCTAATGGGGGACCACAGCCCAATATAGTTTGACAAACATACCACTTTGGGGCAATTGGCTGCCAGTAATAGAAGACTTAAAACTGCAAACATAAAACTGTAGAGTAAATGTCCTTTATATGCTGCAAGAACTCCTGTTTTAAAACTACCATTTAAAATAAATAAATAAATTTTAAAAATTGAGCCAATTTAAAAAATAAAACAAAACAATAATTTATCCAACAACAAGGCTTTTAGAAAAAGCTCACTTCTGAAACCTGGTAGTATAAACTAAGGATATCAGCAAGTCCCCTTGGAAAACATGTGGCATGGGTGTTATCTCTTCCTCATTTGATTTAAGGAAATATAAAGGCAAAATCTTTGTGAAAAAATATATACTAACCAAGTCTGAGTCTAAGTGAAATGCAGTTGATAAATGCCCAGCATTGTACTGTTCCGCGGGACGACAATCCACTACAAAGAATCTTACTCCTTCCTGAAAGAAATTATGCTTGTTGCAGTTAAGTTTAAAATTAATAAACACAATTATTCTAAGCTTCACACCATTCAATGGATGAGTCATGAAGCCATGTTTTAGTGAGAATGCTGGTACTTAGTTAGAAAGGGGCTTTCTGCTGTGACATCACACAATGAGAACCAGAGTAACGTTAGAATATACACGCTCTGAAAGCCCCGATTCAGCAGCCTGTTTCTATGCAAAGAGCAATTAAGCAAACGCTGTGCTGAACTGGGACCAAAAAAAACTGGAGTTAAGGCGCAGGAGGCTTTAAAGATGAAATATTGGTCTTACTCCAGCATATTGCATGTACTGTATTAAGATACTCACAGTAAAGATCTCATACGCATATAAATTTGTGAAATAAAACTACTGCAAAATAACATGAACCAAGGACACTGTTACTAGAACTGAGCCATTTCTCACTTCACTGAGGACAGTGTCCTCTTGAAGCATTGTTTCAGTTACAGGCAGAAAGTAGTTCTATCACAGAGCTTAAAAGTCTGACTTTCCCACTCTCTCTTGACAGACACCTACCCAACTCCTCCAATAAAAGGCCTGCTCCCAGGATCTGTATTGGGACCAGTTCTTTTTAATGTATTCATTAATGATCTGGAAAAGGGTGTTAAGAGTGAGGTGATCAAATCTGCAGACGACACCAAGTTATTCAGAGAAGTCAGAACACGAGCAGACTGTGAGGAGCTGCAGCAAGATCTTAACAAGACTGGGTGCCTGGGCATCTAAATGGCAGATGAGATTTAATGTGGACAAGTGCAAAGTGATGCACATTGGGAAAAATAATCAAAATTATGAGTACAAAATGCTGGGTACTAAGCTAGGAGTTACCACTCAGGAAAAGGATCTGGGAGTGACTGTGGATAATACACTTAAATCCTCAGCCCAGAGTGCCTCAGTGGTCAAAAAAGCAAAGAGAATGTTAGGAATTATTTGCAAGGGGATAGAGAATAATACTGAGGATGGCATAATGCCTCTATACAAATCAATGGTGCAACCGCACCTTGAATATTGTGTGCAGTTCTGGTCGCCCATCTCAAAAAAGACATAGTGGAACTAGAAAAGGTACAGAGAACAGAGAAGTGCAACAAAAATGATCCAGGGTATGGAACAGCACTCGTATGAGGAGAGGCTTGATAGGTTGGGGCTCTTCAGCTTCGAAAAGAGACAGCTGAGAGGAGATATGATAGAGGTCTATAAAGTCAGGAGTGGTGTGGAACTTGTAAACAGGGAACAGTTATTTACCCTCTCAACTAGTACTAAAACTAGGGGACGCTCCATGAAACTCACAGGTGGCAGAGTAAAAACAAACAAAAGTAAGTATTTTTTCACTCAGCGTACAATTAGGTTGTGGAATTTACTGCCAGGGGAGGTGGTCAAGGCCAGCAGTAGAGCTGAGTTTAAAAGAGGTTTGGACAAGTTTCTGGAAGATAGTTCCATTAGCAGCTATTAGCCAGACAGGACTGGGGAACAAAACCCTTTACTGTCAGGAGCCTGGGGATGACCCACGGGGAATGGATAGCATGGTGACCTACTGGGTGTTTCTCCCAGGCCCCCGTGACTGGCCACTGTCGGAGGCAGGATGCTGGGCTCGATGGACCATTGGTCTGACCCAGTATGGCACTTTTTATGTTCTTTCTTTGGGGGGGCGAAGAGGGGGAAAGCACTCCTCCATGCATCATAGTTGGTGTGAACTGTGGCCAGCAGACAAGGATTAAAACTTCATGCCTGGAGATTCTATTTCTAGCACAGCACATTTTCATTTGTGTGTTCTGAGCTCCTAGAATATATTTGGGATAGCTAGAAATGTCAGTTATTTTTCTCCTCCTCTTTCATTCCCAATTCTGGGAGCAATAATTCAGCATTCCAAACTACTGACCCCTTGCATCTGATTTGCTTGAAGAATCTCCGATACAGATACAGCTAGACAAAGAGCTTGGCTCAAGTCTGTGTCATCATCCTTGAGTCCCAGCAAGCTACTGCCAAACAGACTGTGGTTGTCCTGTTATGACGAGACAAAAAATACCCTTATTTATAGCTATAATGAGTTTTAAAGACTTCCAAACTAGTATTATTTGTTCAATGCCAGAGGTGTACTCTGGACTTCCATTTCTGAGGCCACTTTAAGTGTAATAATATACTGTAATTAAAAATATACATCCTCATCTCAGCAAATAAAGTTTGTGTTGAAGAAATCCTGCTCTTTTTTGTGGTCTCTCTGAAACTGCTATGTACTATTTGTACCATACTAATGAAATCAGAATAAAGTAAGCCAACCGCAATGAGTATCATTTATTCTTATCTTATTGGCTCTTCTGAAGTAAGTGAACAAGATTTCAGGATCAGGTCCCGGATTTCTGGGAAAACAAACCTTATTTCAGAGGTTTGTTTTTTTTCTGCTCACTTTGTCAATAATATTTAGGCTTGTTATCCAATACCCATCACGACTATTGTTTCATTTTGGCCATTCTGTATTGTAAAATTTCTATGTTTTTATTTGCTTGTTGCTTAGCAAAAGAACAACTAGTAGCGAAGAGATGTTACAGCCTCAAAAGCTATTAAAGATAATCAGGCCAAGGTTGCGAGAATTCACCATAATAAAGGTCACAATACAATCGGATATGTTGGCTCTACCTGCCCAAGAGTAGAAATTTGTACGTGAACTAGGACAGGGTCAAGATTGTGATCTGATGACAGAACTGTGTGGGGAAGCTTTTCCATAAAGTCCCTGGCTGTAGCCAGTCCTTTTTATTTCTCAGTTTTTGTATATGCTAAAACATGTCAATTTCAAGTTATAGGGTAATTTCACATGGATTGGCTATTACCTTTCTGAAAGAAGCTGGAGTTTTGCCACAATAATATTGTGCTAAGGAGAAAAGGTCCTCTATATCATCAACTTCCAAACTGCCTGGGGAGGCTTCTAGAAATTCTGAAACATGCAACAGATGCAAATTAGGTTTTATGACATTTAGTTATTTTAGAAGCTAGGTATTCAAAAAGTGTGGTATTTATAGTACATCTGTGATTACAGTGGCGGCATATGAGATCTGTCTCTGTAATGCTGGGCAATACACAATGGGACTGTTGTCAGATGTCAACAGTTACAGATGGGTGAAGTCAGAAGATGCAAGGATTTACAGATACTGTGTTATCTGTAAATATTTCCAAAATTCAATAAAATCCTAAATATAGTGGGATTTTTGCTAGAAGCCTAAGCTTCAAATCCAGTTATAAGCACCCTAAAGATGAGCTATCTACATTTAGAGTTCAATCCTTAGTCACAATACTATAATGACCCATGCCCTGGTGACCACAAGGCTTGATTTCTAACTCCATTTTCTATAGGTTTCCAGCAGTTTTTATGTGTTGCTTGCAACTTGTTCAGCATTCGGCAGCACAACTTTGTTTGGGCAGCCATGATCATATTATGCCTGCTCTGCATTCTCTACACTGGCTGGCTGTACAGCGACAGATTGAGTTTAAGATTGTGCTGCTGGTTTTCAGGGCCCTGAACGGCATAGGTCATTGCTATATTTGAGCCTTGCTTCTGGAGACTCACACTGGGTGTTTTCAGATGCGGCAGTGGTTCGCTTTACCACACTTTACCCTGCGGGCCACCATCACGTTAGTTCCCGGGGCACCAGATGTTTTCCCAGGATAGATCCTGGCTGTGGTTGCGGCTAGCCTGGGCTGTGACTTGGGAAAGTCTCCAACTCACAGCCTGGGCTAGCCGTCACCATGGCTGGGATCCGACCACCCAACTGGGAGTAATGTGGGCTATCATGTTTGAAGGCCTGCTCTACTGAACCCAGTCTGGAGTCCCCGCTGTTTCCGGCACCATGGTGGCCATCACTGGGGCAGACACCCTAAGAGACTCCCCATCCTACCTGGTGGCCTGGCCCCAGTCACGTTAGTTCGGGGGCCCGCTTCTGGCTATGGTGTCAGACCATCTCCTGACCAGGAACGTCCACGGCAACGCCCGAGCATGGTCATGTATGAAAACACCCACAGATGAATATCTGTGCTCAGAAACCACCCACTGTTTTGGGATCTTGCCATTTTGTCTTAAGTTGGTGGGCGATTGGGCCTTTGCTGGGATGGGTCCCTCAGTGTGGAAACCCCACCCCCGGATGTCCGTCTTAGTTCCTTGCTCCTTATCTTTAAAAAGCACTTGAAAACTCATTAATTCTCTAGGAGCTTTTAGGATCCACTGCCAGTGGATCCTAAACGTAGTTTGTCCTTCCTCTTACTTTTCTCTTTTAAACTGTTTAAAATTGATTTTATATTGTTTTAAATTTTTATAACCGTAAAGCACTACAAGTGCCATTTAAAAGGTAGGGGAGCGCTATAAAAATGAGGATTATTATTATTATTATAAATGAAAATACCAGGCAAGCATCAGAACCAACAAAAATACCAGTTCTGTTATCCGATCATTATGGTGAGAAGGTACAACTCATCATCAGATCAATACCACCCCATTATTTTTAAGGTTGGTGGTTCATAGACAAGTGGTGGTTTCATAGTGCTTTGCAATATCCCTTTCCAAGAAGTACACAGTCTAATGCATATAACTAGATGACAGGAGGTAAGACCAGACACAAAACTGGGTGTGTGTTGTTTGGAATAGAAAACCCAAACAGGAACGATAAGCAAATGAAATGAGTTCTAAAGGCAAAATTTGAAAGAAAATTGGTTGGGCCAGGGAAGAAAGGCTTGAAAACAAAAGGAAGTGAAAAGGAAGCGTAAGAAAAAAAAAGGCAAGGTGTAGATAGCAAGAAAGGATGGAAAAGGAAACGAGAGCAGATATATAGGCAGAAACACTGTTGCATTGTAGAGCTTTGAAAGGATCAATTAAGAACTTTATGTGGAAAATACCAAAAGAGGGAATGACACAATCAGGCTGACAAAAGAAAAAAAATAGCAACAGCAGCAGCATTACAACTGTAATACTTACTCATCATTTCTTCTTTGCTCTCTGACTCTTGTGCTAAGATAACATCTCTGAAAAAAAAGTAGACACACAGGAATGAAATAGCTCATTCAAAGTAAATGCAGACTGTGGACAAGACTATGTGGTCACCACCACTGCTCACTATGTACTCACTTTGCATTGACAAGGATGATTAACATTACGAAATAAATAAAAAATGGGTCTGCTTGTTGTAGGTATCCATCCCATATTGCCTGAGTGACTCCAGGTGAGCAGGAGTATGAAAAAAGGCTTCCAAGCTGAAAAGTTGGGAGATGAAAGGAAAGAATCAGGAACAATGAGAGCAGTGCCATACTATTGCTAACAGACAAACTAGTGAAGAAGAAAATGATTAGCTGATGCGAACCAGTACAAATATACCATGTATTAAAGAGTTCCCCAACAATGAACCAGCAAGTTATAATGGATCGATTATAACCTGCTGGGTACTTCTCCAAGACAACTGAGAATGACCACTGCCAGAGACAAGATGCTGGGCTTGATCTATCATTGGTCTGACCCAGTATGGCACTTTTTATGTTATTATGATAAAAAATGACCTTGAAAAAGAGCCACAGTACAACTGCAAGGTTGTCATCTCTAATGCAGTTTTAAAAGAGGCGCAGCTGGGGGAGTAGGTTCATGTGTGACGCATGGAGCGCTCACGCACATCCAGGGCGGGAGAAATCAAATGGGCCAGGATGGATGTGCATCCCTACTCATGCACTGCCCACTCATGCCCCTGCATGGAGCATCCCGAATTTTGCTCAGATGCTTCGTGTGGAGGGTATGAGCGGGTGGTGCGTGGGACACGGGATCGTGTGCCCACCCACAGCGCATTCAGAGTGGGTGGACCTATGTATGCATGTCCCGTTTAAAAACAGCCTAAGTGTGCTTCACAAATATGTTCATTTACAGTTTAATGAGATGTAAAACTGCAGGCTGTAAAGCTGCAGGCCCTGAAAATTGCAGCTATTAAAGTCTAGCTGGGTTCTTACTAGCGTAGCCACTACCATTCACAAAGGATTTGAAAATGAACTTAGTTTTTCCTTTTACATAGTTATAGTCATGTTTGAGGAGTTGAAGAACTTAGGTTAGTCTGTGCTACTTTTTTTTTTTTTTTAAAATCATTTTAGTCCTACAGACCCAACACAGCACTGAAATAGCGAGTGGGGTTTCTATACTCTCTTGGACACCATCATCAGAGTTTTAAACCGATCTATGTAAGAGGAAGATTTCATAATTGACATGGCCAATTTTTATAGGAGGATCATGATTTGAGTTAGCATAGCCATGTATGAGCTTGGCATCGATGTACACAACTTGTGATTCACACAATTAAAGACTAACAGAATACCTGAAAGCAATTAAGTGTTTTATTACCATTATAAAAAATGTTCTTTTGACACATTTCAAAGCACGCACCATCTTTTTCACAATGCAAAATTCCATATGGAGGAAAGAAAATGGGTAACCAAACTGATAGTAAACTGTAACTCATGGTACTTGGTCAGTTCTAGGGCTTACTAAGCATTTCATCATGTTCTAGATGCCAGCACCTCAGTAGTGGCTTCAATGTTCAAAAGCCATCTTGGAAGCTTTTAACACTTCTCAATTCACTATTTTAAAAGGAAGAGTCAGAAGGTTTGTATAATTACAATATGAAGACCTATTGAAAACTACTTTTCTTTGGAGAACATGGAAAAAATAATGTTTCTTGCAAACTTTTAGTCGCCCATCTGTCCAAAAAATTAAATTAGAAGCAGAAGGCATCTTATTTATCCACTTATTATTTAAGGCCAGCACAACTGCAAGAATGACAAAGAGCTGCAACCATTCTGAAAGAGGTTTCAGAGAGGCTAGAATAAAAGCTTTAGTTAAAATATATTGTTTCCTGCTTGTTGTTTTTGACATCTTAATTATACATTATACACAAACAGACAAAACATACATTTACTAGAGAATGATGCACAAATTTGCTAGAGAGAATACAGCCCAATCTGACTGCTGCTGCACAGGATACTCCAAAGCTAAATTATAGTTGTTGTTTTTTAAAAAATTAATTGTTGAACTTTGGCAATGATCTGATAACACAGCAGCGCAGAAGGCTTTGCAACTCCACCAGACATCCCCAGCAATTAATCTGACCAATTGGGTACTCTTCCAAAGAGACAGAGTGTGGCCTCTGTTGGAGACAAGATGCTGGTCTAGACAGATCATTGGCCTGATTCAGTATGGGACTTATGTTTTTAATTTGTTCTACCTTGCTATGGAAGCAGGACAAGAGGCAATAGGTTTCTTTTGTGGGGGACACTTCCACCCTGTCCTCACCTAAAAGATAAAACTCAAGACACTGGTACTGGAGGAGCAGCCTAAAGACTCCCCGTCTTTAGATTGTACACTCTCGGGCAGGGACCGTGTTTAATCTTATTCTCTGCAAAGCACCAGGTACATCACTGGCGCTATATAAAAGCTTATAATAATAATAATTTTCCATTTTACAGTTTTTTGTCATCAATATTTTTCAGCTGCTATGGGCCCAACCCTTCAGTTTCTCTGTGCTGGTGCTAGCACTTCATGCATGAAGTAAATGAGCCTCAGCATTAAGGGCTAGTCAATGCTAAACATGCTGCAAGTTGTTTTAAATGTGTGTGACAGTTAAAATAATACAGATGAAAAAGCGTTAAGGACTTGATGTACAATGGCAGCATGCAGGAAAGTGTTCTGTAGTTACTCTTTATTCACTTATTGGATGTGGTAGTCATTGGTTAATATTATTCCAGCTGTACTTGATACAAAGCAATTTGGCAGTTCTTTAAGCATGGGCTTCATTTGCACTTCTACATGTGCTCAATGTCTTAGACAGCAAGGATTAAGTCCTCAATTCCCATCTAAAATGGTTGAATATAAAAAAAACATTCACAAAAATACCCTTTCTACCCTTTATTTCAACCGACTTTAAATCATTTCCCCTCCCTCAAATGCAGTAAACAACCACTACCATAAAATCCCCTACTCCTTTTTCTTGTTTCATTATTCCATAGTTTATACTTAAAGTTTCTACAGAAGTTATTTTTCATTATGTTTCCCTACTTTCACTTTATTACCCAGTTGAGTGCATACGAGTCTGGTGTCATCTTTTTAGTATCAAGAAAGGAGCAAAGCTCTGGTTCATGGTACTGGAGGAGCAGCCTAAATAGATGAAATGGTCTCCCCTTCAGGAAACAATCTCTAAAAAGCAAGCAAGAGAGTATTTGTGAAAACACCAGAATATCCCAATCACTAGACTTATCAAGCAAGCATAGTCTTACAGTATGTATATTAAAAGGAAACATATGATCTTATAATGATTTCTACAAAAACTATAGAAAGTTTTTAGAAACTATAGAAAACTGGTAGAAGATTAAGATTTTAGGTGACAAACCCTCTTTAGCAAATAATCAACTAAATATCTTCTTCCCACATAAATATTTGGTTTTTGAAAGACTGACGTATAATCTGGTGGTAAGACACTGACCCGGGACATGAAAATTGGATACAATTCTCAGCTCTGCTAAAGGATTCTCATGTGACCTTGGCAATCAGTGTTTATGCATCACTTCTTTATATGCACTTCACTTCAAAATCTGTCTCTCTTCCCTTACTTCTGCTATCTCCCTCGCTAGACAGCATTACTACGCCTCCCGCATTGAATCCTGTTCTCAGGACCCTCGCTGCCTGTTCTCCACCTTTGACTCCCTTCTCAAGTCCCTCTGTCCTTCTCCTCCCTCTCTGTTCAGGATCTTGCTTCCTTCTTCACCTCCAAGATAGACAAGATTCGCCTCGACGTCGCATCCCTCTCCTCTCCCTACTCCCTCCCCTCTCTCTCCTCCCCCTCCTGTCCTCCTTCCCTCCCGCCTCCCTTGAGGAAATCTCCTCCCTGCTCCCCTTCTCCAACCCTTCCACTTGCCCCCATCCCCTCCCACCACCTGACCCTCCATTGTTTCCACTGTCACCCCTTCCCTCCTTCACATTATCAACCTCTCCCTCTCTACTGGCTCCTTCCCCTCCGCCTTCAAGCACGCCACTGTCTCTCTTATCCTCAAAAAGTCCACTCTTCGTCCTATCTCACTCCTTCCTTTTGCTTCCAAGCTTCTTGAACGTGTTGTCTATTGCCGCTGCCTCAACTTCCTCTCCTCCAACTCCTCCCTTGACCCCCTCCAATCTGGCTTTCGCCCCCTTCACTTTTCTGAAACTGCTCTCGCTAAGATCACCAACGATCTTCTTGTGGCTAAATCTAATCGCCTCTACTCCATTGCTTGTCCTCCTTGACCTTTCTGCTGCCTTCGATACTGTTGACCACTCACTCTTGCTGGATTCACTTGATTCCCTTGGCTTCCATCCTCGACTGGTTCTCCTTCTACCTCTCTGACCGCTCCTTCAATGTGTCTCTTGCCAACTCCACCTCCTCCTCCCTTCCCCTCTCGGTTGGTGTCTCTTTGACATCTCTACCTGGATGTCTCAACGTCAACTCAAACTCAACATGGCTAAAACTGAACTCCTTATCTTCCCCCCCCTCATCCTTCCTCTCCCTCTTCCCTGTCAATCCTCATCGATGGGGTCAGCATCCTTCCCGTCCCCCAAGCCCGAAGCTGAGGCTTCATCTTTGACTCAACCCTTTATTTTATACCCTACATCGACTCAGTTGCCAAATCCTGTCACTTCTCCCGCCATAACATTACTAAGATTTGCCCTTTTCTCTCTGTTTCCTCTGCCAAAACCCTTGCTCATGCAATCATCTTGAGTCATTGAGTCATCTCTCGCCTCGATTACTGTAACCTCCTTTTCACTGGCCTCCCCTGCTCTCCCCTTATCTCTGTCCAAAATTCTGCTGCCAGGGTCATCCACCTTGCCCGTCGCTTCGACCACATGCAGCCCCTCCTCTCCTCTCTTCACTGGCTCCCCCTTCCTGAACAAGCTCCTGGTCTTCACCTATACAGCTCTTCACAACCTTGCTTCCCCCTACCGCTCTGTGCTAATTTCCCTTCGTACTCCAGTCCGTGAACTCCGCTCCTCCTCTGTCCCTGTCTCTTATACACATCTAGATGTGTATAAGAGACAGCCTCTCTTCACTGGCTCCCCCTTCCTGAACAAGCTCCTAGTCTTCACCTATAAAGCTCTTCACAACCTTGCTTCCCCCTACCGCTCTGTGCTAATTTCCCTTCGTACTCCAGTCCGTGAACTCCGCTCCTCCTCTGTCCCTTCTCTTGCCTCCCCTGCTACCTTAACTGCCTTCATCCCTCCTCCCTAGCTGCCCCCCACGCCTGGAACTCCCTCCCTGCCCACATCCACCTCGCCCCCTCCCTTCTTACCTTCAAATCCCTCATCAAGACCCACCTCTTCTGCTCTGCTCTCCCCGACGCCTCGCTCCCCTCACCTAACTCCTGCCGATACCCTCCATCCAGTACAATCTGTTACTTGAGGTCTTTGTACTCATATCCTCACCACATGGACCAACCAGCCATCATTCTTGATGTAACCAAGCCAAGTGCGTGCACCTGGGTCTCGCATCTTCGTGAATGTTACACTCCTTGTTTCTCCTTCTGTTTCCCTGCCTTCGTCTACCCCTCCCCGCCCCCCGGTCTCTCAGACTGTAAGTCCTAGGGCAGGGACCATGTCTATGCAATTAATTTGTAATGCACCAGGTACATTGCTCGCACTATATAAATGTTTGCTAATAATAATAATGTACAATGAAATTATTTTTCTTTATTCCATCTGTCTTGTCTTATCTTCCATCTGTTCTATCTGTCTTGCCTATTTAGACTGTTTTATGTCTATGCAGAGCATGCTTAAGATACTGGGAGTCTGATATCCATTACAACCTCCAAGCTTTTTAAAAGTAATATTTTAATATGCAGCAGAGTATCTACCACTTAGAACAAGAGAAGCTGGCATTTCTAGGCTCTATTTTTCTATGATTTTTTCCTTAACAAGCAGCTTAAAAAAGCTGTGCTATACTGTCCCTTGCTTTTGACCCTTATATAAAATGAGAATAATAATATTACCCCACATCAAGGCTTTCACTCTCTCTGTAATATTTGTAAAGGGCGTTGAAATCTCTCGTACAAAGGTGCTAGAAATGTTCAAAATAGAAGATCTTCAGCATGTAATCAAATTTTCATATATACCTCAGAATTTACAGAATTTGGCAGTTTTGTTCCAAAAGAAAACCACAGCTGTTACAAGAGAATACATCTGCTTTTAGCTGAAGTCACTGTAGGTATCTTACTTTCAAAATAAAAAATTAGTTCCTTTGAAACATTCACAGATTTTCTCCCAACAAATATAGTACATATGCAGCAAAGTCCTTTTTTTTACCTGGGAATGTACTTGTTCATGATAGCATAAAAGCTGTTGTACAAATCACTGCGTGGAATTTGAAGCTGCACCAATGGTTTGAGTAGATGTATCCAGCCGAGACTGGAACTGTATCTAACATTACGAGATTTACAATAAAAGGTAATAACAGATTCAATATCCAAAAATAACACTGATTTCTCCTCTTCTGGCACTGACAGCTGGTCTGAAAAAGTATCATAAATACATAAATCACATTAATGATCTTATAAGGCTTGTTCATATGAGGATTTACTCTTGGACATAATCAGGCACTGTAACCTGGGGAATGGCGGAACCTCAGGTGAGTGTGTTTACGTTCCGTCCTTTATTCTGGGTGAGTTCTATTCCCAGAATACAGGAGATCTTATCCTGACTGAACAAGGACAGTTACTGTGGGGAATGTGAATTTAAATTTATAGTGCAAACGACCTTGAGAGTGAGGTAAAAGCTTAGATGGAGATAAGAGTAGTTCTGATGATATCTTTATTGGCCCAATGATTGTATCATCCAGTAAAAGGTATCTGAAGTACTCTATCTCCATCTATTTTTGGGGAGGGTTGCATGGGAAGGTGGGAAGAACCAATATAGCAGCAACACTCTAGATTACACTTGACAATTTCCCCACAGCATTACAATAAATACAGAAATGCAACTATGGGGCTTTAATTCCCTTGCGCTCACTAAAAAAAAAAAGTAGCCACCAGAGAGAGAGAAAAACAGACAAATCAAGATCAAGACTTGAGTGGCTTTGTGGGACGGGTCAGGGCTTCTGAGGGGCAGTGTGTGCTTAAGATATTGGAAGCTTTTTGTGCATTATGTCCTCTGAGCACTTTTTAATATGAATTCATCAGTTTGTGTGTGAGAGAAACTGTAACATCATGCTAATAAAAACCATTAAAGGAATTTTAAAAATGATCAGGATTCAAAGTTACGTCACTTTCCTAGTATTAATGATTTTTAATCCAGGCTAGCATTTTGCTGCAGCGCCTGGAGTGACTTCATAGTATATTATGGCCTAGCTGCAGCACCAGTATCATGCAACTGTAGATATGAATACCCTAAAACAAGATATGTAAATAGATTTAATAAAAATACATTGGTGAAGATTTTCAAAAGCAACAAGTAATTTTGGGTATAACAGTGTCAACATTCTGGACTGTCACAACTGGGCTGCAGCACAGGATACTGAATTTTGTTTGTGTGTGTAGTAAAGTAAATTTGACATGTTATACATGTCCTTTTTTGTATTCTCAGCTGGACAATTCATCTTATCACACACATTCAGAGCATCCTCAGCTCCACTGCAAGGTTATTTAAAATTTTTAATTCCAACACAGATCAACCCACAACACAATGTAATTTCCCATCAACTCAATAAAAACAAAACTAGAAATCTAACCACAGCTAGATTTATATACATTTCCATTAACATAATGGACTGGTGATACCTGTAACATCTGTACATAAAATACTGTGAAGCTGGAATTAAATTTTGCATCTGATGGTCAAGAACTGGATTTACGAGCTTTGTTGGGAGATAACGACTTAAGTTTGTAACAAAGCACAGAGTAGGTTTAACTATTGCATTCAAAGCTACATGTACTATGGAGGGAGAAGGCAAACATGGCAAACAAACTGAAAATATTGTTCTAGGATAATTGTAAACAAATATCCTATAGAAAACCTTTAGGCAGACAATCTAAATATTATAAGACTTACCGATCAGCTCTTGGCAATCTTTGTGAATTATGCTCTGTTCTGGTAGATCTAAACAACCATACCAGGATGCTAGGCTGTCCCCTTTCCCTACAACATTCAGTGCAATCTGAAAACATTAAATAAATAAAAAAAAAACCACAATCAAAGTACAGCCATTTAGATCGATGCAGACAGGTAGTGATGAACTCAAGTGTAATCTCTAAAAGGAAAATAAACATTTCTGATGCCATACCAAAACAACAATCTTGTAAAAGAATTATTCACACTATCATTAGATTTCTCTTGAAGTATAACATTCCTAAACAACAACAACAAAAATGTATCGACACCTGTAATAAGCATAAAATGATCACTCCCTGTACAGCTGCGCTTTGTTTCCTGATTTCAGACTTTTCTCCTCCTTAATGTGGAATACAGGAGAGAGAAAAGTACTTTGATCATTTGTACAATGGGTTCAAAAGATGTGTATAGGAAATAAACTATTTTGCAGTAACAATACTGAATTCGGAAGTCAAAACACTGGTTTGAAACTGTATGGGTGTTTAAAAATTCCTCTTCACTTGCAGGGAAAGTGGGTCAAATAGTTTTAGTAAACCATGTACTGCATGTTTTTAAAACAATTACAGCCCTCAATAAAATTAACCTGTAGCACTGTTGATCGTTTTCTGCAGTAAGGAATGGAATGTTTTTTGGGCAGGCTCTTGACTTATTAAAAAAAAAGATCAATTTTATGATGCTGAACTTTTTATATTAACTAAATAAAAAATTGTTTCAAAAACCATTCAAAAAGCTATGACTGACATAAAACATCAAGTAACATATGTATGAAACAAACCCAAACCAAAGCCACAAAACAAGGAAGTAACCAGTTAAGCACTCCACCACAATCACCTACAAATACTAATGTGTACTATAACCAATACACACATACTCATGTCAAACATCCAACCTAACTCAAACTACAAAAAGGAGAAAGGAAAACACTGCCAAGCCCATAAAAAAACCATACAATTTGCAGAACCAACATTGCAACATGTACAATGTATAGAATATTAACAAACTCCAAACAGATTAAAAAACTACAATCACACACCAGTAAGCCACGCTCCAGTTACATGCACTCCTAAAAAAACAACCCATCCCCTCCCCCACCAAAACAACAAACGTATACCATGAAACAACTACACAGAGAGAAAAAACTCCCTCTCCCACAAAAAAGGTACTTGCTAGAGAAACTATTAAACACAAAACATACCTTCAAAACACAGAACCTAATAAACTTTAAAAGGTCACATATATGAAGTGATAACCACTTTAAATATAAATGCAAAAGCATAATTGGAGTAGATTAACCCATGCGACCGAATCACCTGGCATGATTTTAATGTGCATATGCGAAGTTGGTTATTTCTTAAACAAAAACACACACACATCTAATATCTCAGTAGCCAAGTCAAATCAATATCATTCTCATAACAGCGAGACCAATAATTGATATATTTCTCCCATTGGGCAAAAAACTCCTCCATAGTCCGACCACCCCTCTTAGACTGAAGAACATATGTTAATTTAGTCATCTTTAAAATCTCCTAACGTTTTATTTCCCAGGCCTGAATAGTGGGTGATCGCCCATTCTTTCAATTTTTAGCAATCTCAATTTTTGCTGCCACCAAAAGATTCAGTACCATTTCAACATCATTCTTCTGGATAGAGTCTTTCAGATACCCAATAATGACTCTAGGGGTGTAATCTGGAAATCATAACCCAATATCATTTGAACCCTGTCTTCTATCTGCTTCCAGAAGGCCTGTACAATGACACACTCCCACCAACAATGCACAGAAGTTGCCCCATTTACACCACACCAACCCCAAACGGATGGATGTTGCCCCATTTACACCACACCAACACCAACCCCCACACCAACATCTATCAGAAGCATAGAACATTCTCTTAAGTCTACAGGGAGGCAGATACCATCGGTAAATTATTTTATACCCATTTTCTTTTAAGGGAACTGCTATGGAGCTTTTTATTGCCTTAACAAAGATGTAATTCCAAATTTGTTCTGTCAAACCAGTAATCTCTTGCCCCCAGAGTTCCTTAAAATGCAGCAGTGGAGCATCTATAATCAAAACAATATTATATCTTTTCCTAAGAAGACCTTTAGTAGATACAGATGTCATTAACAACTTCCCATACTTAGTCAGACCTCTAAGGGAAATAACTCCTTTAGGCAAACTATATACAAAGTGCCTTATCTGCAAATATTGAAAAAAAGGCAGATCCAACCCTTACATCTTTTGTTTTACTTTCTCATATGCGAGGAGCACCCCTCCATTAATAAAGTCACATCATGTAGACAACCTGCCTTATACCACATTCAGAAATCCCTCAGTTCTTCCCTCCACTGGAGACACACCTGGACACAATACTTTTGTTTTTCTGTCCCATAATGTAAACAACGCAGACAAAAACACATTCAATTTTATACAATTTGGCCTACCTTTTCCCCCCCATCCACAATAACCCATAAAAAGAAAACTGATCCCCCACATATTTCAATATTCATCTAGTCTTTACATACATCTTTCATAATCAATATTGAAGTCAATATAGCTGCTTGGTAATATTTACTCACATTAGGACGTGCTAAACCCCCTAAAGGGTATATTTCTCCTTATTTGAGGCTGCTTGTGCAGAAGTGTTTGGTAGAAGAACAGATACCCGTATCATGGAAAGAAGCAATATTGACTGTTTTACAAAAAACAGGAAAGGATAGGAAGCTAATAGAATCTTATAGACCTATATCTTTACTAAATACTGATTATAAGATTATTGCTTCTATATTGTATTCTTGTTTAAATAGCTTTATTGGTAAATATATTTAACCTGATCAGACAGGTTTTATTAAAGGTAGAAAGATGGCAGATAATGCAATTATTGATCTACTTGATTATAGTAGTTTTTTCAGAAGCATTTCTATTTTTATATGTGCAGAAGGCATTTGATCAGGTTGAATGGCCTTTCAGAAACAAGGTTATCTTTTTTGGACCAATTTTTTGGCAATGGATGGATATGATTTACAGGCAACCCAAGGCTGAAATATTGATAGAGGGAGGTATGTCCTTCAGCATTTGTTTTACAGAGAAGTACCAGGCAGGGATGCCCTTTGTCCCCTATCATTTGCGTTAATGATACAACCTTTGACTATAATGATTAGGGAGGATAAAAAAGGGACAAGGAAATAAATAATAAAAGAGTATAAGATAGAAGTTTATATGCCAATGACAGTGGGTGAAAACAGACATGATGCTAACCACCCTTTAACCACCCGTGGTGGTCATTTATGCATGTTCCAGGGCTGCATACTGCACCAATACACAGCCCTGCAACATGCATAAATAACCACCAAGGGTGGTTAGCGTCATGTCTGTTTTCACCCAGTGATCACCGATTACAATAGTGGAGCCTCTTGAGTATTTAAGAAGAGTTTTGAGTATATTGCAAAAATTCAGCAAATGTTCAGGGTATACAGTCAATTTGTTAAAATCCGAGTTGTTGGGGATTAATATATCGGGTGAGGATAAACAAGAAATAACAATTTTTGTGCAAATTAAATGGAAAACAACGTATGTTAAATATCTGGGTATTTGTATTAGCAGTGACTCAGAGGATTTATTTAAAAATAACTATGTGCCTTTAATGAAAGAAATTAAATTAGATTTAGAGAGATGGAATAAGTTGAGACTTTTTGGTTTGGCAGAATAGCTGCAGTTAAGATGACTATTATGCCAAAATTGATATTTTTATTTTTAATGATACCTATTTTTATATCCTATTCTGCTTTGTCTAGATGTCAAAAAATGTTAAATTCATTCATTTTTGGAGGGAGGCAGTCTCTAATTTCATTCAAGATATTATACTATAAAAAAATCTAATTTATAGTGAGTTATTTGTCAGGATAAACATTTAAAATGATTTGCCATGAGTTAATTTACTCTGATGACTTTGCTGGGAAGAGGATGGGAGTTTTTTTGGGGTCTTCTTGCTAGGTTTTGTGCAAAGTATAGGATTCAGCATGGATCCATTCTCTCCCCGCTGATCATCAGCAGCTTGCAAACACAAGGGTCCTCCCAGAGGAGTACGCTCTGTCCCCACTGCACCAGATGCTTGGAAAACTCTGCTCCACCAGATGTCTAGAATACATCTTCCCCTTCAGCCTTCTGAGAGGAGTGAGAAATGATCCATGGTGGGTCCCACAACAATTCACGCAAATTGCTGCCTTCCTCCCATTTGCCTTCCCTAAGGTCCCCCCCAGCGCCCCCACCCTCTGATAAAAATCTGCCCCATCTGCATTCAGTGCCTTCTCTCTAGCCTCATCCCCACCACCCCATCCCAAGTCTGTGCCTTTTCTTGTAATTAAAGGTTGCTGTTATAAACAGCACACCTGCAGTTGGAGGGAAGAGTGTGCTGTGAGGGCACTGAATACTGCTGAGTCTTAGGTAGTTTCTAAGGTACTCAGCGCACTGTCCCCGCTCCAGCTCCCTGTCTGGAATACTTCTGGTACCTGCTCTTTGGACAAGAAAAGGCATAGACTTTTGACAAGGATTCTCTCTCTGCCGGCTGTCAGCAGCTTGTGAACAGAAGGATACTCCCAGCCACCCCTGGGAGGTGGCTCCTCCTTACATCAAAGCATAAAGTTTGCCTTCTCGGGCAGAGAAGCAGGGAGACGAGCTGTGACACGTACTGCAACTGTCTCAGGCCAGCCAATCCTTTCAGTATTGTGATGTCCAGTAAGAGGTTTACCTCACAGCCAATCAGAGTGGACGGAATAAGGACAATGAGACAGGATGGAATTGCTGACGCGTATCTGTGCAGCCAATAAGCATGCATGCCTGTACAGATTTTAAAAACCTTATTAAAAACTCTCCAACAGCAGCAGACCCTGACAAAAATGCAAAAGCACTATCTGAGTATGCAAGTTACATATTGGTCAATTTTGAAGCCTGTAAAGTGAACGCATCCAAAGACATTATACTCTGAAAAAATGTCGATACCCCAGTCAGAAAGGTGTTATGATTGAAGCTTTTCAGTGCACTGACAAGCGCACTTGACCGACCTGGATTTTGCAGCTCTGTCAAGCACAGGTCAACAAAAAGCTTCAATCATGTGTGGCATGCCTTTCTGACGTTATCAAAGACATGCCTAATTTGCATGAGCATCCCACCACCCAAACTTGTAAGTACATTTTAATGCATGTCAGAAAGCGCCCTAGGTTGGACAAGGGAGGGAAGACCAAGAAGAAGGAACATAGGGCGTGACAGGGACACACAAACTTGATAACTTGTACATGCACATGCCTTGCTTAGTTACACGGGAAAAGGGTATCCTGAATGACAGGACAGTAAAGGGAGCACTAGTGAGAGGTTTATGGGGGAAAGGAGGGAAAAAAAGGTCTGCCAAAAGGGGTAGGTTTTTAGAAGGGATTTGTAAGTAGAGAGAGAGCAAAATGAATGTGTTCAGTGACGGCATTTCAGGCATAGGGGCAGCATAGAAGAAGCAAAAACGGTTTAGGGAGCAGGAGATTCTGGAGTGAGTGAGGGTGGTGACAGAGGATGAGTGAAGTTCCCAGGTGGGAATGTAGCGGATATAGGAGGAGCAGCAGGACTATCAAGAGCCCTGAAGATGAGGATAAGGAGTTTGTGCTGGATGCAAATGGGGGAAGAGAGTGGGGGACAAAATATCACATTATATTGTTTACCGATTTAAAATTATACTTGCCTTCCAGACTTTGGCTCTTAAAACAGGAGGCAGTGGTCTTCCTTGAACTATGTTTCGTACAGTTTCAAAATCACAACCTCCTTCTTCTAGAGCTTCTGCAAGGTCTTTTTCCCTGTATAAGTAATATTTGGAAAAAAAGCCAACTTTAAAAATTACCATTTTTCATTCATGCAGCATAGTCCTGTCCTTTACATACACACAAAGACCATTCCTTAAGAACCCCTTCTCCTTAAGGGAGAACACCATCAAAAAAATTTAAAAAATTAAAAAACACAGTATTCACCCTTGCTACATAGAAAAGATTGAAACAGAATATTTTAAAGCCTAATTCAATAACGATAATACTTGAGTTATGAACAACACAGAAGAATGTTTACAGGTTAAACATGAAGAAATCCACTGTTCTCATCAACACTTCTTCTGCCAAACAAATAATTATTTCAGTGTAAATTCTGAACCTAAATTAGATGACTTAAAAGAAGTCATCAGATGACCTATAGGTAAAAACAAAACGTGACATTGGATTGGTTTGGCCCGCTGCAGCACACTTGGGCAGACCCTGATGAGGAAAACCCCAATAAGTCTGTTTGCCCTGTGGTACCCTCTGCCATCTTAGACAATATTAAGAGCCTATAACCTGTAGTTACCTTGCCATGTTGGAAATGCTTGCCCTTTAAACAAAACAGGCTTTGCTTCTCTAACAAGACAGGATTTGTTTCTTCTCACATAGATAAGCCTAACTTTTTAAGATTACCTCTTGCACATAAGGATGAGCCAAGTGCTCAAGAATGCAGCTGGGTTTAGTTTAGTTTAGATAGAAAAACTCCCTAATATTCCTTCATACTACGGCTATCTCATTTTAACCTGAACTTAGAAGTAAACAGTCTTTTCTCAAAATAATTACTTTAAGAGTTATGCTGTAATCGGTTTCATTTGCGCAGATGCGACATGCCATGTAAGGGCTTTCCGCCCAAGGATCTCTGTATAAAGTATGTACTGCCCTTTTGGGGGGGCTGCTCGGGATCTATTGATCCTGGAGGCCCGCAGTGCTGAGATATCTGCTGAATAAAGAGCTAATCTGTTTATATCTGCTGGCAGCCTCCTCGTCTTTATATTTTACCCACGAAAATCCTCAACAACCCCCATCTGCATGTGCGCGCAGGTGCCACCAGATTTTGGCCTGGGAGTGCCCCGAGTCGTGATCCTGGAGACCTTATTATAAATTAATTAGGCAGTTTGGCCATGGTCAGAAACACAAGCAGGACGAGGCCTGAACTAACTCAGTTCAGCTAATTTGATGCATACGCCTCAGGCTGGCACAAAATCAAGAAGGCCCATGAGAATAAAGTTGTAAACAACTCATACTCTAGCAGAAAAATGCATCTCCAAGGCCACAACAACAACCCCAGACAGCCACTATCTCTGAGAAAACAAAGAAGGTCTGAAAGAAAAGGGAGGTAGCCTCAGCAGACCAGATGGACAGGTAGGCAAGACAGAAAAACTCCCCAAAGAGCCAAAATAGCTTTGGTGGCTATACTCCAAGTGATAGAGAAATGAATGGTCAGCTTATTTCTGCACTTGGCACTTGGGACCCTGCAACATGTATTCATAATAAAGCTATAAAAGGAAATGCTCTGGGCCTTATCTCGTCACTGGCACTTGTGGCCACTAGCATTGCAGTAAGCCTGCGTGGGTCTCTGACCCTAACGGTCGCTCTCAAAGATCTAGAGACTGGGCCTTCTCCTCTTCACCAGCTTGCGTTTCGGACCGTGGTCTCTGACACGTATGATATCCTAGGTTGGGTTACTGGGGCTCATAACTGGTAACACTGCCATGTCCAGATGTTATGTGTCTATCCAATAAAACAGAGTTGTACCCACATACTTTGGCTTGTTAATTGGTGACCTTCGATCCCGTTTGGAGTAAACAGCAAACTCATTTATTTTCCAACAATTGGTGGCAGAATGCGGTGTGGGGGAATATAGCTATCTATAGAATATAGAATATAGCTATCTATGGCACTCTGTCAACAGCAAAAGGGCACACAGTGTAGTGGGGTCCATCAAACGAAAAACCTGTCTGAAGGGTCCATCAAACGAAAAACCTGTCTGAAGGCAGCTGTGCTAGCACACTACATCGTCAAGTCCTGTAACAGGGGCACACAGTGCAGTGGGGTCCAGCAAATGAAAAACCTGTCTGAAGGCAGCTGTGCTGGCGCACATATTGTGGCCATCCTCTAAAGATGCCTGGATAGCATTCCCCTGGTTGCATTTAACAGGCCTTACAACTGCAGGTGTGGGGCTTGTGCCAAAGTAGGGAACCAAATTATATATCGAAATTATACTTTCGCACTGCAGGATGGGCGATTGTAATAATAAGGATACGACACAATCTCTGGACTGGCAGTCCCCACTACTGGGGTTTCTATGGCTTGGTTCAAGAGGAGGAATGTGGGAGGGGTCCCCACTGAACATTGGGATAAGGTAAAAACCATCCCCAAAAAGGAGGGGTGGTATAAAGTGCAGGTATTACCTGCCATTGTTGAAACAGTCATAAATTAGTCCCCAGGTTAGAGAGTTAAATGCATTTAAAGGCAAATTCAAAAACCTGGAAAAACAGCTAAAGAAACAAGAAATAATAGTGAGCTCCTTTAAAAATAAATATCAAGATAGTCAATCTGCCATATTTTAAAGGGTAAAATATCTGAAATTAAGAGAAAAAAATTAGAACAATATAATAAATGCCAAGTTAAAACCTCAGCTCTGACACAGCAGTTGCAATCTAAACAGGGAATGGTTTCTGAAGTAAGAAGCAAACCCATTGCAACGAGTTCCATAATTAATGGGGAAGATTACATGGATCCAGACTTCTGGCATGAAAGTAGTGATTCCGAGGATGACAATGATGTCATCCAGGATATTTTTACAGTAAACCAACCTGAGGAAATTTCAACTCCCCCGCCTCCCTGTGATCCAGACCCTCCAACAGACACTGCTGACACAGACAAAGCGGCCACTCTGGTTGCTAACCCTGATCCCACAGAAAGCAATGACTCCCTGAGAGAGCACTGGCAACCTCAGCCAGAGAGGGATGCCTGCCATCAAGGTCGCCCAGAAGGGAAAAGTTCCTCTGGCCAGTCCAGGGACTTTTATCCCTTCCCCCAGAATGTCAAGGGTCCTGTAGGGTCCCCCAGGATTCCCCCTCTATGGCCAGGTTTCCAGGACAGGGCTTGGAGCGAACTACTGACATTCACCAACTTGTTTTAGGGCATGTATTTCACCCATCTCTCTGCCCTAACCAGCAACAGTGGCCCCTGGCCCATGCACGCCTAATACAGCCTGAAGTAACCCCCACTCCCTCCTTTTGGTGCGTTCCCTATCTTACAAGCAGAACTATTGCTTTTATTGTTGTGATTGGTAGTGTTGTTTTTTAGGTATTTTGTTTAACATAGGGTCTCATTTACATTGTTTTTGCCACCATTTGTTTTGCCAGCAAGGGTTAAGACAGTCTGTAAGGAGAAATGAAAGCAGCAGTTTCAGTACAGTCTCTCAAAAAGAAACCCATCCGCTTCCACAAGCATGTGGTGTGTCTGTGCCATTGAGGATTCTTATAGGCACAGGAGTTGTTGCAAAGCAGGAATCCTTTCTTTCTAACTCACTGCAGAATGGAAGCGCTATTCTCTTTGAGTGTGCTTTATTTGAGAAAAGTGTTCCTGGACTGCTTGTTGTGATAAGCTAAGTATTGTGATGTCTTAGCAGACAGAAAGGTTTTTGACTTAGTCTGGCACTCTATCCCTTCAGTCCCCCCCACCCCCCTTTGCTTTTTGCCTTATATTAATCATTGTTTTTGTAATGTGTCCAGACCAACACCAGATTAGCAGTGTAGTAAAAGTTCTCGAAAGGGAGCCTTGCCTTTCTATTCATTTCAAATTCATTGGTTGTGGTAATATTCTGCCTCATTCCTGACTGGGGTCTGGCCTGGAAGCAGTGTTTGTGTTTTGTTGTCTCCATATTTGCATAATCACTGTTGGTGTCATCAGCATATCCAGCCCCTCTGACACTAGTATTTCAAATGTAATGCTACACCCATGAGTGATTTTAACTACAGGCTCAGTTTGTGGGCAGCAAGTTAAGTTTACCAGACCTCTGAAATTAAAGGTGCAGGCACAGTAATTACTAAGGTAATACTGTTCATGCTCTCCCAGTATTAAGTGGGCGGAGGAAGTGTAGGCTACATTCTTTTTCTTATATGGAATTCCAGTGATTTGAGAAGTTATCCAAGGAAGCAAATCTAGGTAACTGTGTATAGCCAACCAATTCCTTTTCAGGTAATTACAAAGGCCATATACTGGCCGGATTTTTCTCCCTTTATTTTTAAATAAGCAGAAAAGAAGGTTTGAATGTACTAGAAGGTCTGGTTAACTCCAGTTTTTTGTTTTTTGTTTTATCTTTCTGTATGGGTGTATGTCGTGCCATGGCTGTTTCTCATTCAGTGTTGTGTGTCTGTCTATGTAGTCTGTCATTCAGTGTTGTATGTCTGTTTATGTGAAATAAGGCACATAAATGGCAGAATGTAAAAATAATAAAAAAATTAAGACAAAATGAAAGCAAGGAGTAAAGTTAAAAACAACAATACTCCAAGGACTGCCCACATTTATTCTGTACTTTCAGTGCACAGTAAGGCCAGAATAATGCATGCAGTCATATGGGTTTCCCCCACAATCATTGGAAGGCAGGTTCTCATTTAACCTCTTCATATAAGGCCCTTTACGGTCTTGACCCCTCATACCTCAGGGATCGCCTCGCCCTCCATGCCCCAGAGCGGCTTCTTCGGTCTGCTGGGGATGCCTTCTTGAAGGTCCCCCGTGTTAAACGGGGGGCCACAATGGAGAGGGCATTCTTGGTGGCCGCGCCTTTGGAATTCCCTCCCGGAGGAAGCTCGCCTGGCCCCAAGCCTTTTAATATTCCGACGAGTTTGTAAAACCTGGCTGTTCGCCCAGGCCTTTGGGGGAGGGCAGGAGGATGGGTTAGCGGGTTTTTATCTCCTACCCTTCTTTATATTTTCTTGTTGTCCTTTCCCTGTTTTATTTGTGAGATTTTTATAACTGTTTTAAAAGCTGGTTTTTAAAAAAAAAATTGTTAGCCACCCTGAGCTGCTTGCAGGAGGGGCGGGGTATAAATATATTTAATTAATTAATTAATTAAATAAATTCATCACCACTTCTGTCCCGATATGTTTGTTTTCTTTGTTTACAGGGTTCTTTTTCTCCCAAGCATTTTATGGAGTAACTCTTGTTGTCTTTTCCCAAAGGAAAGTGGGAGAACGATAACCTGACTCGTTGCAGATTTTGTTTTAATCCAGTGTCGTCATGCTGCCAGTGATTTGGATCCTGTGCATGGTTACAAAAGCCTATAGAATTTTAACTACAGATATGGATTGAAATAAAAGAAACAAGACCCCAGTACTAGATGAAATACAGTAATGCCAGAGGGAGACCGAGAGGATATTAAAATGTCAAGTTTGGATTTTCAAAAAAATAAAAATAAAATAAAATAAGTTTCATGGACATGGACCCCCTTACAGCATAATAAAGATAATGACACCTCCACTCCTGATTTGATGAACAGGAACAAAACAATTGAACACAGCTTGGTGGGGTGTACATTTAAATGGGGACACGCTCAAGGGATATTTGCATGTTGCTGGAAATGGAAAAAGGATTTATAATTGTGGTTGTTCAACTGAATCTACTACTTCAGCCTGTTGAGGCACCTGATTATGGTGGAAATAAGGTATGGAGTGGGGAACAGGGATGCAAAGAATTCCAGGAAACAATATATTAAAGATTAAGGGGTAGCAATAAAACATCACACCATACACTTGGAACATAAAGAGAATCCCATTATGACACTACAAGGGTGGGCAGTTTTGAATAATACAAGTGGGAAATGTACAAACAGTAGTCCAATTTAAGACAAGGAATTGAGAAGAATGGTTGGGAGGTGGTGGGGACCTAATTTGGGGTTCTAAATGGATTCGCGTTAGCAGGAAATTCAACAGTTAAGCGAACAACAGTATTATGGGAATCTGAGACGTTACACGAGACGTTTGGTGCAGTGCCTGCAGGAAAACAGTGCAAGGTTACTCACAAACCTGCTCTATTTTGACTATACATATGCAGCCATGCACCTGGACCTCTGTGTGTTCTGAAATAGTGCTTTAAGTCAGGACACCTGAACTGGGCCTAATGGTGGTGGTGTTCTCATTGCATTGCTGCTGTGTGGTGCCTTATTCTTTTTCTGTGTTACAGATCACCTCGATAGGCTCATGCTCCCATTTAAACCGCATTGGGATAAACAAGACTGTAAGTGGGGCAATCCGGATACCCCGAATTGCTTTAACTTCCACACAACTCTTGTTAATTGGACCCATGACGGTGACTTGAGCGGGGGTATCACTAGTCATCTTTATGCCCGACAACATCTGGAGTGTAAATGGTCTGGCCCCCTAGGATATGCTCCCTTATTAAAAAGATGTATTAGAGGTCACACAGGGCAGGATGCGTGACTTGGCAAAAATATTGATCTGTCATGGAGGTAACACAGTCAGCATACACAGCCAGCAACATTTATTTTTACTAGTCACATATGTAACTTTAAGAGGTTCATATGTAGTAACATTTATATTTACTGGACACATATGCATTTATAACCAAACATACCTACAGAATTAAATGGAAATCTTTTAATAAAATGATTGTACTAATAATTGCAACACTCAGTATTATACTTAGTTTATTGGAAATGTGGTTTGTAATTTAATTTGAATTAGTGTTAAGCTTTACAATTATATGTAACAACTTGGGTACAACCTACTCCCTGTTACACCTTCACTGTCATATGTGTTGTATGTGCTGCCATGTGAACCAGCAGCAAAGGGGGGAGTATTATGAATTAGTTAGGCAGTATGGACATGGTCAGAGACACAAGCAGGACAAGGCCTGAACTAACTCAGTTCAGCTAATTTGACGCATACGCCTCAGGCTGGCACAAAATCAAGGAGGCCCATGAGAATAAAGCTGTAAATAACTCATACTCTGGCAGAAAAAACTATCTCCAAGGCCACAATAACAACCCCAGACAGCCACTATCTCTGAGAAAACAAAGAAGGTCTGAAAGAAAAGGGAGGTAGCCTCAGCAGACCAGATGGACAGATAGGCAAGAGAGAAAAACTCCCCAAAGAGTCAAAATAGGTTTGGTGGCTATACTCCAAGTGATAGAGAAATGAATGGTCAGCTTATTTCTGCACTTGGTATAGTCAAAGAGGGGACCCTGCAACATGTATTCATAATAAATAAAGTTATAAAAGGAAATGTCCAGGGCCTTATCTCATCACTGGCACTTGCGGCTACTAGCATTGAAGTAAGCCTGCGTGGGTCTCTGACCCTAACGGTCGCTTTCAAAGATCCAGACTCCTGCCCAGCCATCTGCTGGGCCCCCTCCTCTTCTCCTCTGAACCAGCTTGCGTCTTGGACCGTGGCCTCTGACACATAAGATATCCTAGGTTACTGGGGTTCGTAACTGGTAACACTGCCATGTCCAGATGTTATGTGCCTATCCAATAAAACTGAGTTGTACCCACATACTTTGGCTTGTTAACTGGCGACCTTCGATCCCGTTTGGGGTAAACTGAGGTACAGCAAACTCATTTATTTCCTAACAACCTCCAGAGTCACAGCCTGGCCTAGGCTCTGCCAGACTGGGTCAAAGTGGGTCACCCCAGGACTGTACGTGTGTTCCCGGGGTGGCCTACCAGCTGGGCTGGGCCCACCATGACAGGAAGCCTTGGCTGGTCGCCATTGGCCATCATGGCTCCTTGCCATGGCAAGGGGCTGGGTGGGGCCCGGGCATAGGGACGGCCACCCGCACGTTCCCTGTTCTCTCCGTCCTGGGGCAGTGTGGCCGGCCGTCCCTGCGCATGTTTGTTTTGTGCCCTGGCCTGATATGCACCATGTCCCACAGCCGCCCGCTATCACTTCTGATTTTACCCTATGTCGGAAAAATAACTTCTACAGAAGCCGATTAATATAGTCAACTACACATTTCCTTGAAATTGGGCACATCTTTTTCACCCAAACACATAATGGAACATTAGCAAATTAATTAAACAAGTCAACAATTTTAAAAGCCATATGACATACCTAACTTGTGTGGCATATGTAGAAAAAGATAGAGAAAATTAAAACCAATGGATTTTTAAAAATTACCAAGCATTTTATAACAGCATAGCAATTTATGTAAATTAGTCTATTTGAATATTATTGAAACACTCAATCCAGTTTAATTGCAAGATGTTAATCTAATATTTCTCTCCATGGGTTCTTCTATAATGAATAGTAATCTGTTTTATCTACAACAATTTAAAGTAGTACATGTATTTTTAATAGATTAACTTCTTGTTGATAGGAGTTAAGAACATTCCATAAATGTGAAGCCAAACTGCACTTCTTCATTCACATTCTGTCATTTCAGCAGTTTCAATATGTGATTACTGAGCAATGACAGATGCACTGAGGTAGCTAAAATAATAGGTATAATAAAGACTTTGTCAACATGGGGGGGAAAGAGTACAATGGATAACAATCACCCACAAATCTTAAAGAAATAAACATACAGACACACTTGTGTACACAGCAAGTAGAGGACAATACAGCTGCTGGACATTCAGTACAGATCCTAACAATACAGAATGTGCATTTGTGTATCTTGTAAATTGGCTTGCGTAGCAGATGTTAAAAGTATAAGGCCTGCGAATTCTAGCTTGGTATCAGTACTTGCTGATACCATGGCATGTTCTATTTCATAGGTTTCATTCACCTTTTGATTTTACTTTAAACCAGGTATATTTATAACTGCTGTATTGGGAGAAGCTAGAGTTCAAAATCTTATAAAGGCACACCCAGCAAACTGCCCCAAATTTAGGCACTTTACTCATAGCTTGTCTTTGCCTGTAGTACACAGCAGGCTGGAATCTGCAAGGAAAGGAAAATTCAGACGCTGAGCTTCCATACTCAGTGAGTGTTCCTTGATAAAGGTGAATCATACACCCATTCTGATATTGTAAAGATCACCCATTCTGATAAAAAGACCAAAGTCCCAATCCTACAAACAATTATGAAAGATGATTTCTGGAGTGCCAATGGAGAGTGTTTGGGGCTTGAAATTAAGTGTGTGTCAAAGCTTTCATAGGGCTGAGCATAAAAGTACACCACACATGAATTAGGTAGTGTATTCTTCCTTTACCAGTAATCATGTAAGCACAAGAGCTTTAAACTAGATTTTAAAATCAGACAACAGTGTGGAAAACTAATATCACTGCTAGTTTTTTAAAGAGTTTCCCAGATTGGGTAAAAGGCAACAAAGCTATGAAAGAAGGCATTCAGTTTTCACATTTCAGCTTTACAAATTAAGGTCTGGGCTTCAGAAGAACCAAGAGGCCCCAACTTAGAACAGAGTCCTACTGTGTGAGGCACTGCATATACATATTTATTTAAACTTGTACCACACCCTTCCCTGAAAACTTAGGCAGCTTACAGCAATTAAAAACAAAAAATAAAAATCTCTTGAAAATCAACCCCCATCCCTAAAACCCACCCATCTCAACCCCATGCTCTGTCTGTTAAATGCTTTGCCGAAAAGAGAAGTTTTGCACTGCCTCCAGAATATGCTCAGGCGGACTTCCGGAGGGGAGGGGTGGGGGGTGGGAGTTTCACACTATTGGGGCAGCAACCGAGAATGTCTCTCTGCAGGCCCTTGATGTATGAACAAGATTGGCAGGTGGTACCTGCAAGAGTGCGCTCTTTGACAACTGGAGGGTTCACAGTGGAGCATGGTAGGAAAGGCGGTCTTTCAAATATGCCGGGTCCAGGCTGTTTTTAGGATGTTACCGTATGGAGCACTAGCTGCTTGTGATGACATCACTGAACTTCCACAGCCAGCTATACATACATTTGAGTGCTCATGTATTTGAGTGACTACTGAAGCGTCTAGTCCTACAACCTTTTCCCTTAGAGGATATCCCTTGATGCAGAACATCTTGGGCTTCTGCGCACAATTCATCCTGGAATGTAGAGCAGTCACTGAGAATGCCTCTCCACTTTTCCAAATATCATCTGTAACATAGACAGGTCCCTTTTCAGATATAACTAAAGAACCACCTTCTCATACCCATGCAACAAATAGTCTGGAAAAGGTTATATTAACAAATTGAACTGAATCTTGTAAGAGAATTTTTAATGGACTCAGTTTTAATTCTGCAGTTATGGATAGACTAGATAATGAGATTTATAGGTCCAGACTGGTAGCAGTAATTACGTTGAACTATTGGCTTCTCTTTGTTAGGGCAAAAGCTATTCGATGGGGGAGCTGGAGGAGGTTACATGGTACAATACCACCTACAAAACACACTTTCCTCACAAACTACAGCATTAGTATTCTTGCTCTGTGGAGCACCAAGAGAGAAGGGGTACTAGTCCTACCCTGAAGAGCAGTGAACTGATATGACTGCACATCTGTTATTAAAACAAAGGCTTAAGTAGTACAATTTTGGATCCCAATTGGAGTCATGCTGTGTGTGGATGGGGTTGCAACTCAACTGATATTTTACACACTTTGCAGGTCTTCGCTGTTGTCTGGGATCACAGAATTATATTTAGGTCTCAAAGTGGGATATCCCAAATAAAATTTTGGAAACCACTGCACTAAAAGATGCATAATCACGCTAAGCGTGTTTTTAGAAAGTGCCTCCCCACCCATCATGCATACTACAGGGCTGCATTGGCCCCCTATGCAGCCCTGCAACATACATGACGGGTGGGGAGGCGCTTGCCTAAAAACACCCTAAGTTAGGCTGCCTACATGCAAAACATTTACGCTCATTATTTGTGGCTATGATAAAACCAGATACTCTTTTCCTCCATCCCAGTACCTGCCAAGACTGAACTAAGCAATGTTCTGATGGCCAGAGGTTAAGCAAACCAAGCACTTTAATTATGGCCCTTTTCATACAGGCACTTGAACACTTATAAAATGGGTGTTACATTTTATTATACATGTTGCAGGGCTCCCATAGAGCACACTGGCAGCCCTGCAACATGTATAATAAAATATAACACATTTTATCAGTGTTAGAATGTCTGTGCGAAAAGGGCCTATTTCAAAGTAACTACTCCACTTTGGTATCATTCAGGCCACATTCTGACAAACGGTTAGTAGGGACCTGTCTCTAACTGGACAGTGCCAGATACACTGATGTCACTATATAAACATTAACCCAGTGTAGTTGGGTCTTCACTTCTATTTTATTCCTGAAACGTTCACACAGGATGCTAAACTGACGTTATTCAGGAATGGAAAGAAGTACGTACATCTGAAAAAACATCAAGATTTGCATATTTTAGGTTGTATTTCAAAGTAACTGTTTATGGGAACACTAGCGTGAGGGTAGTATGCCTCTAGGCAGTGAGTCATGTACATAAGAACAAGGCTCTGTCCTGGACCCTCTTCTGTTCTTCCTTTACACTCTTTCTCTGGGTAAACTCATTGAAACACAGGGCTTCCAGTATCACTTGTATGCCGATGACATGCAGCTCTCTCTCCACTCCCACGTTCTCAACCTCCGTATAGTATCGTACTGCTCTCTGAAATCTCTGCCTGGATGTTTCACTCTCAACTCAAGCTTAATACGGTCAAGACCGAACTCATCTTCCGCCCCAAAACATCCCCCTCCTACTTTCTTCTCAATTTCCACCGAGGGAGTCACCATCTGGCCGGTCCCTCAGGTGCATAGCCCGGGATTCATCTTTGACTCCTCCCTCTCTTTTAAGCCTCAGATTCAGGCTGTTGCTAAATCCCATTGCTTTGCTCTGTATAATATTGCTAAAATCCGGACCTGCCGTACCGCTGCCACCGCAAAAACCCTAGTCCATGCTCTAGTCATCTCTTGCCTTGACTACTGCAACTTCTTCCTTACTGGCCTCCCCTGCTCTGATCTCGCCCCCCTCATCTTGGTTCAATGCTTCACAGCTAAAATCATCCACCCTGCCCGTCGCTTTGACTATGTTCAGTCCCTCCTCACCGCCCTATACTGGCTCCCTCTATGCAACCACATTCAGCACAAGCTCCTGGTCTTCATCTTCAAGGCTCTTCATGGTCTTGCTTCCCCATATCTCTCTGCTCTTGTATCCTATCACATTCTTGCCCGAGAGCTTTGCTCCTCCTCTGCCCCCACCCACGCCTGCTCACAACCCCCTTGCTCCTCTAAATGTCTGCGCCCCTTGCTCCCCCCCCCCCAACTTTCAAATCCCTCCTGAAAAACCACCTCTTCTATCAGGCCGTCCCTTAGTTATCATGAGTGAAACTGCATCCTCTTCCCTCTCACTCAGAATCAGAATCCAGTTCCCTTAACTATGAACATGCGCCTGCAACTTCTCAACCTCATGAATGTACTTGTGTCTTCTGATCTTCATCGCTCCCTTGTCTCCCCCTCCTTTGTCTATTAGATTGTAAACCCCTTGTGGGGACCTGTCTAACTATTGATTGCACAGCACCAGGTACATCACTGGCACTATATAAATAAAATAAAAATAAATACTAATAATAAATAAAAAAATAAAAATAAATCGTGCCATACTGGTCACACCAATGGTCCATCCAGCCCAGCATCCTGTCTCCAACAGTGGCCAATCGCAGTTGCTTGGGAGAAGTATCTAATGAGGTCACAATGGTCAATCAACTCCCTGTTGTCCACTCCCAGCTCCCAACAGTAAGATGTTATATTATTTTTATTTAGTTTATATTTATTAGCCGGCCCCTAATGCCCAATGCATCCCGGGGCAGCGTACAACATAAAAGCAGTAAATAAGACAACAATAAAACACAACAAATAAAAACATTTAAAAACCCATCTAAAAACCCCCACTACCGCCCCAAATTTTAATTATCCCAACTCACCCTCCCCTCCTCCGAAGGCCTGGGAGAACAGCCAAGTCTTGCAGGCCTGGCAGAAGGCCAACAAATGTGGGGCAGGTTTAGGTTTATATCCCCTAAACCTGCTTGGCTAATAGCTGTTATTGGACCCACTGTCCAAGAACTTACCCAATCCTTTTTTAAACCTAACTATACTACTAGCCTTGACCACGACGTCTGACAACAAATTCCACAAGTTATTTGTGTGTTGAGTGGATATTTTCTTTTATTTGTTTCAAATCTACCACTAGTTAGTTTCTTGAAGTGTCCCCTAGTTCTAGGACTATTTGAGAGGGCAAATAACCATTCCCCATTTACTTGTTCTACACCACTCATGATTTTATAGACTTCTATCATATTCCCTCTCAGTTGTCTCCTCAAGATGAAGAGCCCTAACCTATCAAGCCTCTCTTCATATAGAAGCCGTTCCATACCCTTTATCAGTTTTGTTGCCCTTCTCTGTACCTTTTCTAGTTCTCCTGTATATTTTTTGAGATGGGGCAACCGGAATTGCACACAATATTCAAGGTGTGGTTACACCATAGATTTATAGAGAGGTATTATGATATTTTCCATTTTATTCTCTATCCCTTTCTGTATAATTCCTAACATCCTGTTTGTTTTTTGGCTGCCGCTGCACATTGAGCATAGCTAAAATCTGAACTGATTGGAGGATTTTCACCTGTTCCTCTCCCCAGGTTCTATTCACTGTTTTGAAACATATGGAAAGTGAAAGGTGACTTTCACTGGGCTAGCTCTTTTTTCTGGGAGAAGTCCCAGAGGATAGTAATAGGGCCTTGCTTTTCCTCCCCAAGAGTATTGATGCTGGGTTCCATCTTGTCAACATCAACATCTCTGTGCATAGCCACTAGATGGGCCCAAGACCTCTTGGTTCTACAGTTTTACCATTATGGGGATGACAACATTTTTGTACCCAGATAAGCTGCTTTTCCAGCTTTTAACATGCATGATAGAGGGGGAGGGATGGATTCTGCATGAACTAGTTTGACTGTAAAGTGAGAAGTGACACAAACAGATGGGGAAAGAATCTGAATGACTGGGTGAGGTTGGGATACATCTCAGATTTTGAAATGGTGTGCTTGACATTCATGGTACAAGTGTAATTGTAATGCTGAAATGGCAGACGGCAAATGTGGCAAGTAGTACCTTTTTGTCTGCAACACTAATTCCAAATCAGCTAATCTTCTGAGGTATAAAATAGCCTGGGAATTAAGAATGCCAATTCACACCACCAATGCAACTAAACAAAATTTTGTTTTATTTATTAACAGATGGCCACCTGGGGCCTTTTTATCTATAGAAGTCCTGCATAGCCGCTCTGAAGACTTCTTACATCAACCCATGTGTTTTCAATAGGGCAACAGGACAACTCACTAAACAAAGTTTCACTACTACTACAAAATCAATTATTCACTCCTAGGCATGAGGCTGGCATGGTTCTGTCACCACCTTGGTTCCTCTTGAAGAAAGGCCACATTCTGACATTACGGGTGGGGGGGAGGGGGAGGAAGGAAGGAGGGACGGATTTCCATGAGGGCAATCATGGCTCTATTCTCATGGGAATTAGCACACACAGGAATGTGCTATTCCACTTTTCTCCTGCGAGAACACTCACGCATGACTGGGTCCCCCAATGTAGCTCTTACAATCACAGGTGCTCTTGCAAGAGAAAAGTGGAATAGCGCATTCCTATGTGCACTAATTCCTGTGAGTACAGAACCACGATGGCTATCATGGAAGTCCCCCCACCACCGCCCCCGGTAACGTGAGAAAGCAGCCAAAGTAGCTGAATGTGAAACTCCCCTGGTCCATTAAGCCCAGCTCTTTTTCACTCTGGAAAAGGATCCAACAAATCCACCTGAAATCCCTCTATTCCCACTCATGGTTGTTAACTTGAGAGAGTTCTCTCTTTCCACAGAGTGAGTTCTCACTTTATCAGCTTCCAGATCTAACCCGATTACTCTCCACCCTGAAGCCATTAAAAAGTGATGTAATTAAAAAGTGTTGTAACTGAATAACGGTCTATCAATCTTATTTACAACTTAACCGTTCATGTTCTCAAACTTACATCTATAAGCATATCAACTTATTTCTTTGCAAAACTGTATACACAAAACTTGCAAGTTCTACAGTACAACTAAACATACACTGACATGCTCAGCTCAGTGTGTGGCGACAGTCAAAAAAGCAAACAGAACATTTTCCAAACATACTTTGCCACCTTCTTGAGTGCAGGAATAATTTCCAACATTGTCTGTCTTTTATCCTTCTCCTTCTCCTGAGTTGTAATCCCTAATTTACAACAAAGCATCGTGTAAGTATACTTTGGATTATTTTTCCCTATGTGCATCACTTTACACTTGTGAACTTTAAATTTTATCTGCCATTTAGTCAAGTATCTCAAGATCCTCCTGTAATTCCTCACAGTCCACCCCGCTACCTTGAATAACTCAGGGTGATCTGCATATTTGATCACCTCACCCTTTACTCCATTTCCCAGATAACTAATGAATACATTAACCACCACCAGTCCCAGTACAGACCCCTGGACACCTCAATATTTATTTCTGTCCATTATGAAAACAGCTTTGTTTCCTATTATTTAACCAGTTAAACCATGACAGGAGAGTGCTTCCTATCGCATAACTACTTAACACCAAACACTACTCATGTCAATATTAAAATAGAAAGTAGATATTACCTCTTGAAGAAGGCAAGCAATTGCGCAAAAAACATTTATAGACGTCTATTAATTTTGTTCATGTTGAAAGAACTTGTAAGTTACATTAAGATTTTAAAGTTAGTGCATTTTCACATGCCAATTACATATAATGTACAAAGTGTAACGGTGGTAAAATATTGTCTGAACTGGCAATTTCTACTCTTTCAAATATTTAGAACGTTTCATTGTTATTTTGTCATATTTTGCATAAAATTTGGAGTAACAACTTTAGCAGGGACTTAAAATGTTTAGAAAGGTTTATTTATGTTAGCACTCAAATGGGTAAATCACAACTCTTTCAAAATATGTTGTCTTGTTCTACGTCCCAGTTGCTGACATCTCTTTTCTGTTCTTTTTTCTCCATTCTTTCTCCCCTTTTGTCATTTTTTGCCTATTTCCACCCCCACCTTTTAAAACTTCTTTATGTTGCTCTCCTTTGCTCCTCTCCTTCCCCAGGCGGTTTGCCACAGTGCCATGAGTGGCTGACTGGTCTGCTGCTGACCCTGTTCATACGGGCAGAGGGGAAGTGGGCACCTGTTGTCACACACTTTTTTTGGTTTGCCCTGAACGGCTCACACGAGCACGCATCCCCCGGCTCCACCTTCTGATGGGTGGCTGGATGCGTGGCTCCTGGGAGGCCATGCGTGATAGCATCTTGTTTGACAGCACCCACAGAAATCCCTTCATCCGCTTACTGAACTCCAGTCCAGCTAACTCTGGATTAAAACTGTGCACAACAGTTTAAAAATCATAATCCTGAAGCCAGAACACAAAATTTGCAGGCACCTGGGAGTCACTGGCGCCCATAAAACTGAGGCTGGTGACTGGTTCATGGGTGTAGTAAGAGAAGAAACAAAACAACTACCCTGCATAAAATTTAAAAGGCTGAAGCAATTCAGAGGGAGAAGAGTAGATGGATAATTACGAAGACTGGAATTTGACCAGGACTAACAGTGACTCTCACAAAAAGCCCTTAAGGGATTTTACATCTTGCTCAAAAGATGCACCTCCAACACCACAGTGCCCTTTGGCACCATGCTGTAGCTTTTTTTCCTTTATAAATCAACTTAATCTATGAATCATACACGACTTCCTACTTAAACTTTCCTTGAAGATCTCTCTCATTCAGCTAGTGTTATTAATTTTACTAATCTTATAAAAAAGGACAAAATTTCAACTCAGTCTGGTATGAACTCAGGCTATACATTGTAACATTTTAATTTTATAAAGCATTTGTGTAAAAATCAGCAATATGCAGAAATTGTATTTTTAAAATAGTTTTATAAGGGTTTTGGGGGGGGGATTTTGCTTGCATTCTTAACCATTAATATTGGAATTAATATTGTTGGAGTAGTTTAAAAAAGTTTCTTCAACACAATTCAGATTATCTCAATGATTATGTAACCAGACCAAACAATTTTATGAATGAGTGGCTTGACATTAGAAATAACATCATTTAGTACTTATGTAGCGCTTTTACCTGTACAAAGTACTTCACAAACTTTAAAGATCACAAGGTTTTGCATGCATACAAACTTTTCTGCGAGCAACTGAACACATGGGCCAGTTTACACTTGTAGGTGAGCAATATTCACAAAAGATCTATATACTAAAAGCCTACGCTATTTATGGTTAGAGGCTTAGCTTGTCAGTTGTGCCATGAAAAGTGTGCCATATATAGTACTGAATTAAAGCTGACGATGTGTAGTTTTGCAGAAAAATCACAGAATGTCAAAGAATTGTTTAGCTTAATCACAATCATAGAAAAAAGCACCCTAGAAGGCAGGCAGTCTATGGGTATTTTCAAATGCGATGGCACCACGGGTATTATTATTATTATTAGCAAGCATTTATATAGCGTCAGCAATGTACCTGGTGCTTTAAAAAGTAACTGAATAGACATGGTCCCTGCCCTAGGGCGTACATCTGATCCCACCTGCCAGATGCTACCATGGGTGGGATCATGGTTGTCCCCAGACTGTGGAAGTTTTTAGCCCGGGCTGTTACTCAGGCCCATTGCCAATTGACAGCCTGGGCTAAGCGCTACCGCAGCAGGAGAAGCCATCTCCAGATGGAATAAAGCAGGCGGTCACATTTGATGGCCTACTCTACCTGACCCCGGTCCGTGGTTGGGGCTGTTCCGGGTGCGCGTGGCAGCCTCATAGGTCACTGCGGCTGCCCGTCAGAATGGTGGGCGGGCTGCACTCAGCAACACGGGGGGTAGGGCCTGTGGACCCACGTCCTCACGCTGCCCTGCCCTCTCCTCACCCTGGACTGTCGATACATCTGTTCAGCAGTCAGGCCAGATCCCGAATGGGGTGAGGGCTCTCACCCAGATCAGGATCAAAGCATGGTGGTGCCATGTGCTGTCACGGTTGAAAATACCCTTGCTTTCCCTGGTTGAAAGAGGAAGCCCTCTGCTGGTGAGTCACGGTAATGATCCTGTTCACGGGTTCCTGTTCACCCTACGCCTGACAGTAGAAGTGCTTAGAATGAATGCAGGAGTACTACTTTATCTGTGGCATGGCATCGTGTGCGGGACCACTAGCTAATGACAATTACTTCTGTGCCTTACAGACAAGACATATAGTCATAGGACAGATATAGCAAACAAGACCAATCCCAACAACATTCATATCAAGTCCACTTAAACTGGGTGACATACTTGGCACCAAATATAGATAAGAACACAAGTAGTGCCATAGTGGGTCAGACCAATGGTCCGTCCAGCCCAGCATCCTGTCTCTAACGCGGCCACCTTTGGTCACAGTACAGAAATGCACAACAGGTCGTAACGGAGAGTGATCCATTCCATGTTATTTACTCCCAGCTCCCAAGTTAGAGCTTACATCCCCAAGCAACTCGACTAAAAGCCATTTATGGATCTATCTCCCCAAAACATATCCGATCCTCATTTAAGTTGCAGGTGGTGCAGAATGCAGTAGCCTGGTTCCTTACAGGGATGGGTCACTGGGAGCACTTAATACCAGTGTTCTGGAATCTGCACTGGTTGCCTATTCTCTTCCGGGCACAATTCAAGGTGCTGGTTTTGACCCGTAAAGCCCTAAACGGCTTGGGACCCACTTGTCTGGCAGATCGCCTGGCCTACGATTTCCCATCATGGCCTTTGTGGTCAGCTGGGGACACCTGTCTGGAGATACCAGTTTTTAATCTCGTCTCCATGGCAAAGAGGGCATTCTCGACTGCCATGTCGTTGCTGCAGAACTCCTTCCCCCAGGGGGCTTGTTTATGTCTAGACTTGAGAGCCTTTAGGACGCAGTGCAAAACGGTCTTATTCACGAGAGTGTTTGGCAGTTAGGGGAAGGGGGTGTTGTGAGGGGATAGGGGTGAGCTAGCAGATTGGGGGTGTTGTGAGGGGATAGGGGTGAGCTAGGAGATTGGATTATCTGTTTTAAATCTGCCACTAATGAAAGAGTTTCCTAAGAGTGTACTCTAGTTCTAGTATTATTTAGAAACAGTAAACAACAGCTCCCTGTTTACTTCTTCCACATCACTCATGATTTTGTAAACTTCTATCATTTCCCCTCTTCTCCATCCTGAACAGCCCTAACCTACTGAGCCTCTCGTACAAAAGCGGTTTCATACCTTTGGTCATTTTTATTGTCCTTCATTACACCTTTCCCAGTTCTGCTACATCAGGAATCAGCATAACTCCCAATCAAGACTTTCATATGGCCAAGAATCACCTCAAGTGTCACTCCAGTCCTCACGTGCGCGCACACACACACACACACACGCTCTCAACACATTACATATGCACAGAGGGTATTTTCAGACAAGTGCCTTCTCATGCATTACCCACTGGTTACCTAGCACTGTCACCGCCACTAGTACCCAATGCTGGGCAGCCCTTAGTGGCACACAAGGGGAGGCAAAAGAGGTGAGCACTCAGCACGAGGTGCCGCATGCGAAGAAGGTGGAACTGAGTGAACGACATGGACACCTTGACTCCTGGCAGCCATTTCTTCCGAGAGCCTCAGTAGAGTTGTCAAAGAGTCTCATGCCGCTCCTGAGCCACCATTTACCCATTTCTGTACTATATCATCTTTGAAATGGGGTGACCAGAACTGCACACAGTATTCAAGGTGTGGTCGTCCCTTTCCTCATAAACTCACAGTAAACAGAGATCAAAAAGTGAAAGATCACAAACTAGGGGTCTGGGGAAATTGGTTCTTCTTTGGCAGAAGTTCTCAAAACGTGGGTTGTGATGCAGTATGGGCAGCAGGAGGTTAGAATTCAATCCAATTCTTATTTCCTGTACTCTGCATGCTTGTTGCTGTCTTTTATCACAGAATTAAATTTAAGTCTCAAAATGGGGTCATGATCTTTTCTTATTACAGTGCAGGAGCACTCTAATAGTTAAAGTGTGTTGCATGATACATTATGAAGCCCCAACATTCTAATTGTTCTAAAATCAACATGATCAAAAGATAAGATTGTGAAATTTATAGTGGAGTATCACTGGGGTAAACGGTGAACGCTGTGAAACGTTCAGCTGAATCCATTGGACAAAAGCGGAGATATCACAGTTTGAAAACTGCACTTTCAAGCCTGATTTTTCATTTAGTCAGACCATCTTGATCTGGGCAGGGTAGAGGTGTTGAATGTCCGTGGGGAAGAGAAATTAGCCTTTTAGAAAATTAAAAGGAGGCCGCCAGGGGGTGCCTTTGGGGTTTTATTTGTAAATCTGATTAGTAGTTTTAAAGTGATGGGGTTATGAAAAAACCCATGTTAGGCTATGGAGAGGGGTGGGGCTGCTTTAAAGAGGAGCGCTGCTCTCCGCCTTTTCTGCTGTTTTCCCTTCCCTGAGTGGGGCGCAGAGCAATTGTGCCTGGGGGCTTTGGGGCAATAGGCAGTGAGGCACTTTGGGTGGGTGGAAGGCAAGGGAGCGCTTTGTATTTAATAAAAAACATGGGTATTCCATAGTAGAAAAACCGCTGGTTTACAACAAGAGTTAAGGCTCTTGCAAATTCAATCATGCACTAAAAAGCACGGAAATTGCAAGTTAAGCCTCTCGCCTTAACTTCTGTGCCACATTAGCAGTAAAGACACTGTACAGTCTCACATGTGCTCACTTACAACTTAGGCTCCATGCACCCACACTTTGCCTTAGACTTTCAGCCCCAATCCTCTTCCTCTGTAGGTTGGGGGCAACACTGCAGCTGGGGACAGGAGGGCATGAGCTGGCCACTCACCCCCTCCATTTGCTCTATTCTTTCATTTCGGTTGGGGAGAATAGGACAGCTGAGTAATGTCTCATAACCTTCCCTCTTACCCACTAGTCCCCAGAGCACAGTGAAGCTGGGTACAGTCGTATACAAATGTTTACCTTAAACTTTAAATTGGGTATGCATTGAAATTAATTAAATGGAACAGCCACTGGAAGGAATGGAGGCAACAGCAATGCCAATTTCTAAATAAATACTATTGTCATTCCAACATCCAATTAAGTGACTGTGAAATAATACAACACAGCTGCATGTTTGGGAGGACATGGGGAAGGCAAGAGGGTGTGAAATAATGAGGAAGGCACCAGATGCAGTAAGCGGAATGGTTGGAATGCCAGGGGAAAATACAAAGAGTGTGCAGGATTAAGTAAACGGGTGGAATGCCAGGAGGAATTTGAAATAGTTACAACAACAAAGGTCTGAGTGAAATAACTGATTCAGAAGATTGATGGGATACCAGAGGCAGCAGTCCTATCATTTAACCCATTTACCATAGCAGACACCCAATCCTTTGAGTCCCAATAACCACCCCTTCGTTATTCCACTGCCTCTATTTTTTTTTTGGTCATTCCACCCCCTTCCCTCTCTTACTTCTGTGCCATATGACACACAGATAAACAATGTATTTCTCCCAGAGCTTTTGAGTTCTCTGTGAAGGGAGTGCGGGCTAGAGGGGCGACTTGGACCCAGGACTTCTGGGCTGAGCAGGGGAGAGGAGACCAAGCCAGGAACCTATGAAGAGAGTGCAGTCTACTGGATTAGAGTGGGGTGGACAGGCTGGAAGCCAGAAGTCCTGAGTTCTCAGTTATAAAGGGTTGGGACCAAGTAGATTAGGTGGGAAGGGGCAAAAGTCAGGATTCCTAAGTTCTCTCTTTCTTAAAGAAGAAACGGATGGGGTGAGGGGTCAGCTCACGCCCGCCTGTCCCCAGCTTCAGTATTGCCCCCAACCTGCAGAGAAAGAGGATTGGGGCTGAAAGACAAAGGCAAAGCATGGGTGCATGGAGCCTAAGTTGTGAGTACAATATGCAAGACTGTACAATGTCTTTATTACTACCATGGCATGGAAGTTAAGGCAGGAGTCTTAACTTGCAATTTCCATGCTTCTTAGTGCATGACTGAATTTGCAAGAGCCTTAACTCTTCTTGTAAACCGGAGGGTTTTTGACTATGAAACAGTCACTATGGAAGAACAGTTTGTGTGGTCAGTCAAGCTAGAGAACAAGGCAATAGGAGGAAACCAGAAAGGGGAGATAGCAGAAGTAGAGATTGCATGACTTCTGCTATACAGAAGATTCGAAAAGGAGTGATTTTCTTTTCTTTACAGTACTATAGTTGTATACACTCGGGGGAAGGGGATTCCCACTCAGTCTCGCAAAACTAGAACTCAAAGATAAGTCTCATTTCCCCTGTACCCTAAGTGGGTGCGAGGCTAAGCCTAATGTATCCCGTAGAAGGGCAATCCAGGGTAAGTAGCGAGTCCCAGGAACCAGCAATGGGGAGAGAGGAAGAGACTGCGGGACTCAGCGCCAGGCTGGCAGGTCCCAAAGCAGACTCTGCAGGGGGAGCGGGGCTCGGAGAGGAGGGGGAAGGGACGGTTTCTAGATGAAAGAGGAGTTTCGGAAGGCTGGAGGAAGAGAGAAAAAGAGTAGGCCGGCGATTCCGCCAGGGAGAAGGACGCGGGCTCACTCCTTCTCCCGCTGAGCTGGAGATGGACTCTCACTCACCAGCTGTTTGGCAGCGGCGCCTCTTCCCCATCCGCCATAGCTGTTGACGTGCCCAGTCAAGCCTTGCCGTAAATCGCACTATATTTGCAACAACCTCCCTCCCCTACGAGAGCTGTCGTAAAATCAAGGGCTGCCGTATAGCACGTAGTCAACCCCCACCTACTCATGAGTACCGCAACTGTGAGGCCGGCGCCGCCATTCCTTCTGTGGGCGCGGTTGTCTCTCGGGGGGCATGGAATGCTCTTGGTCGGCTACAGTATGGGTGGGAGCGAGGCGTCGGGGGTGCCTCAGAGCATGGCTAGAGAGAGAGCTGTTCAAATAGGATTGTAATCTGCGCGGAGACCTTGCGTTACGGGGTTAGATTGATTTGTGTGGGGCGCTAACGCCATCCCGAGTTCCCTGGGAGTCGCTGCACCTGCGTGTAAGTGTAGGCACTGGTTTAGGCTGCAGCCCTCGCCCGCCTCTTCCATTTTCCAGCTATCATCCACCCGTGCTTCCTAAACGGACTTCTCCCAAGCTAGCGTGTTTCCCCGCGAAGCCTATGCTGTCTGGCGTGCACGGCAGGGGAGCTCAGCCCAGAAGAGCTTCGAGAGCACCATCCTTTATTTCCTTCGCTTTTCTGCATCGTCTGCTGCTTGTAGCCTCCTCTTGCGGGGCTGGGGCAAGTTTATTTTGTGCCTAGGCATACCCCCACTCTCCCCAACCTGGTTACCTCAGCAGGAGCATAGGGAGCTATAAGAGGTGCAGCCGCACCGGGACCCATAAGTAGTGGGGCGGGCAACAGTGCCCATGCACTCTGGAGTGGAGTGCCCCAACGGGGCCCATTCCTACCTACCGAACACCCCCCCCCCCCTTACCTGTATTCACATCGTAACGTTTATTTTGTATCAATAATAGACTTTATACCACACTGGTTTCCCCCTAGATCAGTGGTAGAATCACACAATTTGAGAGTGGGGACATGAGTGTCACTCACTGCCCCACACAAACCTGCATGAGCAGAGGGGAAAGCAGCGGGGTATCTAGTCACACGCCAAGGGAGAGACCCTACACTCGAACGGGTGCGCTTAAGCATAGCAAATGCAGAGTCGCGTGGGAACGTCCCATCAGAGCACACACACCCCCTTTCCCCGCCCTTCTCTCCACTCGGAGCTCGCTGGGCGGGATTCGAGACACGCGGGAGGAGGAGGAAGTAGCCGGCAGTGGCATCCTTAGAGCTGTTGCTGCTGCTCCTCGTGTACTGGTGGCCTGGTCTGAGGTGAGGTGAGGTGGAATATGGGGGACGAGCTGGAGGAGCTCTGGTGGGAATCTCAGTCCGGAGCCCACGGCGGAAGCAAAAGTAGTCCAGGTAACTGCTTTCCTTGTGGGGCTTGTTTCTCCTGCTCGGGATCCCAACCCAGTTGAGGGTCTCGCCTTCCGTTTCTGTAGCATGTCCACCTTATTCTCAAACTCGCTTCCTTCCACCTACCTTTTTTCTCTTATGCGACCTTTCTATCCTGATGTTCCTTCATTCTTTCTCCTCCTCCTACCCACTTGCCTGAAAACATTTGAAGTTTTGTTTGTTAAACAAATTCTCAGACTCTGTAAGCTCCATGCACTTTACCTTTTTTCCTTTAGGAGATTAAACTACACAAAAGACACTTATGAAACATAAACGTAATTTCCCCTTTTAGTGGATTAATTTTAAAAGGGGGAACACTATCAGTTTAAGACATCTCCATTTGTTTTGTCTCTGAGCTGTGTTCTGTGGCTTAAATCTGTCTTTGAACAGAGACAGTGAGCAGCTGCACATGTTACATGGGGGAGGGGCAGGACACTTCCATGATGTAGCTCTATTCTCAGGTGCACATACGAATGTGCTATTCCACTTTTCTCTGGCAAAACCACCCGTGATTGTAAGAGCTACACTGGGGGACCTGGGGCGCTTGTACACGTTACCGGAAGGGGGCGGGCAGGACTTTAGTGAGGGCAATTGCGTCTCTGTGTTCATGGGAATTAGTGCATGTAGGAATGCACTATTCTGCTTTTCTCCCACAAGAACACTCATACAGGGACCGTGTCTGTTTTATTACTTTGTAAAGTGCCAGGTACACTGCTGGTGCTATATAAATGTTTGTTAATAATAATAATATGACTGTATAGCTCTTACAATCCTGGGTGTGTTCTCTTGTTTTCATGCGAGAAAAGTGCAGTAACACATTCCTATGTTAGTTAATTCCTGTGAGAATAGAGGCACGATTGCCCTCATGGAGGTTCCCCCCGTAACGTGTAAGCACCCATTACCTTCCTCTACATAGTGATATTGGTGGGTACTGTATAGTGATGCAGTTTCATACTATAACATTCAACAGTGCTCTAAAACACATGGTATTTGTAAAACCTTTGAAAGTAAACACAGATGCTGTGTCACCATCACCAAAAGACACGTGGTGAATAATCACACTGCCCCCAACTAGGGTCTTCTGTGTTTTTAGAGTGTGTGCTATGATGCGATAGTTACCTTGCCCAATAACAAATAGCAACAATGGCCTGTAGTTGCCAATCTATTTACAATTTTTAAAAAGGTCTAATAAGAATGTAAGGCTGTGATTCAAAGTGCTCTGCTGGTGCAAGCTTCAGTGGGGTAATGCTTTGAGAATCAGGCTGCCTGTTGCTGTAGAGTTTCCCAGAAAGCTGTTAAAACTATTTACTTGGACATTAAGGGTTGATTTCCCCTGTGGGAGGGGATGTTTTATTTATTTATAAATACATTTATATGCTGTTCCTTCCTGCTACAAGTATCTCGGGGTGGCTAACAGCATGTTAAAACATCCAATAAAACAATTAAAATTAATTAAAACCAACCATGTCAACCTAACCTAACCCAACCCACCCATCCTATCTCCTTCAGCAAAGGCCTGGTGGAACAGCCAGGTCTTGAAAGGGGAGGTAGGCGGACCTCCAACGGGAGAGAGTTCCACATGGAGTGATCTGGAAAGTTTTTGTTTGCACCTCTGCATGCACTTTCCGCAGAGCACTCCTTCCACTCAGGAAGCGGACACGGGGTACATTTTGTGTTAACTTTTCCACTGAGTGTTTTGTGAGTGAATTCTCAGCATTACTTTCTCAGTCTGCAGAATGATACTTAATATTCGATCCTCTGTTCAGTTGTAAAGTGCTTTAAGATCTCTGAATAAATTTATTTATATAAGTGCAATGTATTTTTCAATCTGTGGTCATTGGACAAAAACTGCCAATTAATTTTATAATGCCACTGGTCAGCTGCTATTGGCTAGCCTCTGTATGTATTACTGATCCAGGGTGGATTTATACCAGTTGTTTGAGACAAACCACTCTGTATCCCTTATACTAAGTTGTCCAGTTCTTTAGTATGGAGTTTGCACTTGTAACAGTTCACTCAATACTTGCACTAGAGTTAGCTGAAATGAAACTTCAAACTCTTTTGACATTCAGCGTTAAGAATTCACATATTATTATTATTAGCATTTGTATAGCGCCAGCTGTGTACCTGGTGCTTTACAGAACAATGAGATCGATGCGGTCCCTGCCTACGGCTTACAATCTAAAAGACACGAAGGGGGGAGAGGAGGAGAGCGGACATAGGGAGAGACAAGGGATAAACAACATTCAGGCGGATGCGGAGTCTCAGGTGCACGTGCTTGGCTTGGTTGCGGTTAGACAGGAGTCTGCGGGGAGGGCAGACAGTAAATATTTAAAAGAAAGTTCTAACGCGTTGGGAAAGGCGGCGAGGAAGAGGGTGCCGGGGGGAAGCAAGAAAGCAAGGAAAGTGCGTGCCAAGCCATGGGAAATTGTATTTTTAGCACTTTGGGTTGCTCCTGAGGGCAAGACTAGAACCAATGGGCTCAAATTACAAGGGGAGGGGTTGGGGGGGCTCTCAGGCCCCTTTGTATTGGAGTCGCTTCTACAGTGAATTTGGGGGGGGGGGTTATTGGTGCTTTGATGGGATCGAGGGTCAACATTTATTTATTTATTTCTTCAAACTTATATCCCGCCCCCTCCTGCAATGCAGCTCGGGGCGGCTTACAACAATAAAAAACAATTAAAAACAATTAAAATATAAATATAAATATAAAAACATCAAAACAGGGTTAGGAACAATAAATAACTAAATAGGCAGGGGGTTAAAATTACCCTCCCCCTCCCTCCCTCCCAAAGGCCTGGGCAAACAGCCAGGTCTTACAGTTCCGCCGAAATGTCAAAAGGCTTGGGGCCAGGCGAGCTTCCTCCGGAAGGGAGTTCCACAGCCGCGGCCCTACCACCGAGAATGCCCGCTCCATCGTGGCCCCCCGCTTAACACGGGGGACCTCCAGGAGGGCACCCCCGGCAGACCGCAGGAGTCGTTCCGGGGCGCGAAGGGCGAGGCGGTCCCTAAGGTAAGAGGGGCCAAGGCCGTATAGGGCTTTATAGATCATTACTAGGACCTTGAACTTGGCCCGGCACACTATCGGCAGCCAGTGCAGCGCTCGGAGCACCGGTGTAATGTGCTCCCGGCGACCCGTCCCCGTAAGAAGACGGGCCGCCGCATTCTGCACCAGCTGCAGCCTCCGGGCCAAGAACAAGGGAAGCCCCACGTAGAGCGCGTTGCAATAGTCGAGCCTCGAGGTGACGAAGGCATGGATGAGGGAGGCCAGATCCGAGCCGGAGACATACGGACGCAGCCTACGTACCAGGAAGAGCTGGCGGAAGGCAGCCTTAGCGACTGCCTCCACCTGCCACTCCAGCCGCAGGTCTGCGTCCAATATGACCCCCAGACTCCGGACCTGCTGAGCTACAGGGGGGCAAACCCCCCCAATTAGGGGGGCCACCACCCCCTTCGCCCTCCCCACCACCATCACCTCCGTCTTATCTGGGTTGAGCTTCAGTCTGCTCAGCCGCATTAGTTCATGCGTCTTGTGTTTAATGTTGATGTTGCTCAAGAGAAAATCCTTACAGCTTTTTTTTTTTTGGGGGGGGGGATGAAACTGTTCTTAGGGGACTGATACAACCATCCCCATCCGCCTCCTGTTACTAAGCCAACTTGCACTGAGTGCTGACACCACAGAGCAGAAGCCCGATCTCTTACCAGATCAATATATTGCACTTGTGCCCACTGTTGTTGCCCTGAGATTAATTGCTCCGTGATGTACTGCGAATATTTTACTAGATTTTTTTTTTTTCCAGATTTGAGATTTGGCATGTGTGAATCAGAGGCGTATATCATACACATGTATGCATATAAGAAGACATTTTTAAATGTTATATGGTGCAGTATTGAAGGTCTCCTCTTCTAGGATGGTGATATACTCGGTAACCACAATTATTATTTTATTAAATTTTGGGACAGCATTTGCAAGTATTTGTATAGAAAATTCTATTGGGCTCAATTCCTGCAATGCTGGACTGTAATCTAAAATTTCAGTAGGTAAAGTGGCACAGTGTATGCAATTCCACTGTCATCCTTCACTTGGATGTTAGGCTTGCAGTCTTGTCTGTGAGATTCAGTGATGGGGTGGGTTCTGATGTAAATAACTTTTTTAATCCACCAACCAGGGATTAAATCATGTACATTAAATCACAGATATGTGGATATGTGGATTTTTCTGTAGCATCATTTGTCAGGTATACATCTGTCATGAGAGTGTCTGAGATTCAGACTGACGCCTGCTATAGAAAATTGATCTTGGAATGCGAAGGAAATGATCTGGCCTGCCCACATTCAAATGAACAGCTAATTGAGTGTAGTTGGTTGGGTCTTCTACTCCTGAAGCATTTGCACAAACAGAATATTAAACTGATGTTATGCAGGAATAGGAAGAGAATCACATACTCCTGAAAAATCAGGAATACATACTCTTTGGTTTGTGTGTTGAAGTAAGTGTTCATGTAAACACTTATTAGTGTGAGGTAGTGACCACAGTTCAGCAATCATTTTGGCTCTGCTAGGGGGAAGCTTGATGCAGTTTACTTTATAGTGCTCATCTGAATGCTACCAAAGTGGAGTAGTCACTTTGGTTTAATTAATTCAAAGTAAGTACTTGGGTTTACGTTGTTCCTCTGGGCAGTACTGAAGTGGAGTAGTTACTTTAATTTTAATTAAATAAAAGCAGTAACTTTGGTTTTCCTTTGTTCATCAGAACGTGACCTAAAACGCCACCTGCTTTTAGCCCAAATTTAGATGTTACTCTTTGTAAACCGTGCTAACATGTGATCATGTGTCTCTTTTATTACGTGAGGAAGCATGCACCCTACTGGATATCTGAGCTACGTTCATCATTAAAAGGGTATTTCAGAGGTCTCACAGCTATTGCAGTCTGTGAATTCTTGTTGAATGTTTTGCCATGGTTACTCTCATACTTGTGAGGTTTCTTTTTTTTTTTTCCTTCCACAATCATAACAGCTAAAAACCTTTTTCTGGAGAAAAACTGAGATGAGAACAGAATAGATGCCTCCTGGCATTAGACCACAGTTTGTGGCCTGGTTCCTGTATTTTTGCTCCAAGAGATTTTCTATGTCATCTGTAGAGTCTGTTACAGCATAAAATTGTCTTAGATGAACACCAATAACGAAAATAAACAATGTTATAAAAATGCTTTATTTTAAATTTTTCATATGCATGTTCAGTATTAAAAGTGAACTGCTCACTCTGTAGAGAATCTTCTGAACATTAGTTGCAATATTTGACATTCATGTTTAAAAAAAAAAAAATATCTCATCCAACTTATTATTCTAATTTCTTAAAAAGCACTTGTGAAACTAAAGATTTTAACAGTTTTAAAAATACACATTAAAAATCCCCCCTCCATATGTATGTTTGACCACCCAGATCAACCCCAAAATATAAATCAACCACAATAATCTTCCGCACTTAGACCCTTTTCAAATAGATCAGCAGTGCAGGGGGGATGGGTGGAGGCTGCGGTGGGGGCCCACCCATCTCCACGCATGGGGGCACCTCCGTTTTCTCCAGTGCCTCTGCGTAGGGGAGTACATATGCACCCCCAGCGGTCACACGGACACCCCCCTCGCCCACCCAGCCACCCACATGGGCGAGGGGAGGGGGCCAATCTCATATGAAAAGGGCCTTAGTTAACTCCTACCCTCATATGATCCCCTGCAGTGTGTTCTATACCATAGCAAAATCTAAAGCTAGAAGAAACTACCATTAAAACAAAATGAAACACATCTTCAGTTTGGACTAGAGCGCACAAGATATTCGTAGTGTGGTTATGTGCCGTTTAGTTTGTGCTTTTTTTTTTTTTTTTTTTTTACTGTCATACTATATTGTTGCCTCCTCTTACATATTCATATTGTCATTGCTTAAGTAGAGAAATTTTTATTATAATAGCTGGGGAATGTTTATCTCAAAATCGCAGAGTGTAATACGCAATGCAATATACAGGTTTGAGCCGTGGTTTGAATTTAACATCAAATTGGTGCTATTTTTAGTAGTGTCTCATTTCTTGATAGTACACAATTATTTTATAGCAATTACTTACAGTAGACATGAATTATTGCCACCGTTTCTAAACAAACTTCTCTAGTAAACCAGTTTGCTCTTGAAATGATGATTTCTGTCATTCAAAGAAATAAAATAGTGCTGGTCTGATCTTACATTGCTTCTTATTCATAAACAGCTGTCATCTGTATCATCACAACATCATTGAACATCATGTTGATATCAAAACAGCCTATATGAAGTATGTCTTTTTATCTTTATAATGGTTCAGCAGGTATAAAATAGCATTTATTACCCAAGTGCACAAATCCAGTAGAAGGAACAAGTCATTGCTTTATATTCCATGGTGTCTTAATAAAGGTCAGAGTGAAGTAGCAACTAGCCTGGGGGGGGGGAAACACCCATTAGATGACGTTAAGCATGAATGTTTAAGTCTGCCCACCAAAAAGCACCTCTAACAGCTTTGAAGCTAACGTTTCACTTCTCAGTCAAGATGACTTTAAATCAAAACCTCATAATTTGATTCCAGTTCAGTAATGAGAAAGTACATTAAATGAAATCTAATTACCATAATCCCTATACAACATGAATGTTAATGAACATAATACAAAAAGCATAATTTTGAAAAGTCTCATTCAGTTCATGCATATGTTTTCATAGCACACTGTTCATAACAGCTGCAGCCACTGATTGTAGGAACTCTCTATTTCACTTGATGAATAAAGAATCCACTCTCTTCACATTCAATATTTTAATAATAATGTGCATAACCATGGGCTGTGTGTTTGTTTCCTAAGAAATGAATTGATAGTATGGCTTTTTAAAAAGAGCGATTCCAATGATGAATTTTCCTCCTCTTGATTAGATTTTAAACTTAAAAATACTTGCATTGAAATACTTCCATAAGGGATTTGTGCATGCGCTGCAGAGAGTAGTTGGGACTCGCCCGTGCTCCGCTCCTCCGCCTCATAAACAAGCTAAAATAAAATCCTTTTTGGAAAAGAAAACCTGCTCCCACTTTAGTATGACAGGCAGGAACAAAAACAAACAGAGAATGTCGCAAGCAAATGCCTTAGAACGAAAAGAAAAGTGCAGTGGGGCCTGGAGACAGCCCTGAAACTGACAGGCAAGGAAATGGCGCCAGAGGCTATTGAAGCAGAGGGAGATAATGCCTCTTCAGATTTGGAGGAAGGAGAAGCACCGGGAAGGTTAGTATAAGCCCTTCTGATACAAATGAAAAGGGAGCTGAAAGGGGAAATGAAGGGAATAAGAAAAGCAGTAGATGAGGGGAACCGGAGATTTGAAGGCTTGAGTAAGTGAATTGAAGTCACAGAAGAAAGGATTTCTTCATTGGAGGATCAATTGCAACAAGGCCGGGTCCATCCCCATCTGGTCCAGCTTTCTCCAGAGTAAGCGAATTGAAGTCACAGAAGAAAAGATTTCTTCACTGGAGGATCAGTCACTGTCTGCATCTGAGCACATTAACAAGTTAAAAGATATAGCCGTTACATTGCAGAAAAGTTGAAGAGTTGGAGAATCGCTCTAGGAGAGTTAATCTCTGCTTTCATGGAATAAAAGAGACAGAGGGGATAGAAGGAGTAAATGAAATTATCTGGGATTTCATTAAAGAGAACTTCCCTGAGGCAACCCAGCTGCATAATGCAGCAGTTGACAGGGCTCATGGAGTGGGGAGACCCAGGCAGTCAGTCTCTGGGTATTTTCAGACGTTACAAGATCACATTCAACCACGGCCAATCCCCCGGTGGGACCAAAGCGCCCTGAGTGTCTGTTCGGCGGCCACCAGACGTTCACCATGGTCAGTACCCACATGGGGTCAATTTCAACCACGCTTCCGGGGCTCCCCGTGGGCCAATCCCCGAAAGCGTGGTCAAAGAGATTCCTGATGGGAACCAACAAAAAGTAACGTCTGGCCGGCAACCACCGCCGGGAATCAAAGGAAATGATTCCCAGCTGGGGACAAAGTATGCAGCATCGCTGCTAGGCAACGAGCGACAACACAGGCTGGGGCGGGAGATTTAAAGTGCACACAGTAGCAGCCAGGACGAGCCGCCCTGGTGCCTTCTGTGTGCTTCGACCACGGCCCGGGCCGGGATCGGCATAACGTCTGTTGCGCTGCCCCGGGCCGTGATCTGTCGGCCTGATTCCCTGCCATGGTCCCGTCACGTCTGTTTGGGGCTTTTTTTTACCACGGGAGGTGGTTGTTCGGTTCACCCCTGCTGGGGATCCACTGTCGTGAATTGGGACCGCGTAATGTCTGAAAATACCCTCTGATCCCCCTCACCCAGTCATTGTAAAATTCTCCAACTATCAAATTAAAGAAGAGATATTAAAAAGAGCAAGAATAAAAAAGCTCTCCTTTAAGCAGTAAGCTATTAAAATCTTCCCAGACTTTGCAGCTGAAACAGTTAAAAAGCGTATGAAATGGAATAAATTCTTTGGAGCTCTGATTGAAAGGAACTTTAATCCAAAAACTGTATTTCCTGCTTCAATGTTTATCACTGTTAATGGGAAGAAGAGATTTTTTGAAAAGACAGAGGACTTGGAGGCTTTCCTGCAATCTCTGCCAGAAAGATCACAACAGGAGTCTGGAGGAAGCAGCAGCATGAATTAAACAGCAGTCCCAGGCAGAGGGAGAGAGCAGAGGAAATGAATGAAGAAGGCATAGCAATCTTGGTTTATAGAGAGCTTGAATTAATTTTGTGTTAAAAATTTACTGTTCAAGTTATTGTTAAAATTAAGATCTAGTTTAGCTTGCATTCTTAAATGATTTGGCACAGCAATGAGAGGCAGGAGGAGGGGAAGCAGCAAACAGGCACATACCAGGGAGTGCTTCTGGGTCCCAACAGATCCTCATCAGAATAGAGAAAGGGGAAGGGTGTTGCTTCGATGTAATGCAACCAAAGGTACAAGGAAAGGAAAGGGTTAACGGGCTGGGGAGAGGGAGGAAGAGGGGGGTGGGAGGGCAATCAAGGGTGTTTGAAATCTTAAAGGAAAAGGTGTGTAAAGTCTGACTGCAAACACAGTCCTAAGCAGAAGGCAAAAGAATATACTGGTGTACAGGTGAAAAAAAAGTGTACAAGTGAAGACCAAAGAATCTGTTGCAGGATCTACTTTGAAGGGAGGAGTAAGTTGCAGGAATTTAGATATATAGACACTAAGGGGGAAAACTATAAACATGATTAAGGAAGGGTTTAAGACTTATCACCCTGAATGTCAGGGGACTAAATTCACCACAGAAAAGGAGAAGAGTAAGAAGCTTAATAGAAGATCAACGAGTGGGTCTCTTTTTTCTGCAAGAGACCCATTTGCTAAAAAAAATGTGGCTAGATTTGCAAACTATAAAATTGGTGAGATGTTTGCTGCTTGTTCCAAAAAGAAGAAAGCGGGGGTGATAATTGGATTTAACAAAAACATAATTTCAAGGCAGATGAAACCATAACAGATAGAGGGCAGATTTTTATGTATAATAGGGAAGTTAGAGGGAAGACAAATGACTGATTAATCTGTATGCCCCTAATGAAGGGAAAGTAGCTTTTTTCAAAATATATATTCCTATAAAAATAGAGAAGGCAAAAGGCTGAACAATGATACTGGGAGATTTTAATACTACCCTATCTGATTTGGACTATTCTAGGAAAGGAGTAGCTAGGAGAGAACAAAAAAAGATTGCACAAATATTCAAATCCTCTGGTATGAAAGATGTAGGAGACACATAAATGGAACTATGAGGGAGTATACTTAATACTCTGCTATTCATAATACCTATTCCCGTACTGACCACATAATGACAAATAAGGAGGAATTACACAAATGCCAAAAATGTGATATACAGCCTGTGGCCTTCTCTGACCACAATGCAGTTATTACCTCCTTTAGAGAGCCAGAGCATAAAGGAAAGAGTAGGGGACGTGGCAGTTAAAGAGATTTTTGCTAAATGATGAAAAAAACAAAAAACAGATATGGGAAGAACTAAAAGACTACTTTGAGTTGAATAAAAGTTCAGTGGACTCTCCAGCCACGTTATGGGAAGCAGCAAAAGTGGTGGTAAGGGGAAAAATAATAGCTCTTCAGGCACATATCATTAAACTTAAAAGAAAGCAACTTAAAGAGATATGCCACGTTGCAAAAACTGGAAGCGCAGAACAAGATAGCCCCCCAAAAAATACTCCAGCAGGAGATAATTAGGAACAGAGAAATTATAAATGTGTATCAACTTGAAAAGACAAAAAAGCAGCTACAAAAAATTAGATTCCACTATTATGAGACGAACAATAACACTGGAAAAACTCTGGCCATTTTGGTAAAGGCAAAACAAAGGAGGGCTCATATAGCAGTGATTCAAGATAAAAGGGGAGTAAGGGGCAGGGATGCAAAACACATACAAGAGGCCTTTCTAGGTCACTCTAAGGGAATTTACAAGACAAGCAACCCAGGGGATTCAAAAATTTCAAATTTTCTTAAGGATATACAATTACCTCACCTAAATGAGGCTCAAGGGGCCTTTCTAAACATGCCCATCACAGATCAGCAGGTAATGGAGTCAATTAAAACCTCAAAACAAAATAAAGCATGTGGCCCTGATGGCTTCCCAAACAAATATTATAAAGCATTCTCAGATATACTGATACCCCACTTAACTAACACATTCAATAATATTTTCAAAGACAGTTATGCCAAATGATTTTTATAATGCAACAGTTACGTTAATCCCCAAGTCAGGTAGGCCCTCTGAGATGTGCAGCAGTTATCGCCCCATATCTCTATTAAATGTAGACTTTAAAATCTTTGCAAAAATCCTGGCAGCTCGTTTGAGGGCAGTGATCAGGGAACTAATCCATAAAAATCCGGTGGGGTTCATCCCAGGAAGACAGGGCAAAGATAATATCAGGAAAGCCATAAACATAATCAGTAATTCATCAAATAAAAAACACCTGCAATGGTAATCTCAGCAGATGCAGAGAAAGCCTTTGAATTAAAATGCCTCTTTGCAACATTAGAAAAAATTGGGTTTGAGGGAAATTTTATTCAATGGATAAAAGCAATATACAAGAATCCACAGTCAAGGTTACTAATAAATGGAGTACTCACTGAGCCCTTTGAGTTACAACGGGGAAGTAGGCAAGGATGCCCACTTTCGCCTTTGCTTTTTAACTTGGTGCTGGTATGCGCTATTAGGCAAAACAAAATGATAGAGGGAGTGGAGATAGGGGGACAAACACATAAGCTGGCTCTTTATGCCGATGATCTCCTTTTTGTAACAAACCCGACCAGCTCAATCCCAGAACTGATCAGAATAATAGAGCGATTTGGGGAGATCTCAGGCTACTCTATTAATAAAGAAAAGTCCTTTACATTGATCTATGGGAAGGATAAACAAGAAGAGGACTACATAAAAAATATTTCCCTGTTCCCAATGAGTGACGCGGGTTTAAAATATTTCGGCATAACACGTACAAAGGAGATAAAAGATCTGTACAAAGCAAACTCCGCTCCCCTGATTAAAAAGCTGAGAGATGAAATCAGACCATGGCAAAAGCTTATGATTTCCTGGTTGGGCAAAGTAAATCTATTTAAAATGATAATTCTTCCCAAGATCTTGTATAAATTCAATACCCTTCCACTATATATGCCAAACAATTTCTTTATGCAATGTGATATACTTTTGAGGGACCTGATCTGGAATGGGAAAACGCTGAGGATAAAAAAAAACAGGTGTTAATGAAAACACCTGGAAAAGGTGGGATAAATTTACCAGATTTGAAAATTTACCATATGGCAGCCGCGTTGGGAGTGCTTCCTGACTGGTACCATGAGCAAAAAGCTCCAGAATGGGTAGAGATTGAGAGACATAGCCTACAGGTGACATCACTAAAAGACCTAATAGTGGACTGTGGTAAATTACAGAAAAATATTAGTAACCAACACCCTTTTGTAGGAACCCTACTAAATTACTGGATGAAGCTTCAAAAAAAGCTAAAAATAAAAAACGGCTTCTCCTCATACACACCAATTGACTCCATGAAGGTTAGAGAAGTGGAGTTGGCTCCTAGGCTAAGAGGTCTCTTGAAAAGGGGTTTAACAAAGATTCAGCAAGTTTTCACCTTGGGGAAATTTGTTTCATTACAAAGAATGGAGCAGCTCACCCAGGAGAAGGTAGATGTCTTTCAGTTTCTTCAGCTAAGGAATCTGCACTTCAACAGAAAACAGAGAAGATTTTGGCAGAGAGCCGTATAAGTTAGAAAAAATACTTTTTGTCTGGAATAAGTCAGCAGGAAGGATGGGTAGAATATACAAAGAGATAAAAAATATATTAAATGAGAACACTAATGCCTACATTCAAAAATGGAGAAGGGATTTACAGTTCCAGATTGGAGAGTTGGAGGGGAAAAAAATCTGGCAACACATGAACCAATGTGCAACCTCGTTAGAGGTGAAAGAAATCCAAATCAAACTCACCACCAGGTTCTATCTTACCCCAGCAAGAATTAAATTCGATCATCCCTCACGAAAGGGTTTATGTTGGAAGGGCTGTGGGGAAGTTCGGCATTGCAGATATTGTTGGTGGGATTGCTGGAAGGTGCAGTCATTCTGGATTAAGGTCTGGAAGGTGGCAAATAAAATAATGGGATCGGTAATCCCCTTTAAACCAGAGGTGGCTTTACTGGGCCTTTTTCCTGAGGTAAAAAATTTGCAGCCAAGATGCTGTTTTTGGCTGCCCTATATGTCATAGTGAAACATTGGAAATCTGAATTGGAGCTCTCCTTGGATGAATGCATTAGCAGACTAAGATTTATGTTTACTATGAAAAAATTTCGCAGCCCGCTGTGGTTCACCCTGGATCGAGCCTCACTGCACACCTGTGCAGGCACTGCCAGATGTTGGCCCAGTATTGTCCCGGGCTATGTCAGCGGCTAGCCTGGGCTCTGGCCTCAGAAAACGTCATGATAATCTTAAGCATTTCAAAAGGACCTGGATGCCCATCATACAGGAGTTAGATGGGAAGAAAATGGACAAAGAAGATTGACATAACCTCTTTGATTCGCAATTCTGACTCCTGTAGACAGTAAGAATAGAGTTTTAGTAGATTAGAGACTGATGAGCAATGACAGGGAAGAGACAAATTTATACACCTGATGATGTTAGTTAAGGAAAAAGTGAGGTCTTATTTTGACCATGTTGATACATCTTATCTGAGAACTATATGTTTGTATGTAACAGTCAATGGATCATACTTGTTTGTATTAAGAATTACACCCAATAAAAAAATTTTTAAAAAAGAAAAGAAAAAAGAAATACTTCCATAAGATTAAATGTAACTCCACCATCAAAAAATTATTGTGGTAACTCCTGTGTCATAGTTACAGTATGCTGCTGCAAGTATGCTGAGAGAAGAGTTATAGTTCTGGTGGTTAGGTTAGGGGGCTTATAATGGAAACTTGTAAGCTCACTTCTTGCTCTGTGAAAAGAGATAAATTCTATCATGTAATTGGATGTAAATCTGGAATAATTCTTTGTCAGTGAAGTTATTTAGGTTTTATTCTGATAAACAGAGACCAGAATCTGTTCTTAAAAGTGTACTGATGCCTTATCATTCCAGCGTGAACTGTACTGTTGTCTACCAACTTGTGACTTATATATTCTCTATGGGAACATTACCTTTTTCTTCTGTAGCTGGAAGTGTCTGCTTCAGTTACTTCCAAAAGATTCATTGACGCTTCACCTTTTCCCACCATTTTGAAGGTAAGTATTAGATACAGTTATGCTGTAGATTTCCACCACTGCTGTTACGGAGTGGTTTGTTAAGTTGTCCAGTCAGGGTTTTCACAGGTAATTTAGTTGTGTTTGCAGACTTTGGTTTGGGAATCCGAGTAGGTATTGATCGACGGAAAATATCAGCAATCTTGAAGAAATAAACAAAAAAATGTACGCAATTAGGGTTGATGTACAATTCTTTAATGAGCATTGTTAGTCATTCTGGAAAGAACATGTACTTGGACCTGATTGAAAAATGTTTATATTGCCAATATGTAACTTAGTGTTTCTAAAAAATGAAACACTGAAACTTTTGCAATGTTTACAATTATTGTATGAAAATTTTGGAAAGATTGTCTAGCTCAGTGATGATCGCGTGCAGCCACAGTGCCCATCATAGACATTGGATAAAAACAGACATGACAGCAGCCCGCTGTGGTTCACCCTGGATCGAGCCTCACTGCACATCTGTGCAGGCACTGCCAGATGTTGGGCCAGTATTGTCCCGGGCTATGTCAGCGGCTAGCCTGGGCTCTGGCCTCAGAAAACGTCAGCAGTCACAGCCTCACCTAAGACCTGCTCAACTGGGTCACAGTGCACTATTATGTTTATTTAGACGGGCAGACATAGGCCGGGTTGGGGACTGCCATGGCCAGTCGCCATTGCTGGCTGTCATTGGCCTGCATGGCTGGCTGTCATGACAGGGGGCGGAGCTGCCTGGCTGCATGTTCATGTTTCTCCCTGCCCTCTCTGGGTCCCAGCCACAGGCACCTTATGCAGCAGGCCCTGGGCTGAACCATGTCCACATGGCACCCTGTCCCAAGCTGGGTTGCTGCCCTGCCATTATCATGTTTGGTTTTTTACCCTTTTGACTATGGACACCATGGTTTTTCAGGGCCTGGGATCTCTCCTGAGCCCTTTCTTCAAGCTTCCTGAGCAATACTTGCCTGTACACATTCTCTATTTTCAAGAGATTTATTATTTTATTTCTGACAGTTTCAAATAACCTACAGTATTTTAACTCTCAATACTGTAGTGACTGCATTTACTGTAGCAACATATAAACATTTGAGAACTACTGGTGTAGTTCCTATTTAGGTCAGCTGTAGATTTCTTGTCTCTAGATGGCAGCAAAGTTTGGTTCATGGTGTTAAGGAAAGCTTTATTTTTTTTAAAAAAGAAGAAGCTGAAACATGTTTTGGGAACTATACAGGTATTTAATGCAGTCAAGATTAATATACCTGGATGCATTAAAAGAAAATTATGACATGCATTTTAAAGAGAGTTCCAAAGACTGCTATCTAGTATGATGGCAAAAAAGTGTATTTGGATTCGATTGTGTCCAGAAAGGTACCAGGGAGTAACACATTTGAGACCAGTTTGAAATATTGATTCACTGCATTTTTCCTTCCAGAGGTGTATTGTTATCCATCCGATAGGGTACAGAACTAAAAGAGAAGAGACTTGGGTTCTGTTCAAAGTTGTGCCTTGACTTCAGAAAAATCATTTGATGTGAGTTTTTCTCTGTCAATAAAACCGTAAAAAACCCCTTGGTTACAGTAGCTGGAAATCACTATGTAAGTACTAATTAGTCTTGCACATCTCCTTACAAAAAAGTTCAAACAACCTAGAGAATTCATGGAAGAGCAACAAAGAAAAGGAGACTGTTTTATGAGGAAAGAAAAAGTTAGGGATTGCTTAGCCAAATTTAAACTGCATAAAAATTTCAAAACAGATTTCTGACACAGCATGCAATTTTGTTGATTTTGAATATTTCATCAAAATTTATTTGGATGCTTGAAACTGACAATTTCAAGGTTGGGTGTTCTAAAGAGTGGGAATATAATTATAGACACCCAGAGCTGTTTGGCAGTGGAGTCTAGGGTGGTTGTAGCTCTCCATTGCTGGAGATTCACAAATAGAGGCTTAATAGCCATTTTTATGCGCTGCTGTATCTGTGGACTACTTGCATCAAAGCAGCGGGCAGACTAGATTACCACAGAGGTACCTTAAGCTCTGATTTTATAAATTTCCGAAGCATATTTCCTGGATGCATTGCCAAAAAGCAAGATACCTATCTATATATTTTATTACATAAGAACATAAGTGCCATACTGGGTCAGACCGATGGTCCATAGAGCCCAGTATTCTGTCACGGACAGTGAACAATCTCAGGTGTCTGGGGAAAGTACCCAACAGGTCATAATGTAACGATACATTCCATGTTCACTCCCAGCTCCTGACAGTCAGAGGTTGGGTCCCCCAACCTACTTGGCTAATAGCCATGAACAGACCTACCCTCCAGAAGTTATCCACTTCTTTTTTTAAAAAAAACCCCAGCTACTACTGGCCTTGACCACATCCTCTGGAAACAAATTTTGAGTTGAGTGAAAAAATACTTGCATTTATTTGTTTTAAATCTCTGCCAGTTAGTCTCATCGTGTGTCCCCTAGTTCTAGTACTATTTAAGAGCGTAAATAACCGCTCACCATTTACTTGTTGCGCACCACTCTTGATTTTATAAACTTCTTTCATCTCCCCTCTCAGTCTTCTATTTTCCAAGCTGAAGAGCTCTAACCTATCAAGCTGCTCCTTCAATGGAAACCTTTTTAGAGTCATAGAGTCACAAGGTTGGAAGGGACATCTAGTCAACCTCCTGCACCTCTGCAGGACCTGTTTTGTTTTTGTTCCCGTTCTCGGTTCCTTTTCTAGTTCTAGTATATCTTTTTGGAGATGAGGTGACCAGAACGGCACACAATATTCAAGGTGTGGTCACACCATAGATTTATATAGAGGTGGTATGATATTTTCAGTTTTATTCTCCATTTCTTTCTGAATAATTCCTAACCTTCTGTTTGCTTTTATGACCACTGCCCCACATTGAGCTGAAGATTTCAAATTGTATTGTCCGCAGTGACGCCAAGATCCTTTTCCTGAGTGGTAACTCCTCATTTAGAACCCATCATTGTGTACATATAAGTTGGATTATTTTTACACTTGTCAACTGCTTCACTTTACACTTGTCAACATTGAATTTCATCTGCCATTTAGTTGCCCAGACACCCAGTCTTGGAAGATCCTCCTGCAATTCCTCACAGTCCTCTCTGGTTTTAACTACCTTGAATAATTTTGTTCATCTGCAGATTTGATCACCTCACTCTTTACTCCCTTTGCAGGATCATTAATGAATCTCTTAAACAACACTGGTCCTGGTACAGATCGCTTTGGCACTGCCATTATTTACTTCTCTGTATTGCAAAAATTGACCTTTTAGTCTTACTCTTTGTTTCCTGACAAGTTTTTGATCGACGATAGGACACTTTCCCCAAGGAGATCCTCCTGGATGGCCAGCTCTAGACAGTGGCAGTAGATCCCTGTCACAGCCAGCAGGAGGCAAACTTCCAGATTCTTGGAGCATGTTCAGGGCTTATAGCTTCTAACCCTGCAGCTCTAGTTGTTAGTCTGCTTCCACTCTTCTGGGTCGTAGACGTCCAGCCCAGGTCAGAGGAGATTATTTATTTATTTTATTTTTTTAAATTTGGAGTTTTTGTTTTTAATTTTTTTTTTTCTTTTTATTGTTTTTTCAGTTCACCCCATTCACTTGAGTAGTAACATATAAATGGGCCTTGGTTACAGCAGCGGCCCAGTACTGTACAATATTTATAGGGTGAACATTGTCAACAACCTGTATCTTCAACCCCCAATATATAGCTCCTGGTGAGGGTTGAATTGCAAATGTAATAGTACCTCTTAATCTTACAACCACACTCACCGAGAGAGTAGTACCATATGTGCCTCCACCCCCCTCCCTCCCTCTCCCCCCCCCCGTCAAGAGAAACAATCCAGTATCTCTAAATTCTAGGGATTGGGTGTTGATAAGTTAGCTACTATCTCACCACATTCGTTTAATCCATGAAGGATCCATCTCCTTTGCTGCATTGGGTGGTGAACTGATGTACTTGAAACATTTCAACCAATCACTCAGGAAGCCCTCCAGTTTTCCTTCTGCATCAGCAATAGTCTTTTCCATAGTCATAATAAACCAGATTCTTTGGGTCCATTCCAACATTGAAGGTGGGTCTTCATTTTTCCATTTTCTGGCTATTACGTTCAGTGCAGCTGCGAATATGTGTTGGAAGGTGGCTTTATGCCTTCTTATCAATTTTGAGTCAGGATAGATGCCCAACAGAGCAATTTTCATATCAAAAGGCAGGGGCACCCCAGTTATTTCCCTAGCCGCCTCCCAGACACTACTCCAAAATGGTTTTAATCTTGGGCATAACCAAAGGCAATGCGCCATATCACCTTTTTCTCCACATTTCTTCCAACATCTATTGGACATAGAACTCGCCCCTTTGACCATGCGAGAGGGGGTAAAATATAACCTCATAGTTACCTTTATCTGGCTTTCCACTATTGTCAGTGATCTTGAACACTTATTCATGTGTAGCCAGATTTGTGCTTTCTCTTGTTTGCTAAATTCGCCCCCACAATCCCTCACCCAGAGCTCCAAATATTTATTTTTAGGCGGAAACTCAATGCCTTTGATAGTTCTGTAGATCTGGGATGTAAGACTCCTTGTCTTAACCTTGGACAGCAACAAGCTCTCTATGGGTTTCAACTGTCACATGTAGCACTCACATTTCTTTTTCGATCCCGCGAAGAAACTCGCTAGTTGTCCATATTTTAGAAAGTTTAGAGGGGATTGCACCACCCTTTCCAACATCTTTTGATCTTTAATTTTATCCCCCTCAAACAGGTCTCTGGCATATTTCACGTCTTTACTCGCTAAAAGTTTTGCCAAATTTGCTAGCCCTAGCTCCTTAGTACGTGAACTGAGAATGGGCCTCAGTGGGGCCAGCTCCCTCCCCAGCTCCAATTTGGTACCTAACTGTGACCACATTTTCCATGCCATTCCAGTGAATGGATGCTGATTCCATGGCTCCTGCATCTTAATCGCCATCTCTACTAGGGCCTCTTGGAAATCCTCCACCTGAAGCAGGTGCTGTTCCATTTTCACCCACTTTGCACTCTCAGAGCCCTGATACCAGTCTCTGATCGCCCGCAATACAGCTGCCTTATAATAGGTTCTCACATCCGGCATACTAATTCCTCCCATCGATTTGTCCACCTTTAAGTTATAATGGCTTGTTCTAGGTCTTTTGTTGTGCCAGACCGGTCTTTTAATCTTGTCTTCTATTTTTTAAAAATAGACCAGTGATATCTCTATAGGCAGTACCAGCAGTTTGTATAGGATCTTGGGGATTATTATCATTTTTAACAGATTTATTCTCCCCAACCATGAGCATGTTAATGGTGTCCACTTCTCTGTTAGATCTCCTATTTCATTTAATAGTGGGGGGAAATTACCTTCAAAGAGATTTGCTGCTTTATTTGTTAGATTTATACCTAAATATTTAATTTGGTCTACTTCGATTTTGAATGGCGACAGTGCCACCATAACCCCCTTTCTTTTTTCCGTATTTGCATATATCATGGCGGAGGATTTTTGCAAATTTATTTTGTACCCTGACAATGAGCTATATTCTGTAATATGCGCAACCAGCTTCGGGATAGAGGTCTCCAACTTAGTTAGTGTTTATAACATGTCAGCGTATAAAGACAATTTATGGTTAACTCCTCCCACCTCTATCCCAGGGATCTCCTTGTCCGCCCTGATAGCTATAGCCAGAGGCTCAAGTGCTATATTGAATAGCAGAGGTGAGAGGGGGCAGCCCTGGCTAGTTCCTCTGAACAGTTCTAATGGTGCAGACTTTCTACCATTAATAATCAACTGAGAGATGGGTTTCCGGTATATCGCTTGGACCCATCTGAGGAAGTTTCCTCTGAACCCCATCCCCGCCATGACCTTAGAGAGAAACGGGCATTCTATCCTGTCAAAGGCCTTTTCTGCATCCATTGATATGATCATTGCCTCAGTCTCCGTTTTATTTATGTAGTGTATCAAGTTGACCGCCTTTCTCACATTGTCCGCCCCAAGTCGTAGCGGGATAAAACCCACTTGATCTGGGTCAATGACGGTGGAGATACATCTATTAAGCCTGAATGACAAGGTTTTTGAAAAAATCTTAAAATCTGAATTTTGTAGGGATATGGGCCAGTAACTGGCACAGTCCTCAACTGGTCGTCCACTCTTAGTGCCACACTGGCATTATAGAAAGAAGGAGGCATCTCCCCCCTCACCAGGATATCGTTGTACACCCTACTTAGTAATGGGGCTACCATTTTCCTAAACTGCTGATAAAACTCGGCTGGGAAGCCATCCGGCCCCACTGCCTTTCCTCTGGCAAAGGATCTAATAGTCTCCTCCACTTCTTTCATAGTAATGGCTACATTCAGGGCCTCAGAGTGTTCCCTCGTTAGCTGAGGCAATTTAAGTGTTTCCACAGATCTTTTGATTTTTGTCCCCATCTGGCTTTTCTGTCTCATATTAGTCCACATAGAACTGTTGAAATCTCTCCTCTATTTCCTCTTGCTTGACTAAGTGGCCCCCCTCCTTGTCCTTAATCTTCAAAATTCTGGATTTGCTAATTTTATTTATAACCATATTTGCAAGCATCCTGTCGCACTTATTGCTTTTGTTATAAAACATTGCTTTTGATTGTCTCAGTTGACTAGCTGCCTTATCTGTTTCTAGTAAATCAATCTCTCCCCTTAACCCCATTATCTCTTTCTGTCTTTTCTTGGAGGGATTTTTTTTTATCTTTACGTTCCAGCTGGCTCAGCTGGTCATATTTGCTTCTAAGGGATGACGCCTTCTCCGTCCTATCGTGCGCCTCCACCGCTATCCAGTCCCCTCTCAACACCGCTTTCGCAGCCTCCCATAATGTTTGTACACTTGTTTCATCATTATCATTGTGTTGTAAATAATCCACCCATGTTCCTTGTATTCTCTCCTGTATTAATGTATTTTGAAGAAGCTTCCTTGGTAGGGACCAATTGTATCCAACCCTGGGGCACCCCGTCACTTTCCAACTCTAAGTCTATCCGAATTATGCTATGATCGGACAGCACCGTAGGATGAACCACGTGTCTCTTGCATCGGCCCAATACAGAATCCTCTACTAATGTATAGTCTATTTTTGTATATGTGCCATGTCTGGCAGAAAAGAAAGTGAATTGCTGATTCCCTAGGCCTATAAATCTGCCCACATCACTAACCCCTGTTTCCTTTAATAATTTCCCTACCTCAATTTGCCATCTCTCAAGAGGCTGCTTAGATGATCTATCCTGTCGGGTAGAGGAGTATAAAGATCCCCCATTATGATCAGCTTGCCTCGGGATACCGCCTTTATCTTTTTTGTCAATGTTTTAAAGAAATCTACCGAATTACCATTGGGTGCATATACACTAACCAATGTGACAGCTTCCTTTGCCATTTCCCCCATTACGGTTATATACCTGCCTTCTGAGTCCTTGATTACCTCCTTGGTCTGGAATGGCATTCTCTCTGAGAAACCTATTGCCACCCCAGCAGCCTTCTTCCCTGCACAGGCAAAGTGGATTTCTTTAACATACTTATGCTTTAATCTAACTGTGTCTTCTTGTTTTAAATGGGTCTCCTGCAGAAAAAACATATCAGCTTTTTAAAGTTTCAATAGATACAAAAATCTACTCCTCTATTCAGCCAGATCCCTTCTCCTCCTGTGACATGCGCATAGCTTCCCCCAGAGTAGATTATTTTTTGAGTAGTTTTAGATAGAATTTTCCAATGGATCCTAGCAATGGAGAGTCTTCTTTGGTGCTGGGGAGTATGGATGCCCTCCTCCCCAGACAGATGACAAGAAGAGAGGGGCCTTCTCTCCCCACCCCCCTTTTGCCCCAGGGGCCCCTGTTCCAGCTCATCCAGGACTTGGGAGCAGCGGAGCACCCGAGGGAGAGGGGCTCTGACCTGGTGATTCTTCCCCGTTGCTGAGTGCCTGTTCCCGGGAGCTGTGTCGAAACCGCTGGTAAGCTGCCAGAGAGAAGCAGCGATGAAATCGAAAGCAAGCCAGAGCTTGGCTTGGTGAGTCTGGCCGGTGCCTCAGGGCACGCACTAGCTGCCCATCCAGCAGCTTCTGAAGCAGCCTTCTGAAACGGCGCCTGGTGTCAAGGCCTGGGACAGCTACCTGGTGTGGTTTCCCCTGAGGCAAATGGTGACCCTGAGGGCGTTTATAGACGAGACCAAAAAGGCGGCTGATCCTTTGATCAGCCGCCTTTCTTGGCGCTCGTCTAATTGCTGGGGCCGCTTTTTAATCCGCGTCGGAGGGGGCAGGCTCGCCTGCCCCCTCCGACGCGGATTCCCGAAGTGCCGGCTTTACGCCGCACTTCCTGGTTCCCCGGGCGAGTGCGCATGCGCACTCGCACTCTGCGCCGTGTCTGAACTGCAGACACGGCTCGCAGAGACTGCGCGGGGGGGAAAGCCGGCGTTTGACGATCCCGCTTGTAAGCGGGATCGTCTATAAATGCCCTGAGACTGAACCAGGATGAGGAGGGGCAGGAGAACTCTGATCACGTAAGACTACACCCCTCCCCCCCACCTGCTGTGATGAGAACCGTGCTCAGGACCTTCATATGGAGGTTGATGTGCACTGAGGGAATATATCGACTGATTGATCAGAGAACATCTCCAGACTAGGAGAGTTCCTCCAGTGCCCCGGGGGGGTGGAGGTTTTTCTAAAGGAGGAGTGCTCCTCTCCACTCCAGAGACCAGTTGCTGAGGGGCCCTATAGCTAGGAGAAGAGAAATCCTAATAGATCACCTGAGGTTGACACCCCCC
>QEPC01005945.1:1153367-1176789 GCA_003113815.1 Sphenodon punctatus
CCCCCCCCCCCCCAGCTGCTCATGTGCCTGGATTCCTGTTGGCCCCGTATTGTGGTGGAGTCAATTGCCCGCAACAGGGTGGTGCATTGATCGGGCCTGCCCGGCTCATCTGGCTGCACCCAAGCTCACGAACTGGAGATTGACTAAAACAGGGTTGGCCAGACGTATAGTACATGAGATCTCTTGATCCAGGCATCAACCTAAGGTGATCTATTAGGATCTCTCTTGCTGGATCTGACACTTAAGGCCAGGATCCCTCCTGGTAGCTCCTAACCATAGGGCACCTCAGCAACTGGTCTCGAGTGCAGAGGAGCACTCCCTCTTTAGAGAAAACCTTTCCCTCCCACACCCCCCGGGCACTGGAGGAACTCTCCTAGCCTGGAGACATTCTCTGGGGAGCCAGGCCCACACTCCTCCCCAGAGGAGATCTCTGAGAGGCTGGTCCCCCTCCCTGCACCATGATCTGAGACTGTGGCCCACGCAGGTCCACCAATTCTCCTACCCCCCAAGTGTCCGTCTGAAGGCAGCGTGAGTAGATGCGTGCTTCTGTCACTCATGCATCCCCCACTCATGCCCCCACACGGAGCACTGGGGAAAAATCTGGGATGCTCTGTGTGGGGGCAGGACTGGGCAGCGTGTGGGTAGAGGCGCACACCTATTCTGGCCTGTTTAACGTCCCCCACTCGCTGGACCTGGTGCACACAGACCTGCCCCCTGGCGTGTCTGTTTAAAAACTGCCTGTCTTGTGATTTACAACTTGGTTTCTTTTAGAAGGGTGTCTAGTGTTAATGCCCTAGTCATCTCATGCCTCGAATGTTGTAACCTCCTGGCTGGCCTTCCCTGCTCTCACCTTTCTTCCCTCATCTCTGTTCAAAACTCTGCTGCAAGGATCATCCACCTAGCCCATCGCTTTGACCATGTGCAGCCTCTCATCTCCTCTCTCCACTGGCTCCCCCTTCCTGAGCGTATTCTGCACAAGCTCCTCATCTTCACCTACAAAGCCCTTCACAACCTCACCTCCTGTTACCTCTCTGCCCTGATCTCCCTCCGAACCCCTGCTTGAGCACTCCGCTCCTCTTCCATCCCCTCCCTCACTCTCCCATGCATCCCCTGCTCCCCCAACCACCGTCTCCCTCGCTGCCCGGCATGCCTGGAACTCCCTCCCTGCCCACATCCGCCTTGCCCCCTCCCTTCATACCTTCAAATCCTTCCTCAAAACCCACCTCTTCCGCTCTGCCCTTCCTAACTCCTTTTAACCATCCCCACCCAGGATTATCCTCCACCTGTTATCTGCAAACTCCCAATGTACTGTAACCAAGCCAAGAACATATACCTGAGATCTCGCATCCTCATGAATGTAGCATCCCATGTCTCTCCCTCTGTTCCCCCTTCCCTGTCTCCCCTCCCCCTGTCTTTAGATTGTAAGCTCTCGGGCAGGGACCGTGTCTATCTTATTCTCTGTAAAGCACCAGGTACATAGCTAGCGCTATATAAATGCTTAATAATAATAATAATGCGAAGAGAGCAAGTGAGGGAGAATTCACTGCTTCTCTTGGTAGTCCATTTACAGTGGTTAATCATCTTTAGTGTCACAAATCACCTATGGCTAGGCTCTTGGTATATATCTGTAACTATTGGAGACCTGTATGTTGGAAAGGTAGGATTCTTTTAGAGATATTGCCAGTACTTGGTAACATTATTTGAAATGGTTTGGACAGTAGAGGGAGTAATTGTTCTTAATTTCTCTTCCAGCCAAGCTCTGGTTAGCTATGGGACAGGCTTTGTTAAGCAAGCACGGGAAGTTTTCTTCATGCACTGGCAGTCTTCAGTTTGTCCTCTGATCACTGAGCAGACTGTTCCAGGCCTAAAAAGGACAGAGATATGTGGCAACCAAGAAAAAATGTAGCAGACCTTCCCTTTAAATTGTTCTAAAAATAACCTCCCTGGTATTTCCTGACCGGCTCTGATGCCTTTAACTAGAAATTAGCTCTGTGTCAATTAAATATTTCCTTTTACTCTGTCTTTTCTTAAATATATACCTGCAACACTATAGTATTCTGCAGGAATGATCCCAAACACTGTGTCTTGCAAATGTGTCCCAAGGGGTTTCAAGTAATGCTGAAATTGGGTTTTACATAGTTTTCTAGAGGCTTTTCTCTGATCAACAATGGCATTTGTGGCTGATTGGTAACTGATAGCCAAAATATTGATAGTGAAGATATATGATCTAAATAAGTAAACACAATATAAGAGCATAACTATTTTAAAGAATTGAGTCAATTACTTAACGGTTGAGGTTAGAGAGAGAGAGTAACAAGATGAGACTAGAAAAGAAAAGGAAAGTTGTAAAACAGAGCTGCAGGAAAGTTGTTCTATATTGCAAAAGATGTAACGATTTCCTTTGATTTAACATTGCTGAATAATTGGAAAGGGAAATACAAACCTAATTCAGATCAAAACAACTTCTGAACAAACCTCCAATGATGATCTCATATTGAACAACCCTCCACTCCCCTTAAAACATTTAAGGGGGAGTTCAATATGAGGTAATCATTGAAGGGTTTTCAGAAGAAGTTTTGATCTGAATAATGGTATTCTATAATGCTTGGTAGTATTATATTCGTCTATAATGCTTTCTAATTCTAGTTTTGTTGCCAAACAGTTAAAACTTTTAGTTGACGGATTAATTGAATAATCAGTTGATTAAGCACTAAAATACTACAGAACCTCAGTCAACTTTTATAGAACACAATGTGTGGATTTTGTTGTTTTTTGTTAAATAAATGTTGTAGTCATTTTAATTTTCAATAAACCCATTCATCAATGTGTTTAATATAAATATCTCTGGGGAGGATGAAACAAACACAGGTTAAGTACAGCAGTACAACTAAAGCTTTTGCAACTACATTTTTCTTCTGTTTTTCTCTCCTTTTGATTTAAAGAGATTCTGTCATTTAGTCCAAAATTTGGTCTTATCCCTCCCTTACAACCCTTATCATTTCCCATATAATTGGGGCTGGTGCAAGAATTTTTGCTGTCTTAGGCAAACCCCTGTACATGCACTCCTCACACAATCAGTGCGCACATTGCGCACCTCACATGCAACCCATGCACACACTTTGCATGCACACACTTAGTGTGCAACACACACACATGCACAGCCGGCTGGTAACCCCACTCCCCCCTACCTCCCAGCCTCCAATACAGCCACAGAACTTATCAGTGGTGGGGTAGCAGCTGGATCAGGGACAGGAGATGCATCCCCTTCAACTCGCAGGAGAAGCAACAGCTGAATCGGGCAGGAGAGATGGCAGCAGAAGCTGGATCAGGGATGGAGCCACCTAGGGGTTGCCTCTCCCACCACTGATCCAATGCAGTTTATTGGCCAAGCTGCCTAGGGCAGTAAGTCGAGGAGGGCGCCTTTCCCGTCCCATCCAGCGCAGAGCTTATCACTAGTGGTGGCAGTGGGACAACTTCATTGGGAGCAGGAGAGTCACCCCTTTCAAGTTAGTGCCCTAGACACCTGCCTGAGCTGCCTAATGGTAGCACTGGCCCTGCATATAATAATCATCATCATCATTCATGTAGCACTTTTAAGTGTTAAGAGTGTTTTACCACCCATATCTAGTTCACCTTCACAACAGCCCTGTGAGGTAGGTCATTAGTATTCAGATGGTTAACTCAGGCTGAGAGAGTGCGACTTGCCCAAGGCCACCCAGTGAGTTAAGTCCTTTTCTCCCAGGTAGGAATCTGGCCACCATCATCCATGCGTTCATTAACGCTAGCGTTCATCAAGGCTAGACTACTGCAGTCTTCTCTATTTAGGACTGCCTTTGAAGACTATTTGGGAACTGCAGCTTGTGCAGAATTCAGCAGCCTGACTCTTGATGGGGGTGGGTCACCGGAAGCACATCTCATTGGTACTTCAAAGTCTGCAGTGGCTGCCAGTAACATTCTAAGCACAATTCAAGGTGCTGGTTTTGACATATAAAGCCATCAACAGCCTGGGCCCTACTATCTAAAAGAATCGCCTTCCTCCCTATGGCCCTCTGCAGCCTCTAGGATCAGCTGAGAGCACCTTCTTGCAAGTTCCATCATTGGACCATGTCTATATGCAGAGAGGCGTTCTTGATAACTGATCCACAGCTTTGGAACTCCCTTCCCCTGGAGGTTTGCCAAAGCTCTGGGGGAAGATGGGTGGGCTGTGACTCAGGTGGTAGAGTGCATGCTTTGCATGTATAAGGTCCAAAGTTCAATCCCCAGCATATCCGATTCAGGTCTCTGGTAGCATGCCTGGGTGAGGCCTCCGCCAGGAATCCTGGAGGGTCTCGGGTGGCACACCTGGGTGAGGCCTCTGCCAGAGACTCTGGAGAGCCAGATTTGAAACACTGCTGCCATGTCAGGTACTGACAATACTGGGCTAAGATAGACCATTAATCTGACTCGGACAGCTCCTTATATCCTTATAATTTATAGTGTCTTCTGGAGGCAGTGAAAGACCTATTTATTTGACCATGCATTTAATGGGCAGGGGTAAATCTGGGTGGGTGGGTTGGTGTATTAGTTTTTATGGGTTGTATTATAAATAAAATTTATGACATGAACTGCCTTGAGACTCAGGAGATAGAGCACAGTAAAAATTGAGATAAATAGTTTTTATGGCTAAGATGGGATATCAGTATATTAAAACTAGTGCTCTTAAATATTGGCTTTCCTCTTGAACACTCTTCTCAGGACTTCTTTTTCCTCTCTTCAAGTAGCACTTGCACAGAGCAGTTCATTGACTTCACTTAAAATTTGTCACTTGCACACTATTCAATGTTAAGTTCACACTATTCAATTCAAGACTGAACTTCTTATCGCCCCCCTTGCCCCAAAAACCTTCCTCTACCCTCTGTATTTCCATTGATGGTGTCACTTCAGTTCAGCAGTCCATTGACAAGGCTTTCCACCTCTTTTCCTTTGATCACATTCAGCCTCTCTTCTCTGCTCCCTCTTCCCTTTTGCATCCAGCACAAACTCCTTGTCTTCACTTTCAAGGCTTTTGATGGCCTTGCTGCTCCTCCCTATCTTAATGCGTTCATTTCCCACTATGTTCCCATCTGGGAACTGTGCTTCTCCTCTGAAACTACCTTCACTTGCCCCAGTGTCTCCTGCTCCCTAAACATTTGCATTTTCTCCTGTGTTGTTCTCTATGCCTGGAACTCCCTCCCTGAATACAAACCCCTCCTAAAAAAAGCTACCTCTTCCATCAGACTTTCCCTAGCTCTGCATGTTGTGAATTTCCTGCATTGAGCAGAGGGTTAGACTAGATGACCTCAGAGGTACCTTCCAAGTCTTAAGATTCTATGATTCTATCCCTCACAGATTGCTTATTGATTTTCCCCTCTGTTGTCCTATTCTTCAGAATACCTTTCTCCCCTGTAACTAAACTAAACGCGTGCACCTTCAAGTTCCCAACTTCATGCTTGTATCCCTGTCTTTTCACATGATCCTCTCTACTTTCTCTCCCTTCCTTTGTCTATCCTAGTTTGTAAGCCCCTCATGGTAGGGATTTGTCTCTAATTAATGGTGGTTCAGTGTCAGGTATGTAGCTGATGCTATAAAATAGATACGACAATTATAGTAAGTGTATTGCATTCGGTCTCTTGTAATCTATGGCCAGGGACCTATGACTGATATGTGCTTAGTAGTAGTAGTGCAATTATCAACACTTGCATTTATGAACATGATTTTTCAGCTTGAAAATGTTTTATATGCTCCCATTACAAAAGTTGTGGGAGAAATAATTTTAAAATTCTGACATTGCTTGAGATTGCCCATATTGAAAACCGCAAACCTGGACTTAAACTTTGTTACCAACATTTAAGAAAAAAATGCTTCTGTTCTTGAGACCAACATGTCAGTTCTTAGACTTGAACTTGTTTTTATGATTGAATTGTAAAGTCCTTGGAAATTAGTAGCTTTGCAGAAATGCTGGCAGAGCCTTAACTTGAAGAATGCAACTGGCCCCTCACTGCTATATTATAAAGCATGTATGGGTGTTGAGCCTGTTGGAATAAATAGATACAAATGTAGGGTTTCTTTCTGAATGGTTCAAATGCATACCACAGCATCCCATGAAATTAAGCAACTGTCTTGAACGCACACTAACATGTATGCCTTATGTTACAAACTGAATGTCCTTGGAGCATCAGACACATCATGCAGTAATTGTGAAGAAATTCAAATTTATCTTTTCCCCCTCATATTCTTCTCCGTCTTTTATTTTAAAACGTATTTTAACAGCTAAACATTGCAAAATCCAAGAATACTTTGCTTAAAAGCATGGGCCATCTTACCTGTAGACAAAATATAAGGTTAAGATTGTCCAGTGAGCCAACAAGCTCAACACCCATACATGCTTTAGTAGTAATGGGCCTATAGTAGATACCCATTATATTTATATTTATAAATATAAATTTAAATATAGGGTTTCTTTCTGAATGGTTCAAATGCACACCACCACATCCCATGAAATTAAGCAACTCTATCTTGAACCCATGTATGTAATATACACATACATTTCAATTTGTAACATAAGGCATTCATGTTAGTGTGTGTACACAGACGCACCCAGACGTTTGGCAAAATGTGTGATGATTAGGTAACCTATTATGATAACTTGACAATAGCTTTTTCTTCTGCGTAGCTATTGCTATTGTGGCGATTAAAAATTGAGGCTTGGGGAGAGTTTGACTTGCCTAAGAACCACATAGGAAGAAAGACAAAATTGAAAATGAAAACTTAATACCCAGAGTATCTTTTGAAATCTTGAGGTAAGCCTGCCCCACTTCCACTGCTGGTGGTTGTTGTAACTGGAAAGTTTTAGAATATTTTTAGTTTGTTTTTTTGCACTTACATCGATACAATGCTGATTGGTCAGCATAATTATATTTATATTCATCAAAATGTTATGTATATGGTTGAACTTTACTGGGACAACAATTAATCCACAGGTAAGCTGATATTCTTATCTATCATTCATCGACCAATATCCTGCCATCCGATTCTACTGTTAAAATTTACATTTAAGTGGTTAGTCACCCAGAAGGCAACGTAATCAGCAAACGTTAGGTGGGGTTGATTGGCAAAGATGCTTGCATAATAGCTGGTACATTTTGATCCCATAAATTATTAGTTAAATGCTTTTTCTTACTTGTTTCCTCTTTAGGTTTACATATGTACAGCTGCCTCCGTAAGACTTTTTTTCTTAACAGTACAGATTCTGCTTGACAGAGTCTGGGCAACAAGGCAATGATGTGTTGTGTGGTTTAACTGTTTAAAATGAACTTACGAAGTCCTTGGTATAACTGTAACATTTAAAAAACATTTTTTACTACTTTGTTTTATGCCACAAAAATTTAGATATATGCGATTTTGTCACTTTTTCCAGTGAGTACCACATTTAGATTTTTGAGAATTGCCACGTTACAGCAAAAAATCATGCTATCATCCAGGAATAACCAAATAGCAATTATTTTTATTCAATGAAATTAACATTGGGATGTGAGAAATGGAATGATGTGGCTGTGAAAGGAGGCTGTGATTTATGTAATGTGACAAGTTCATGATTATCATAAATATGCCATGTGTAATTTAAAAACCAAATATTCCTGTAATTCCAAAATGCATTCATGTAAAGTGTCATTTACCTGCTCAGTGTATGCTCCAGGTATAAGACAAGAACAATGCTACTTTCCTACCTCCGAGGAGTCATGTGATGATACATTATGGTTTGTACAGTGCTTTGAATATGAAAATGGCATGTGTGTTCAGGAGTAATGGCAGTGCCCAAATGAATATCTGTTTTCTTTCCATGACGAGGAACAAACAAAATTGAACTTTCTTGGCACCGTCAAACCCTTAACGATCTCTTTCCTAGTGACTTTTGCTGTGAGCTTTTTTCTGAGCTTGTGTTGATTGCAGCATTTGACTAATCCAGTTATTGTTTGTCTGTCTCTGTTGTTAATGTAAGACCCTGCAGCATGCTAAACCATCTGGTTATGCAGTCTTGCACACAGTGCAGAAACACTCTCCAGTTTGATTGCAGGTTTTCTTCCCCTCCCTTTTCCTTGGGCAGTTTCCCATTCCTGATATGTGGTTTTATTTTTAAAATGTTTGTCTCCTATCATACTACACAGAACTTTTTCATTCCTCTTTGCTTTTTCACATCCTAGTAATAAAATGTTTGCTTGTCGTTGGCTTTGAAAGTATTCAGCTTTTTATCTCAACTTTTCCAGTATCTAGATTCTTGTAAGGACGAAGTGATCTTGCATATGTTCCCCATCTCCTATTGACCAGTAGTGTCAATTTTATTTTAATTAGGTAGGTGCTGCAGTACAATTATTTCCAAATTATTATTTTTTCTCTGTGAGGAACAATGCCTTGAAGGAGAGAGGAGGATTGTCCATTTTAACTACTCTCTTACTGTAGCCGCATCAACTGCAAGACATTGCTTTGTCCATCTATCCTTCTGGCTAAGACAGAACAGCTGACTATCCCTTTAGGAGTGTTAACAAATGAGACCTTACCCCACATTTGCCCACATTAACTGCGGATTCACCTGCTTGTCTGCTCAGTGCCCACCAGATGTTTGTCCTGGGACTGCCTCTGGGCCACTCCAGTGTGGAGCATGCCGTGTAGTTATACCCAGGTAAACATGGGGCAATGGGCGCCCATGGGGCCAGGTCTCGTTAATTAGGTTCTCTCATAGCCCTGGAACTTCTAACACCATAGAGGTGTGGCTAGCGCGCCTCTCAGCCAACAGCCTTCCAGGAGAGGGGAGCGCGGAAGTCCCCAGAGGCTCTCGGGTGCGATCTGGGCTCCCCTCAGCTGGCTGACAGGCGAGAGGGGTGTGCTAGCACTGACTTCGATGGAAAGGGGGGTCATGGCCAGGGAAGAAGCCTTCCCTGGCAGTGACACCCCCCCCCCTCTTTTATCGGAGCCAGCACGGATCATACCCCTCAGCTGAGAGGCGGCCCCAGGGGGAGGGGCACACAAATTGTGCCTCACTCAGCTGTCAGGTGGCCAGGTGAGGAAAGCAGACACGAGAATTGTGTGCTGTGCTTTGGCTGGGCAATCCCAGCCTGGAGCTGGTGCTGGGGAGGGAGAATGTGAAGCAGCCTTTGCTGCATCTGCCTCTGGTTTAGTCCCCAGTTCTGCTCATAGGGGGAGGAAGGGGAAAACCATTCCCTGAGATTCATCTGCCTCTGCAGAGAGATCACAGGGGCTGCATGATGCCTTTTGATCCCTGAGCCCGTCCTTTCCCACCAGAGCCAGTGTGGTGTAGTGGATAAAGTGCTGGACTTGAACCTGGAAAGCCAGGGTTCAAATCCCACCCTAGTCATAAACTCACTGGGTGGCCTTGGGCAAGTCACAACCACTTAGCCTTCGTTCCCCGTCTTTAAAAATGCGAATACGTGTACGTCTTTCTCTGTGTTCCCGTCACCCATGTCCATCTTAGATTGTAAGCCTACTAGGTAGGGACCTGTCTCTGAAAAACTGTGACTGTAAACAGCTGCATTACACCTAGTAGCACTATAGAAATAACTAGCAAAAGAAATAACTACTGGTAGAAGTAGGAGTGCGAAAAGGGGGCTGGGTCACAGCCAGGGAAGAAGCCTTCCCTTACTGTGACACCCCTCTCCATCGGAACCAGCACCAGCATGTGCCTTTCACCTGGCTGGTTGGGAGGGGAGCGATTGCACTGTCCCAGAGTGTGTTAGCGTCCTCTTTGGCAACTGCTGAAAGCACATGGACTGTGGACAGGAGGCTGCCTCTTTGTTGTACTCTCCACACTGTCCACATGGGTTGCAGATGTGTAGGACTCTCCTGGGAGGGGCCCGGGAATCATTGGGCTCCTGGCCCATGTATTAACACTCTAGGTCTCATTACTTTGGCTACTCTTGGGGCTGCAGTAAAATGATTTAAGGCACTATTTCCATTTCCTGAATGACCATTTTGCTTCGGTCTGCTTTCAATCATTGGTTTTTCTGAACAGCAGCAGATGGGGACCCAAAGTCATGTGCGACTTGCTTGCCCATCAGTGCAACACTACTACGCTCTCCTACCCCAAATAAGTGGTCCATATTTCTCAAATTCAGGTGTGTGTGTCTGTATCCTTACATGTAAGTTTCCCTCCAAACATGGGGGACAGTGGGTTCAAGGAGAAGAGAACTTACTGGGAAGGCTTCATAGCAACACAAAAGATCCTAACAGTTTTGATGTGCATGCTGTTGATAGTGTCGTCCAGTGACCATTATGCCATTGTGTACATACATATATAATTACATATATAATTTATTTAACTTTCACCATATTTATCATAAATGATTAAAATAACTAAACATCTAAAAAAAAAAGACAAAAAAAGACAAGTATAACAGGTAAAAACATAAATAAAGCACCAGCTTTAACCAAATCCTATAACAAAGGATAAGTAAAAAATGTAATACAATAAAATACTGAATACTAATAATTAAATTAAAATCTAAATATAATTCACATAATAAAAAATATAATATTAAACCATTAATTTACGTTTGCATTCTGCTAAATAAACAAAAGTTGCCAGAGCTTTCATATGATCCTCAGGTAGAAGTCAGCAATATTTCCAATTTCTTTTTTAGAGGCAGACTTGTCCTATACCCCAATATTGGGTAGATCCAATGATTTCTTAGTTCCTCGTAGAAGGGACAGTTAAAGATAATAATGCTCCAAGTCCTCTACTTCTCCTGAGTCACATGGGCATTTACGGTATACAAATGGAGTACCGTTGTACCTCCCCTGAGTGACAGCTGAATCCAGCAGTTGGAATCTTATCAGAGTATATGCTGTCTGCAACGTTTTAATTACTAATATAGAAAGATAGGGTTCAAAGCCAAAAGTGTTCTTATAACATGCATAACAAGGGGTAACCTTCCATGATGTCAGTGTTGTCAGATCATCTTGTCAGGCAATATCAATAAACCTTTGTTTAAGCCAATTTGCTGTAATGGAGCTTTGGTCAAGGTATATGAAAAGGAAAACCCCGCCTTTGCCAATATAGATTTCACTTTATGGATCCAGTTATATCCAGAAGTACCCTCCTGTTCCAACTGTTCTAATAAACATAGATGTGCCAAGTTAGAATGATTAAGATTACATAATTTAATCCAATACTTCGCAGCTGCAATCATTTGATAATATGTGTGTTGAATCAATTCCCATCTCTGCATGTAGAACTGCACCCGGCATACTGGTACTATCAGCAATTTCCTCAGAAAATTGTTTGGGGACACCTCTAAAAAAAAGTTATCCGCACTGGGCATAATCTCTGCTCCGTATAAAAGTTGTATCTGTGATTTAGCTTTATATAGACCCTCAATACTGAAGCTACTCTTGTATGCTTGGAATCGGCCACTATTCTGAAAATACCTTTCGCAGAGCAAGTTGCTTTTACACGCATTTAACTTTTATGATTCAGCCATGCTCCATTACTTGATATTGTAATGCCCAAGTTAACATATGTTTTTACTTGTGTTAACTGGTGTCCATCCAAATACAGTTTATAATTTGGTATTCTTTTTCCAATTACCATAGCTTGTGATTTCTCATAATTTAACTCTCAGTTGTTCTCCTTGCAATAACTACTAAACTAAATGAGCAGTTGTTGCAATCCTTTTCTTGTCTGGGAGAACAATATAATATCGTCTGCATATAGCAGAATCGACAACTGGTGATTTCTCAGTTTAGGAGGCAATGCTCTACTTCGCCTATTTTTTAACACCATAATTGATGTATAAATTAAAAAGTAGTGGAGCAAGAACACAGGTTTGCCTTATGCCAGAAGTCATAGGGAATGGAATGGATAGAGTTCCCTGTGGGCCATATTTAACTCTTGCAGTCAAGTTCTCATGTATTAGGACAATCATTTCTAGGAGCTGATTGTTGATTCCCAGGATCTTTAGCTTTGTCCGTAGTTTAGCCCAATTCACTGAGTCAAATACTTTTTTTTTTTAAGGTCTATAAAAGCATTTCCCTTTTCTTATAGATACATGTTGATTAAATGTGCCAAAACAAAAACATTATCTGTTGTTGTCTTGTGTTGAAACCTCGCCTGCTCTTTGGGTAAAAGGCTGCATTCCCCAGCCCAGGTTTCCAAGTGCGTAAGTAGAAGCTTAAGAGTATAGCTTGCCAATAACTAGTAACTGACTTATTGGTCTATAGCAACTCAGGTTTGTTGTATCTCCCTTTTTAAATATAGGTACAATTATGCTCACAGCCCACTCTGTTAGAATTCATTTATATTTACCAATAATAGTGATTAACTTGACCAATAAAGGGGCCCACCAGTATGGACTCAACTGAAATAGCTGTATAGGAGCTAGATCAATACCAGGTACTTCATCGGATTTAAACGATTGGATTAACTCTATCACCTCTTTTACTGATGTTTTCAAAAAACAAGACAAGATATCTCATCTTCGCTGAAATCAGGAAGGAATGGAAGCACTGAAATCCTCTGGCTCGCTTGTCTATTGTATAAGCTGCTAAAAAAGCAACCCATTTGTCTTCTTTTATCCTAGAGGACGAACTGGTAGTTGACCTGGTAGTATTGTAAGATACCAGCTTCCAAAATTCCTTCAAATTTTTTGTCAACACTGCTGCCTCCATTTGTGCCCAAAGCTGGTCCAAAGTAAACATTTTCTTAGTGTGCAATAGTTCCTTATATTTCCGTCTAGCTTCCAAAAAAAGAGTAAGAGTCCACCTGACCATCCAACACAGATTTCTTTCTTAATTTTGTCAGTTCAGTTTTCTGTTGCTTACATTCGCATCATACCATCTAAATTGCTCTCTATTCTTACATTTAGCAACTTTAAACGGAATAGAGACCAAATAAGTTAATAAGTTAAATCCAAATAAGTTAATCACCTTTCTTTGGGTGATTCAGAAGTGACGTGGTGAATGTCCACCACAGTCAACCTCAGTCAAACGCGGGGCGTGGTGAAAGCGCCGTGCATGTCTGTTTGCTCGTATCCAGATGTTCATCACCACAGTCAAACGTGGCCCGGCGTGAAGCTAACCACGCTTCGTGAGGTCGGGACGGGAGGAGGTCCAGAAGTGTGGTGAATGGTCACCATGGCAGGGATGAATGAAAAGTAACTTCTGAATGGAAACCCGCAGCCGCGGTGGAAGGAATTGACCCCAGCCGTGGTGCATTCTGGGGCTTGAACCGCGGTCCACGTCTCCACTGCATGTCTCTTGTGTTCCGCTGGCCCATGTTCTCTCTGATTGCCCCCGGGCGGTGGTCACGATCCTGTCACTTCTGTTGGGGTGAATCTGTGGTGAATCCGTTCACACCGGGGTGGGATTCACTGTGGTGAATTGGAACACGTCACTTCTGAAATCACCCCTAGATGCTATTAAAGTCATTAAGGTCACAAGCAAGGATACAGCCTCTACACTCAATCATCTCTTTCCCCATAGAATATTGAATATCTGAGCTGCCAGACTCAAAAATCCTCTGGCCTAAACTCTCCTTGGGTTAACTGATGAATTGGCCCCTGATCTTGATGATACAGATCTAATCAAGAAATCCATTCTAGGGTGCAGCCCTTCTATCTCTGCTATCAATGGCATATGGTCACTTTCTGGACGGGTAAGTACTTCAAAGTTCCTAACTTGGTTCCAGTTGGCCATTGGAATAATAAAGTAATCTGTCACACTCTGCCCCTTTAAACTTAAATAAGTGAACTGTCCCTCGGTCTCCCACACTTCTACCATTCAATACCATTAACCCATTATTATTATTTTTAGCAGATCGCCTACCAAGATCAACAATGTTTTAGGGTAACTCAGGGTCAAAGAGTCCAAATTCTCTTCCAACTTCACCCAGCTATCTTTTTTATACAGCGAGGAGCAATTTGGGCGCATATAAATATTAAAAGGATTTGTTCACCAGCTGAAGATTCCCACAAAACTCCTTGCAGAAAATTATTTTTTAATTGGAGAGCTATACTGGTACCTCCCAAGGGGTTTGCAATAAAAATTGATAAACCTCCTGAAACTCTTCCACTAACAGCAACTTTTTCTTCTCCACAAAAGGAGTGATACTTTGACCCTTCGAGAGCCACGTCTCCTGTAGACAAACAAAATTGAATTTTTGCAGGAATCCAACCCAGTCTTCATGTAAAAGATTCCTTTTATATACCCTGCAACGTTCCAAGATAGGAGGTTTATCAATCTCTCTCACTAAGGGTCATAGCTTTTGTGTTCTGACAGTCAATCACTACCCTCAGCTTTCAGCTGTAATCCATTTAGGGGCAACTTCTCTTCAGATAACCACCTAAACTTGGATGTGTCAGTCTCTTTTGCAGATATCCTATTCTTTTTAGATAATTGGCTTCCTTTCTTAATTTCTCTAAATTTAATGGGCTCTCCATCTTTGTCAGAGGCAACCTTCTGATACCCTATTCAAGGAACACACGATTCGTCTCCAGGTAGCTTTTTTCCTTCACGGGGGAGCCCAAACACCCCTAAGGATAAATTAATTTTCCAGCAATACCGGTGAGGGTGAGTGAGAGCAAGCCAACTAATCTTACCATTCTGAAAAAAACTTTTAACTCAGTGACCTCCAAAATAAAACCAGTCTTAACAAGCCAAAAGTTTTTGAAATATTTCCTGATGCCTAAATAAAACTGAAATATTTGTCTCCCTATTTCCCCTCATATACAGCTTTATACTATAAATGTCGTCTTTGGTTACTGTCAAAAATATTTTTGTATTTATAAATTGAATCAAATGCTCTTTCTGAGTTGCTGAGCAGTTGGTTTCTTGTTCCTCAATTTAAAGTAATTTGGGTAATCATAGAATACCAGCCCTTTTTCTATGCTTGTTAATGTGCCTTCGCTCTTTGGGGGCAACGGAGGAGGGCCGCAGTGTATTCACCCCTTGCCCAAGGAAGCAAGGCTTTGGGGGAATGGAACAACAGCTAGGAGGCTTCTCAGGATTCATGTGTACATCACCTCAGCGAGGTGACTGAATAAACTCATTCCCTGAGGTGCATAATCTGTGCACGGTGCTGGGAAAACCCGCAGCTCCATTATGATTAGTCAAACCCCTTGCTAGGTTCGTAGCCCTCTAGTCTGCCAAGTTCTCCTGAGCGCCATGCCACCTTGATGGCCTACACTCCACCCCTCTTCCACCTGGAAGCATTTAGCGACTCCTAGCTGCCCAAAGAGATTAGCCATTAAACATCCTGTTACGGGGCCGTACCCCGTGAGAATTTCTTTCCTACTCTGGGCCTGTCCTCGACCCTCTTCCATCCCCTCCCTCACCCTCCCATGCCTCCCCTGCTTCCCCAACCGCCTCCGTCCCTTCTCCCTTGCTGCCCCGCGTGCCTGGAACTCCCTACCTGCCCTCGTTCGCCTTGCCCCCACCCTCCGCACCTTCAAGTCCCTCCTCAAAACCCACCTCTTCCGCTCCACCCTTCCTAACTCCTGCTAATCATCCCCACCTAGGACTATTCCCCACCTGTTATCTGCAAACTCCCAGTTTACTGTAACCAAGCCAAGAACGTGTACCTGAGCTCTCGCACCCTCATGAATGTTGCATCCCTTGTCTCTCACTCTGTTTCCCCTTCCCTGTCTTCCCTCCCCTGTCTTTAGATTGTAAGCCCTTGAGCAGGGACCGTGTCTATCTTATTCTCTGTAAAGCACTAGGTACATCGCTAGCACTATATAAATGCTTATAATAATAATAATAATAATATAATTAATAGCCCAGGTCTTATAAAGCTTCTCCTCTCCCTTACTATCTATCTTATCTACCGCCCAGTTAGGAGCTCCTTCCCTCCCTAAATTGTGTACAGTACTTTCAAGGAAGAGACAAAGAATTCTCAAGGGGATCCTTGGAGGTAGCCTGTGCTTTCAGTCCCCTCTGCTTTATCAAAAATAGGAAAGACATCTTCACTAAATTCTAATCTCAACTGGGAAGTCTCCACCCTATGTAATATCCTACATCTCAGATGTATATCTTTACAACCAGCTCTGACCAGGGAAGTATGAAACAATCCTTGATGGGCCCAAAGTCTCTTCACATACACCACACCTGTTTGTATATGTTGTAAAGAAGTACTAAATTTTTCCGCTAAAAAGACACAAAACGCTGCCCTCCGTGAATTAGTTGAGTCATTCAATTCTTTCTCAAGGTCATAAATAATAAAATTTTGCATTCTCAAGTTAGATTACCTGTCTTCCCATACAATACCATTGGGGCATACCTCTGAATCTTTACTGTTCTTTAAAATGGTGTGTGTGTGTGTGTGTGTGTGTCAAATCCCCCATATCTATAACTGTCCAGATTGATCAACTCATCAGGGACTAAGGTCTTCCTAGATTCCTCATCTAGAGGAATCCTATATTCCTCTGTTTACTATTTATAGATATACACACACACACCCGAGTCATTACAGCTGTCTAGGATAACGGAGTCAAGACCCCTGTAACTGTCCAAACTAATGAGTCCAGTCTCAGGAGTTGAGGTTTCTCCAAGGCAGCCAAGTTCAGTCAGATTTTCCTCCTTTGTCTTACTTGAGCCTTTTAATATCATCTTCTTAAGATCTCCAAAGGCGCTTTTAATATCCGTTAATCCCATAACCACAGTATTTTTAAACATCCTAAACTCAGTTATTAGTTCATTGATATGCGTATGCAAATTGGTGCAAGAGCGGGGTGATGCCAAATTAGAAATCAGCTTCTCCCCTTCCTCTGCAGAGTTGATCTTATAATTATTATCATATAATGGGGGAAATTTGTCTAAAAGGGCAAGGAAACTGTCATCTAAAAGATTTTAAAGTAATTGAATCTTGATAATACCCTAAAGTTAAGTCAGTATTTTCAATTCCACCTGCTCTGATAGCAGGGCTATTAAGAGGCGACATATTGATATCTCTACCCGTCTTCCTTTCATTCAATGTCTCCTCTCTGTCCCCTGGTTGTCAATAATTATTAAAGAAGCTATAAGTTCAGTTACCTTCAGGCCCTTGTATTCCATTTGAACAGCCATTGGAATTAGGCAAGTCACAACTTAAATTTGTTCGGTTTATCACATAGCACAACTTAAAATTACAATCTAAGGTAGGTTTACCTACTTTATATTGCTTAAGGCCTGCTAGGTTATTTTCCATCCTTGCTTTATAATACAGCTTATCTTCTACAATGTTATTCCCCAAGTAGGATCTCACCTTCTTTACTCTTGAGAGAATGTCTTCGACAAGACTGAACTCCTAATATAAAGTCTAATATACTTCACTAAATATCAATTGTATTCACGCTTTACAAGTCGACTTACACAACCTTAACCATTAATGACAATAAAAATATTTCACAATAGATATTGTTGGGGTGTAATGAATACTGGGTTGTAGAGGGGCGGGCTAACTGCTGCAGCTAGAAGAGAGTGACTGGCTTTGAGCCTTGGTACCATTAGGCAGGGTTAAATACTAGTTCTTGGAAAAGACTAACCAGTTAAGCAGATAATTAGCTGCTTAGACACTGAAAGAAGTGATGAATCAGCTTGGAAGAAGAATAAATTGCTGAGATGCTTTGAGAGGTGAAGATCACTAGGGAAAGTCTCATATTGGAGTTGACACCCTGCAGCATTTGGACTTCCTGGAGCAGAAAAGAGCTGTTTAGAGCTTGGCTGAGAGACAGCCGAGGCCTGGAGCCCACAGAATAAGCTCGAGCTTAGTCGGGGCACTGAGAGAGGAACTGGACAGGAAAGAAAGAGAGAAAAGACTCTGAGAAGAAAGCTGTCAGACTGGGAAGTGAGTAAGAACATAAGTAGTGCTATACTGGATCAGACCAATGGTCCATCGAGTCCAAGACCTGTCTCTGACCGTTGCCAATCTCAGTCGCTTGGAAGAAGTACCCAACAGGTCACAACGGGGCGATCCATTCCCTGTTGTTCACTCCCAGCTCCTGACAATAAGAGGCTACATTCCCCAAGCCTATCTGCTTTGCAGATGTCATGGTCTGAAACACATGCTCCTTGGAACCTGTTGGCTTTCTCCCGGATTGTAGTTTAAAAACTGCTCTGACTCCTTTTTAATTTTTAGCACCAGCAGCCTTGTTCTGTTCTGGGCAAGGTGAAGCCCATCCTGTTGGTATGGGCTCCCATCTCCCCAAAAGGGTCCCCAGTTCTTAATGAATCTAAAGCCCTCCTCCCTGTGCCATCATTTCATCCACACATTGAAACTCTGGAGCTCAGCGTCTGGGGTCCTGCATGTGGAACTAAGAGTGTTTCTGAGAATGTTACCCTGGAGGTTCTGGACTTCAGTCTCTTACCTAGAAGCCTAAATTCAGTCTCCAGAACCTCCCCTTACATCTTCCTATGTCATTGATACCCACATGTACTATGACAACTGACTTCTCTCCCGCACTCTGTAGAATTCTATCTTTGTGACATGCGAAGTCTGCTACCCTTGTCCAGGCAGGTAATTTACCATGCAGTCCTCATGGAGCAGTGCTGTAGGATGGCCTGAAACAAGGTTAAAAGATGTGGTTTGTAATTTTAATTGTTTAGGAACTTCTCTTCTTTTGAACCTTTTATGTAAAGAAGAAAGCCTGCCTAGAAAGAGGATTTGTTTAAAAGAGTGAAGTCGACTATGTGTGATTAACTAGGTTTAGAACAGAGGTAAAACAGTATATGGACAACTGAAAGCAACGGTATGAGTTTACAAACCTGTGATTAGAGTATTGTTTTGGAGTGTTTCTGTTCTTTTCCGGGATGTATGGTCACGCTAAATGTTCTGCTAGAAAAAGATGGAAGGAAGGATTTAGTTGGGTTTGCTTTTTGAGAAATAAAACTTGGATCATCCCCTTTATTGAAGGTAGGAAGAGCTGCAACTGATGTGATTTCAATGTATGCCATTTATGAATCCAGCAAGGAGACACAAACGTTCTACTATAATCAACAGCAGAATGAACTGTGATAGTATTCGTCCAGACAGCATTCATGCATCACAAAAACACAGTAGCAGAGAAGGCCCGTGTCTGTCTTTGTTTGTTTTACTAGTTAGTCTTTGAAATAAATTCAGATGTGGTTATTATCATTAGCTTAAATAATATTATTTATTATTTACATTACAGTCATACCTAAGGGTCCAAATCAAGGTTGTGCTAAGTGCTGGATTAACACTAAAATAGAAAGCATCTACAGCTACAAAATTGGGACAAGGCTACCTATTTGTAAGGTATTTGATGCTCTGGGATCCTCTGAGGTAGAGGGTTCCAAACTGGATTTGGACCACATTGTTGGGATGGAGGGCAAGACTAACTTATGTGTAAATTGTTTTTAAAAAAACCCTGAAGCATTTGTGAATTGGGTCGTGTTCCTGATTAATTTGATACACTTGGCATATCTTTGCTGTTTGGGGTCACAGGCATATATTTAAATCTTAAAATAGGGTCAACAGGAGCAAAACGTTTGGGAACGATTGCATTAAGAAAAAGTGTTATCTAATAACAGCATATTTATTCATTGTTGATAGTATTTTGACCTTTATATATGACCGTTTATCCAGGGTTCTTTAAAAAAAAATCAGTATACACACGTTAGTCTTTCCTTCCACCCCACTAATGTGGAAAGTCAATTCTACCTCTGTTCTACAGGTTTTACAGACAGGGGAAACTCAGATACAAACAGGTGAAATAATCATTCTAGATCACACAGTGAATTGGTAGCGGTGTTTTAAAAAATGTGATCACATTTCCCTCCTGCTGTATATCAAATTTAAAGTTGACTTACTTTCACGAAGAAACAGATTCAAGATTATGCTACAGTGATAAATATTTACATAAGTTCCTTGTTCTGCCTCACACGCTAATAATGTAGTTCATTGGATGAGAGAGAGGGATGCATTTTGTATTCTGAAAACCCTGATTGCAATCATAATAAATACTTGATCTTGCTTATATACCGGAGCTAGTGACAAACCTGATTAGATCATGGAAACTATATCCTTGCAAACATGATATATAGTCCTCTTGACAAAGTTTTAGTGGAACCTAGCCAGAAGGTATGCTGTCTTGTGAACTCTGCTGTTAATCTGATTGGGTTTTGCGGTTGACACTCCACTCATGACACTTGGTTGTCAACATTTCCTGTTTCACCGCTGATCGATTTAGCAGATTGAATCAACGGAGGATGTGGTTTGAGAATTGAAGATTGCTGCAGGGAAGGAAGTACAGATGAAAGAGCAGAAGACACCATGGAGAAGAGAGAGAAAAAATGTCTTGCTTTGGTGATAGTGGGAGTCCTGCTGTGGAGTTTGGGCAATATCTTGTCCAGAATTTATGACCTGGTCCAAATCATCATTATTAAAAGAATGTTAATGTGGGACTGCTCTTGATGACTGTTCAGAAGCTGCAGCTGGTGCAGAATGCGGCGACTCGCCTCCTTTCGGGAATGAGGCGCCGAAAGCACATTACACCAGTACTCCAAATTCTGCACTGTCTCCCTATACCTTTCCTGGCAAAATTCAGGGTGCTGGTTTTGACCTTTAATGTTCTAAATGATCTGGCACCTACATATCTGAAAGACTGCTTGTGCTTCTATTTGTCCCATTGCAGCCCCTGCGATCTGCCAGAAGCACCTTCCTGTGGGTGCCCGCTGTTAGCTTTGTTTGTAAAACAGGGGCTTGCACGGAGGTGTTCTTGGTTGCTGCCTCATTGCGTTGGAATACCCTTCCCCTGGAGGTTCATTTGATCCCAAGCCTAGGCGTTTTCTGGAGGTGGTAGATCTTTTTTTATTTGAAAAGGCATTTGGTGGGCAGGGATAGGGGATTGGGATGGGTTTGGGACAGATGATGGCATTGGGTGGCTTTGTTGGGGACTGTGGTAGTGTTGGGGGGAGGGTTTTTGTGTATTAATGTTTTTATTATCTTTAAGCTACACTGAACCTTTGGGAAGGGCGGCATATAAATTTAATTAAATAAATAAATAGACCAATTTTTTTCTTACAAATGAGTATAATACTTCCATCCAAGAAGAATTGGGAAGGATAAGGATTTAATTTTCAAAAAGAGAATTTTGTTTCCATGTAAATAGCTTGGAAAATGTTTAACTGTGAAAAAGTGCTACGGGGGGGGGCAGGAAAGCGAATTGCAATGGTAGCTCCTCGTGAAAAAAAGAGAGGCAGAGTTAAGACATTTAAGAACTTTAGGCATGTAAATTAGTTGAAAGAAATTACTGATGCTACTTTATGTAAGACTTTTTAAAAAGGATTTCATTTCTAAATGTTTCAATTTAAAAATCAGCTGGGGGCAACCACCTTTACGGTATATGATATCAAAACCAACAGTTATTCATTATGTATAAGAATTTCAAAAGTGCTCTAATCCCATTTTTCTCAAGTGGCATAGGGTGTTATCATGTGAAATGGTGCCCTACTTTCACTGATCCTTTACCCTGGGCTTACCGCCTGTCTGAACACTGTCAGCCAGATGTTCACCCCGTGTTGGGCAGGGGCTGTCACTCATGGCGTTACCTGCATTCTTGAGGAGCAACTCAACCCGTATCAGGGCAGCGGGTTACCACGGGTCTGCTGCCCATGTGAAAGGTCCCTGGCAGCCTAGCTCACATACAGGTCTGCTAGCACCATGGACAAGGCCAAGGTGCCAGCAAGGATCAGGCCCCTGAGAGGAAACTGCCACCACTACCAGTCATCAGTTGGAGCTCTGTGTGTGCGTACGCATCTATGTGCACGTGCCTTGGGCCTCCTGCCATCAGCTCTTGGCAGGAGCCCTGGAAATGAGGAGGAGCATTCTGGCTGGAACTAGGGCAGGAGCCCCAGTGTCCCCTGGCTGCATCACTGCGCTGGTTCATCTAGAGCCTGGGTCCAGATTGAAATAGACCAGGGGGAGGGGGGGCTTCTTGCCAGGAGCATTGCTGTGTTCCACAGCAGACTTTCCCCATGTAAATTTCAAGCTGGGAAGCCTTGAAATTGACGTGGGGACCATTCTTGCTGGAGATTGCAGCACTGGTCAGTGTTAAGCCGGGAAGCACTGAGCTGTGGACACAGCAATGCTATCCCTGGCAAGAACCCCCCCCCCTCATGTCTATTTCAATCTGGGTCCAGGCTCAAGATGAACCAGCGCCTTTGCTCTTGCCTCTTCCTCTCTGGGGACTTGGGAGGGAGCCCCTCCCCACATACGGGAAGAGGCAGCAGGTGCATCCCAGTGACATGCTAACAATGCATGCTGGCTGCTACTGTCACCCACCCTCCCAAGCCACTCGCTCTCCATGGGCAGTTGGGGGAGTGGGGAGCTGTGTGTGTGGGGTGCCCCCTTGCAAGCCACTTCATGCTGCTGGAGGGGTAGGGAAAGGGAATAGACTTAGGCTCAGTGGAGCATGCTGGTTGGAGAAATTAAGTGACTTCTCTTGCCCATGATAGTGATCACTCAGCCAGACAGTGTCTGAGCTGGGCCAGCTCCAACACTGTCTGGCTGAGAGATCTTGGGCAAGTCACTTAATTTCCTCAGCCTACTCCCCATGTTGTTTTTGCAATGGCTTCCAAGTCCTGGGGCATGGGTTTTTATCAATGTGCTGTGGGGACAGAACCCAGGAATCCTGACTCCCATCTGCCCCTGTTCTCTGACACACTGGATTCCACTCCCCATTTCCCTGCAGAGCTGGGGGCAGAACCCAGGAGTCCTGCTTCCCATCTGCCCCTGGTCTGGATAAGCTGGGGTGGGAAAGGAGTTGATCCCATGCCCCATGGATCTCATGTGCAGATGGGAGTGTGTGCGAACCGTTTGGACCTCCATTGTGGACACATTGTGCCACATGGAATCTATGGGGTATAAGATAAGCCCTGCTGTCGCAGCTGCCTTTGTGGGGGGCAGGGCACAAACCCCATGTGTTGTTGCCATGGGGCTGTCTGTTCCCTATTCCAAACCCCTTTGAGGGTAAAGGTGAAGCTCCAGTCAGATCAGAGCCAGCCTAGTGCCTGCCCCATCCTATCCCCCACTTCCACTGGGGATGGGGAAAGTAGAGGAGGTACCATTTATCATTATCGAAAACCTTCCTTCCATCTCTCATTGCTGCTGCTGCCTTATGCATAACTCTCCTGCGTATTTTTGGGGTCAGGTAGTTGTGATTTGCCCTGCCTGAGGAAAAGCCTTCTCTCTGGCCTGAAAGCTTGCTGAGTGTCATTCCAATCCCCCTTCTTTTGGTGTCGGGGGGGCTTTGCCAGCCCACAGCTCCCTTTCCCTGAGAAGGAGAGGAAGGGGTCTTGGGCTCAGCAACTCAACTCTCCAGTTTAGGCCAGTGGAGCAGAGGGGCTGCTGGGCTTGGCTTCCCCCCACCTGTCAGCCGCCGCAGCCGCTGCCAGGCGCGGC
>QEPC01005945.1:1177478-1191423 GCA_003113815.1 Sphenodon punctatus
GAACCCCTCCTTACCCCCCAGCTCTGCGCCCTATGATGATAGGGGTCGATGTTCAGAGTGCGTAAGCACACGAACAGACCCAAATACTATCCTGACGGGCTTCCTTTCTACCGCACCTCGTAAGCAGAGCCTCCCCGTGTGCACGTGGCGTGAGTGGGTGGCGCTTCTCCCTTCTAGACCCCCTCCCACTGACACCACCTTGGCTTGATGGAATGTGTGCATGCACAGTGTGTATGTGAGAGGTGGATGGGTTGAAGGGAGGAGTGTGTGTGTGTGTGAGAGAGAGAGGTAGGTAGGTTGGAGAATAGAATTTTAGAAAGAGGGAGCTTGGAGGGACAGAGGGATGGGGACATCAAAAACCAACCTATTTATTTGCAGTGAAGCTTGGGGGAGGTGGTGTGGTGCGGGCAGCAGAGTCATGGTGGGATGAGTCACAGGCTGATGGTCTGTAGTGCTGCTTGTTATTTTACCACATGTCATGGAGTGACCGCTCTGGACCCAGCTGCAGCCTCTGCGCCCACCACCACTGAGACTGATTGCACTGGGGGCCCCAGCATTTAAAGCAGCTGGCAGCAGTGGTGCACACTCTCTCTCACACAGTCAAGATTGTGTGTGTGTGCTAGTGCCTTGTGTGTGCTTTAAATGTTCTTGACAGTCTGGCACTGTCACACGCTCACAGCAGGGGTTCATCTGGAGGCTGCTGCCTCCTGCGTTATCCCAGCTGAGCCGGCATTTAGTTACCGTGTAGCCAGCCGTGCTGCTCAGCTGCCTGAGCAGAGTGAGCCTCTGCGATTCTTCCTGTTGCGCTTGGCTGTGTGAGGGATGCCTAGCTTGTTGCCTGGGCTAGTAGCACCGATGGTGGACGGGTGCCCAGGCACCCACCCCCCTGGCCCCTGATTTAAGGGGGGGGCATGTGCCCCTCTTGCTCTTAAACTCCACCGCCACTGCTAGGGGGTGACTTTAATGACGTGCACAATCCCTCACTCAAAAGTGCATAATCCTATAGGCAGAGATTATACCTATTACTCTGCTGTTCATGGATCCTATTCCAGGATAGATACGATTTTTGTCTGTAGGACCTTGGTCAGTCTAGTTAAAAAAGCCAGTCTATGGGTGTTTTCAGACAAGACACTCTCCACGCACTGTCCACCCACTATACATGTTGCAGGGCTGTGGTTTTGGCGTATGGGTGCCCTGTAACATCTATAGTGGGTAGTAGGTGGGTGCAGAGTGTCTTGTCTGAAAACGCCCTAGGTCATAACTTGGTCTGATTGTTCCCTTCCATATGTTGAACTACAGTACTGGGAATCTATGAAAAAAGAGGGGCCTGGTGTTTGAACAGGGCCTTGCTGTATGACCCACTCAGAGTAGAAGAATAAGAAATATCTTTTAAAATATATATATAACAAAATGCTAAGGAAGGAATCTGTAAGAAAGTTCTCTGGGATGCAGGGAAAGCAGTAATGAGAGGAATACTCATAAGGGAAGCCTCATGAATATGAGAATTCTCAAAGAGGAAAATCTGATTAAAGAACTTTCCGAGTTGGAAAACAAAGGTAAACACACAGGATCTAAACAAGTGTATAAGAAAATAATTGAGATAAGAAGAAAAATAAACTTGCTACAAACAAGTACGGCAGAGCAAACACTTAGGTATATAAAAAAAAGTACTATGAAAAAGGTGAAAGACAGGCTTTTAGCCAGCAAATTAAAAAAGAAACAAGAAAAATCAGCTGTCACTTACACTAGCAACAAAGAGTGAGAATTAGTAACTGGTATCAAACAGATCTCTGAAACATTTGCCAACTTCTTTCACACTTTATACTCCTCAGAACATCTAAATCCTGAACTAATAAGCAGATACCTAAGAAGTATAAAATTACCTCTGTGGCATTTCTTGACAGGCAAATCACAACAGATGAAATTAGCGATGTAACAAACAATTAAAAATCTTAAAGCTCCAGGCCCTGATGGGTTCTTGGGGGAATACTACAAAGTTCTAAAGTAAGTGGTAGTCCCAGTATTAACTGAATTGTTTAATAACATAATGCAGGGTAATGACATTCCAGATTCTTGGAAGGAAGCAAAGATTCTTGTCATACCTAAAGAAGGGAAGATCTTACCAACTGTACCATCATACAGACCTATTTCATTAATTATTGTGGATGCTAAAATCAGTGGCAAAGTGATTGCAAATAGATTAAACACCATCTTACCCAATTTATATACATCCAGACCAATCGGGATTTGTCACTGGCAGGCAAATATCTGATAATATTGGAAGAATCTTGAATCTGATCCATAATGTTAATCACAACTCCTTTTGTGCGTTGCTTTCTCTAGACGTTTGGCTTTGGGAAGCAATTCTGTAGAGGCATATTTGTTCTATATAATAATATTCAGGCTTCTGCTTTCATTAATGCCTATCAATCTCACTCGTTTGACTTGTCCAGGCACAAAGCAAGGCTGTCCATTGTGTCCAATGCTTTTTGCCTTAACGATAGAGCCATTTGCAATGAAGATCAGGGCCAATTCCTTGATAAAAGGCATCAGAACACCTTCTGGGTCAGAGCACAAAATAGCTTTGTATGCTGATGATGTCTTGTTATACTTGCAGAAACCAAGGGCAAGTATCAGGCTTCAATATATTGAAGTGTATTATACTGTCTATTTTAATTGTATATTGTGTACAGTGGAACAAATTTTCTTGTTAATAGGTACAATTTACAGATAAGTAGGAGCCCGTTACATGGAAGTGATAGAGTAGATTTCTGTCTGTAGCACAAAATCTATGGTAATGAGTAAGCCCATGAATAATAATAACCAAATTACATCATTATTTAAATTGGGTAGCTTGAGGAGGTTATAAGGGTTCTTGTTTTTATATGTTTGTATTGTTGGTTATAAATGTTTTTATTTGTTTTGTTGACAATGACCAATGGTCATGTCGAAATGAATTGAATTGAACTTAATTGAAGTAAATTACAATAAATCTGAAGTTATAGCAATTAACATCCCTTAAAAGATCAAGAGTACTTGCTGTCAGCTGTATAAATTTAAATGGGAAAAAGAATCTATAAAATATATAGGAACATACATAACAGAAACATACAAGACTTTTCAGTGCAAACTACCCACTAATGTGGAATAAACTATTGAAAGATGCGGAAGAATGGAACAAATATGAAATATCCTATTTAGGCAGGGTAGCCTCAGTTAAGACGAACATTATCCTGAAGTTGCTGTTTCTGTTCCAGTGCATCTCTATTGGTATTCCACAGAAGACACTAGAAATGTGGCAAAAGGTCATTTTAAAGTTAATACGGAAACACAAAAAATTAAGAGTGAGCTCTCAAGTTCTATATAAACATATAAAATGGAGTGGACTGGCCCTTCCTAATGTAGCATACTATTACTATGCATTGCAATTAAAGGATATTATTAATTGGGTCAACAGTAACCCATCAAAGCACTGGGTGAAACTCAAACAAGATTGGAGTCCAAATACATCTATTCACAGCAACAGCTGGATCAAAAAGAAATTCAGAAAACCAGAAATAAACATGCAGCCATTCATTCATACTACTTTAACCACATTGGACAAGCACTCAGATTTTCTTTCACCAAGGCTGCTTTAATCAACAATCAATAATTTATTCCAAGGGTCTGTCAAAGTGACATTATGCCATTATGGACTGGAGCAGGGATCACACAGTTTCAGCATTTGTTCCTGGGCCTCAAATTAAAAACATACCAAGAAAATGTGCAAAACGTAAATGAAATAAAGCTTCCATATGTCCAATACTTACAAGTCAAACACTTTATAGAGAAATCTAGATACGAGGCAGCTCTGTCTAGACCTCTGACAATATTTGAGGAACTGAAATAGTTGCAAGCCTAACCAAAAGGCGTAATCTCCAAGATATATACATTTTTGTTTTCAAAAGATACGGACGAAAAAACAACCCAAATAAAAAGATGGGAGAAGGACTTGGAAAGTGAAATTGACCTAGATGAATTGGTCTCAATATGGTAAGGAGGATACAGTTAATCAATTTGGGTAGCCCACAAAGAAAACTTTTACAGGATATTATGCAGATGGTATCTGACCCCAGACTGTAGTCCGTTATTCATAGGAATCTGTACAGCGCTGCATACAACTATAGTAGCACTATAGAAATGATAAAAAGTAGTAGTAGACAAAATTCAACATAGTTATGCAAAAAGAGAGGTACTCTTCTGGATGGACTGAGGTGAAAGAGAAACATATGCACATCTGGTGCTGGTATCCAGAAATTAGTCAGTTTGGGGAGAAAATTATCAAAAAAAATTCAGTGTAGCACAGGTTGCAAAATCCTCAAAGACCCTCTGACATGTTTACTCAATGCACAGCGGTGCAAAGGGCTTGCAATTCAAATGCAATGAAAAATTAGTTTCGTTTTTACTGTTAGCAGCCAGACACTATGTGGCAAGTCCTTGGAAAAGGGAAAACCCTCCTCCTCTTGAGCTGTGATATAGTAAAATAAGGAACATTTTGGTCATTGAAAAACTGTCTCAAGTGCATACCCAAGAAAAGTGCCAAAAAGATGGCACATCTGGAGATTTGGGCTCCATTTCTGTCATATTCAGAGGAGAAAGGCTCCCCAGACAATAAGCCAGAATCTCTGGCAAGGTTTTTTAAAAACTGAAAAGAAACAAGAATAGATGTAATACTGATGATGTATGTGATGGCTAACATAAGGAATAGGGGGAAACCAGAAGCTATGTATCCTGAGAAACCATTGTGCAATGTATAAGATATATAATCTTTGTTGATCTATTTCTGTCATGTGCCTTAACAAAAAGTTGTTTTTTTAAAAAAAGGAAAAGATTGCATAAGGAAACTGTGTTTTAACAGTGAAGACAAGGTAAAGCAAAAACACCCTAAAACACTCTGATCACTCCGACATATGTAATTTGTCAGTCATTGTAAATAGTTTCAGTACATGTACATTTTTGTATGTGTATTTAATCTAAAAATTTCTGTATAAAATCAGGGAAAAAGAAAGGTAATAAAAGGAAGGTAATAAAATCGGGGAATAAAAGGAAGATAGGGAAGCAACTCTTATCAGGCATTATAAGGATTAAAAATTGTTGTACGTGCAAAATACAAAGCACGCTTCACACTCACCAAGAACTTAAATAAATTCTGCAAGCAATGGTAAAAATAACCGATTATTTACTGTTTTGAAGTGTTAACATATTTCACCAACACAAGATGCAATCAAAAGTAATGTGAGTTATTGAAATACATAACTATGTATTTATACAGGTGCAAGACTAAATATTTTACATAAACATATTTTTTAATGAAAAGATATACAGTAAGTGCACACTTGATGTGATTTAAACAGGCAAATCATAACGTTAGTTCTTTATACTGTTGTACAGTTCATGCACAGACCTCTCCAAAAATAAAAGGGGTGTTCAAATAATGCTTGCTGGGATGAAAAGCATGTTTGAGTTGTTGATGAGGGTGTCAGCATGGATGGGGTCAGTTATAGACATTACTTACTGTAATTTGTGATTGTCGTGGGAGAGGAGTGGCTGTTGGCGTGATAGTGATACTGCTGGTGACTTTATTGGTAGGTTTACTTGATATTCCATGACCATTACTTAATGCTGGAGTTCGGTTTTCTTGCACTGGAGTGCAAGAGCTGATGGGTTTTGCTGAACTAGCAATTGCTTGAACATAAGGGTTTCCTAAATGAATATGTATTTTATTATCCTCAGTAGTTATTATGCTTGAACCAGTACTGTTAGATCTCTGAAACTGCCATGATGACTGCCTTTCAGGAGATACTCTATAAACAGCATGTTTGGCACTGATTTCCACAGGCTCTGGAGAAAGAACCTGCTCTGGAGAATTTGAAGAACCTGCCAGAGCCAAAGGGGACATTGTCCTTTCTGGAGTTACAGAGCCACTGGACTCGGGTGTTTGAGATCTTGCAAAGGTAGCCATAGTGAGAGGAGACATGATTTGCTCTGGACTTGTGTAACCATCAGCTACCTTTGATCTTGAAGAAGTTAAAGAGGTATTTTGAATAATGGTTATCCTTTGTTTTGGTGTGCCGCAGTTGGGTATAACTGCTGTACTAGTGTAAGAGTGAGGACTCTCTGTAGTAGGACTAGTTATTTCAAGAGTGGCTGTGTTTTGTCCGTGGTCTGGAGTAACTTTTATGTGAAGAGGTTGACCAGGTGTGTGACTTAGAATTAGGTCTCCAGGCTGCACACAGTTCCCATTCTGTTTGGCATGAATTTTTCCATTTTCAGTGTGACTTTCTTTAGATTTCATCCAGGGAATCCATAGTTTTCTGTTGTTTGCTGCATTTGCAATGGAGGAGTTACACTTAAAAGACACTGTTTGTTCTTCATCATTGTTGTCCTCGTCTTCATTATCACTCTCTTCATATATCTGTCCATTTATAACTGCCCGTTCTAAAGGAACAAGGCTCTTGTAATCAGGTGGTTCGTTGTCAGCTGGATCTGTTTGGACTTCCTTAGAGAAAACTTGCAAGTCAGAAATTCTCCTTCCATTGAGGCTAGGTCTTAGACTCTTACTGAAATGCCTGTACCTTTCTAATTCTTTAGTGAGACTGTCCATTTCTCTTACTAACTCCTTGTTTCTGTTTTCTTGTTGGGTGAGTTTCTTCTGTAGAACTGAGTGATCTCCTCGAATATGACATATTAGGTCTTCCGTTGCCATGTACTCATGGATTTTCTCTTTTAATGCATCAACCTCCCTAGAAAGATGACCTGACTTAGCTGCTTCTTCTTTAAGTTTCTTGAAAAGCCACTGTTCCTGATTGGACTCTGTCTTCTCTGCTAACTTATACCTAGCCAGTTCCATTTTCACATCTTCCAGTTCCTCTGATAGAAACTTGGCTTTGTCTCGTTCATTAACGTATCTACGTTCTAGAGATTCAAATTCGTCTTCTGTTTTCATGAGATAATCCTCTATAGACTTCATTTCTTTCAGTTTGTGCTTCAGCTGTTCAACTTCTAGGGCAAGTTCTTTAATCTTGTTGTTTTCCTGCTGCAAAGATGTGCTAGATTTAGTAGTCTCTTTGAATTTATTTTTAAGAAACTCTTTTTCAATGGCTTCTAGTGACTGAAGCCTCTTTCTTAAAATATTCACTTTGGATAAGAGATCGTTTTCTTTCTCCTCCTCTGCTTTTAGTTTATTTTTCAGTTCATCTCTTTCCTTTGTTATGCTGGACATTTTTTCTTCTGCATCAATTTTTGATTTCAGTGCCTTTTTACTTTCCTCAATCAGTTTTTCTGTCACTGACATCACTTTCTTTTGTTCTGCTTGAAGCTGAGAGGTTGCAGCTTGCAACTTTTCTTCTGTTTGCTTTGTTTTTTCATTCATTGTTTTCCTTTCATCTACAAGCATCACCGTTAATGTTTTTAGTTTAGTTAAATCTTCCTTAAGTGTAAATTCTGTTTTTTCTAACTTGGTTTCAATGGCTTCAAGCTCTTCAATTCGAGCTTTTAAACCTTCAAGCTCATGTGACAATTGCTTTGTTAACAGTTTTTCTTTTTCTAGATTGCATTTCAGAGAATAACATTCTTGTTTGCTCTTGCTGAAAGCATCCTCCAATTTCTCCAGTTCCATTATTCTCTTGTTGAGTTTGTCAACTTCAGCTTTAAAGTTCTTACTTTGTGAGGCTTCCTTTTCTAATTTTTTATTAAGCTCTCTGCATTGCTCCTCCATTTTTATGAGCTCCTCATCTTTACCTTCCATCTCCATTACACGTTTCCTTAGTTCCTCCACTTCAGACATAAGGGTGGAGTTTCCACATTCTCCTTTATTTATTTTTTCTCTTATGTCTTGCAGTTCTTCCTCAGCCTTTCGTAAAGATTTATTCGTCTCTTCTAGTTCATCAATTTGTCGACCGAGTGCTGTTAATTTTAACCGGAGCTGCCGATTCTGGCTGTCTTCAATGGTTAGTTTGGCCATCATTGCTTCTTGATCCTGGGAAGTTTTATTGGTTTGTGCTTGCAGGTCTGCCTCCAGCCTGATAGCTTTCTGCTCCTTGTCTTGCGCTTTTGCTTCAGCAAGAGCCAGTTTTTCATGTGCTTGTTCTGCAGAGATAGTTAGCTCTTGGATTTTTTGACTTTGTTGGGTTAGCTGTTCAGTAAGCCTTTGCTGTTCATCCACCACCATTAAAGCAAATGATTTAAGTTTTATCAGTTCTTCTTTAAGTTTGCTTATTTTCTTGGTGTTTTCCTTTTCCTTTTTTGCCTGATAGGCTGTTTCTTGGTCAATCAGCTTTTTCAATCTGAAAAACACAAAGCATTTTATTTTGCCACAGTGTTTTAATAGATTTTTAACAAAATATCTTTAAAACTGTTAAATTATCTACACCAGATCCAGATGTCTACGAAGTGCTCCCTGAAGAGTCTACATTGTCACTCAAAGCTATCTTATTCTGTGGATGGCTCTTCTACATTGTGGAAACTAGTAGGTCCTAAAAATTAAATACTCTTCTAAACAGAAAGTTGCTAGTCCATGTTGTGATTTTGAGACTGGTACATCTGCATGAAAGGTGTAGCATTCACACTTCATCGGAGTCACCAGAGAAGCTCTCTCAGTTAGGGAACAATTAGACCCCCCCTGTCTACAACTTTAAAATTAAAAAATTTTGGATTATTTTTGGGTTGTTTCCTAAGTGAGGGTGGGGTGTTTCCTAAGTGAGTTGTGTCAACTTGGAGCAGTCATACTACGGACAAACTCTGCTTCCTTCTTGAGTCTTAAACTAAAACCTCCTTTAATCCAAAATTGGCATTGAATCCAGAGTTTTTGTATGAAAGTCCATAAAGGTGCTAATGAATACATACATAAAATAAGGATTAATTTGTATAGACAATTAACCTTGGTATTAGTTGTATGATGATTTATCTATAGAAGATGTAAGCTAGGGTCATGAATTTGGATTCTGCAAGAACCAGAACACTTATTTGTGGATTTCCCTCTCTCCCCTACTTTTTTGTTTTCAGTGAAGACGGTTATAAGGCTGAAATAGCATGTCATCTGACTTTTTCTTAAGATTTCGGTCATCTTTCCCTGAACTCTTTCATTATTTCAGTGCATGAGTACTTTGAGGCATTAAAGAAGTCAGTTGGAAATAAAAGCAATAGAAACACACATATTAGATTTGTGGACACAATAGTAACATATATCTGTACAATTTTGTGGTATATATTTGGTGGAGGGGGATAGGGGTGGGAGGAGAAACCCAGACCAAAAGCAGATATCCCATGCTATCTAGGGAGAAGAAAAGGAGTTTCTCAATATTTTGCTTGTTTTAAGATGTGATCTACATGACCTAACTGATATATGCAAGGGTTAGCTGTTCATCTCTATTCCCAGTATTGGCTCTTCCAAGACTTGGATGTCCTTCTCTAGAGCAGGAAAAACCCTGCACTTCATTCTGCTTTACAGCCCACCACTCTAAAATACCTACTGTACAGCCAACATCCTTTCATTCAAAGAGAACTAGTTTGTACTCCATCATAAATGCTTGGTTTTTTGTTTTCAAAAACCTCTACACGCCCACCCTTGGGTTTATATATAGTTTACAGCTCACGCTATTGGGGGTGATAAAATCTGGGACTACTTGTATGGTCTTGAAAGTTGCTATACAAATGAGAATAGTGCTTGCCTATTTCTTTTGGTTGCAATGACATTAACTAAACAAAATCCTCCATCATAGTCTGTGCCACTCCTCTATTTTCTTTTTCTAACAAATAAATCACTGTTCCTCCAGGGAGTGCAGTCCTCATTCCATCCAGCTTGTCAAAGGGTTGAGTATGCATAAGTTGCACACTGAAGTGTCTTTAAGCGGGAGCTAAATCCTTATTTATAGCAAAAGATATTGTTGTTCATCACCCACTCTCACTTGCACATGCAAGAGTCAGCTCCCCTACCCCCAGAGCCGAATAGCAGAGGTTCATTTTTGCCCCCATTTGGAGGTGTGTTCTTCACTCCCACACTACAGGCCAGCAGCCTGCTAATTGTGGTTATGCTGCGTGATTGTGCCTCTTTGTGGATGAGAATTTGGCACTCATTGAAGTCTAGTATGTCACTTCGCCACACAACCTACGTGTATGTAACCCTCTTGTGCATCTGGACAAACGAGGATTGCGCTTAGGGAAGTTGCCTTTGTGTAAACATGTATGCAGGGACAATAATCTTTGCCAACAGGCCCAGCCCTTTTTTTTTTTTTTTTTTTTGGTAAATAGAGTTGAATAAAATAGTCAGGAAATCCACTGAAAGACATAGACATAGGGCGAATTCACACGTGCAGCAATTATCTGGATTTTTAAAAACTGGTTCTCAATAGTTCGCTGTTAACAAGTCCTGTTGCATTCACATGCATGCCATACCGATTTTAAGTACAGCGAAATAATGCATTCAGACCTTCTTGTAGTGCGTGCTTACCCGGCTGCTCAGTACGGTTCAGTTACAGGAAGTGGCCTGTGGGGAGCCAGAAGGTTGCTACTTTGTAGCAAAGTACAACTTTGCTACAACCTTTGCTACAACTTTGCAACAACCTTTGCTGCAACTTTGCAAACTTTGCAACAACCTTTGCTACAACCTTTGTAGCAAAGGTTGCTACTTTGTAGAATCAGGGAGTAAAGAGGGAGAGCCTGAGGCTGCTGGAAAGAAGCCCCTCGCATAGTGAGGCGCGCTGCTTCTCTCCCTGGTTTCTTTCCGGTATCCCGCTGCTGCTACTGCTGCAGCACTACGGTAGAGGCAGAGGCAGATGATTGAAAGTCCCTTGGAGGGAAGAACTTTTTTGGGGAGAAGCATGGAGGGGAAACATGGAGGGGAAGAACTTTTTTGGGGAGAAGCTGGCTGCAGCCTGCACCCAGCGAGGCAACTACAGGGCTCCAGCTGGTCTCACTGCTTCCGGTAGGGGCAGGAGTAAAACAGCGCACTTGGAAGCACGGTTGCATTCACATCAGAAAAGATTACACACTAGTTAAAACCAGTACGATGTTGCTTTCACACTGCTGTTAAGTGCGGATTTATTGAAAACGGACAGCAAAAAGGTAGGTTTGAGTAGCTTTTCAACACGCATTGCTTTAGTGCGATATTGACTCCATTTAATCGAATTTAAGTGTTCAGACAGGCATGAAACATTCGGTTTTTTTTAAAAATCGCACAAATCAGAACGTCTGAATCCCCCCATAGGCTGTGATCTTGGGGCTCTGCCAGCATAAATACGTTTTAGGATTGTATCCATAAGCAAAAGAGAGGTGACTAGGTGGGTTAATGAGGCAGATGAATACAAGAAGACTGCTTAAGATGGCAACAGGTGCAGAGGGTGACTCCTTTTACAGCAACAGGGTAGCAGGTTTTGTATATCTGTTACAACTTGTACATGTTTTCCTTCAGTGTAAATCACTGTGCCTTTCCGCACCTCTATACCTGAATATTTCAGCAATGAAGCTCAATGGATGAATTTGTTGTTGCCAACGATACCATCTCATAACAGGAGCATAACTAGCAATTTCCCCTTTACTTGGACTTACTCTGCTTTTCTGCATTCACATTGTTGGACCTCTTTATAATAAGATGACTTGGCTTTAGTCTTTTTTTTTTTTTCCCCTCAACTTTTTTTAGATAGAAGAAAGTGAATTACTGGGCATTTTGATAAACAAAATAATGGGGAAGAATCGAGCAAAGGCCTCACTAATCTATTGGAATTTTTGAGGGTGCAAATAAACCTGTGGAAAAGGGTGATCTGGTTGACATAGTATACCTGGATTTTTAGAAAGCGTTTGATAAGGTCCCTCATGAGAGACTCTTGAGGAAATTAAATAGTCATGTGATAGGAGGCAGTGTCTGATTGTGGATTGGTAACTGGTTAAAGGATAGGAAACAGAGTAGGACTAAATGGGTAGTTTTTACAGTGGAGAGAAGTAAATAGTGGAGTGCCCCAGGGATCTGTACTGGAACCACCGGTGTTGTTTTAATGTATTCATGAATGATCTGGAAAAGGGGATTAAAAAGTGAAGTGCATCATCTACAAATCTGATCAGTTATTCAAGGTAGTAAAAGCCTGAGCAGACCACGAAGAATCGCAGAAGGATCTTAGGAGATAGAGTAACTGTGCATCTAAGTGGCAGATGAAATTTAATGTTAAGTGCAAAGTGATGCACATAAGGAAAAATAATCCAAACCATATGTACACAATGCTGGGTACTAAATTAGGAGTTACCATTCAGGAGAAGGATCTTGGAGTCATTGTTGACAATTATTATTATTATCATTAGCAAGCATTTATATAGCGCCAGCAATGTATCTAGTGTTTTACAAAGTAATGGAATAGACATGGTCCCTGCCCTAGGACTTACAGTCTGAGAGACCCAAGGGGAGGGGGGGGGCGAAGGAAGGGAAACAGAGGGAGGGACAAGGGGTGAAACATTCACGAAGATGCAAGGTCTCAGGTACACACGCTTGGCTTGGTTACATCGAGATTGATGGCTGGCTGGTCCATGTGGTGAGGATATGAGTATACAGACCTCAGGTAACAGATTGTACTGGACAGAAGGTATCAGCAGGAGAGGGGAGTGAGAGTCGGGGAGGGCAGAGCGAAAGAGATGGGTCTTGAGGAGGGATTTGAAGGTACGAAGGGAGGGGATGAGGAGGATGTGGGCAGGGAGGGAGTTCCAGGCGTTGGGGGCAGCTAGGGAGAAGGGATGGAGGCAGTTAGGGGAGCGCAGGAGGGCAAGAGAGGGGACAGAGGAGGAGCGGAATTCACGGACTGGAGTACAGAGGGAAATTATCACAGAGAGGAAGGGGGAAGCAAGATTTTGAAGAGCTTTATAGGTGAAGACTAGGAGCTTGTACAGGATTTGTTCAGGAAGGGGGAGCCAGTGAAGGGGGAGAATGGGCTGCATGTGGTCGAAGCAACAGGTGAGGTGGATGACCCTGGCAGCATATGTTTGGACTGAGATAAGGGGAGAAAGGTGGGAGTGGGGGAGGCCAGTGAGAAGGAGGATACGGTAATCGAGGCTAGAGATGACCAGGGCATGAACAAGGGTTTTGGCAGAGGAGACAGAGAAAAGGACGAATCTTAGCAATGTTATGGAGGGAGAAGCGACACGATTTGGCGATGTAGGGATTAAAAGAAAGGGGTGAGTCAAAGATGAAGCCTAAGCTATAGGCTTGGGGGACGGGAAGGATGATGACTTCATCGATAAGAATCGACAGGGAGGAAGGATGGGGGTGGGGGAAGATAAGTAGTTCAGTTTTAGCCATGTTGAGTTTGAGCTGACGTTGAGACATCCAGGTACAGATATCAGAGACACAGCTGGTGAGGTGAGCTTGAATAGATGGAGAGAGAGAGGGAGTAGAGAGAGAGAGTTGAGTGTCATCAGCGTAGAGATGATATTGGAAGCCATGGAAGGCAATGGGTTTGCATAGGGACAGGGTGTAGATAGAGAAGAGGAGAGGGCCAAGGACAGAGCCTTGGGAAACACCAACCGAGAAGCGAAGGGAGGAGGAGGTGGAGTTGGCAAGAGACACCTTGAAGGAGTGGTCAGAGAGATAGGAGGAGAACTAGTCGAGGACGGAGCCACAGAAGCCAAGGGAGTGAAGTGATTCCAGCAAGAGTGAGTGGTCAACACTAGGGGCGGGCGTGCCGGTAAATCCGGTATCTGATAATGCCGGTACTGGGCGTACCGGCATTATCGGATTCAACCTGGTAAATCCGGTCCTGTTACTGGATTCTGGGTACCGGATTTTTTTACATTGCAGCCATTTAAATGAATGGCTGCAATGTGTAAAGTCCCACCAAAAAAGTAAAAAAAAAAAAAAACCTCCCCGAGTCCAGGCTGCGCGGGTGGAAGGGGGGACACCCCCCACCCACCCTGCCCAGCCTGGATTTTT
>QEPC01005945.1:1191672-1232632 GCA_003113815.1 Sphenodon punctatus
CTCAGCGCCGGCTGTGGCTGCTGGCATCAGAGATGCTCTAGACCTTCCGGGGAAACCCGGAAGTTCCCCGGAAGGCCTAGAGCGTCTCTGACGCCGGCAGCCACAGCCAGTGCTGAGGCCGCCGGACCGACCGACCGACCGCCGCCGCCGCTGCCGCCGCACCCGGAGCTCCGCTGAAATACAAAGGTACAGAGTCAACTTGTAGTAGGGGTGATCCCTGGGGGGGTTGGGGGTGTTAAACACACACCCCCCAGCAATCGGGTCTATACTTAACGGTGCCTGGTGCTGGGGGGGGGCTCTTTTTAAAAAAAAAAATCCAGGGTGGGTGGGGGGTATCCCCCCTTCCACCCGCGCAGCCTGGGAGGGGGAGGGGAGAGGAATTGTATTCCATTGATTTCAATGGGGACACAGTGCCCCATTGAAATCAATGGAATAAAACCGGTACCGGTACCGGATACCGGATTTAATCCGAAAATCCGGGTTTTTGAGAACCGGAAAACCGGTAAATCCGGTATCCGGTAATTGCCCCGGGGTCCCATGCCTAGGCAACACTATCAAAGGCAGCAGAGAGGTCAAGGGGAACAAGAATGGAGTAGAGGCGATTAGATTTAGCCGCAAGAAGATCGTTGGTGATTTTTCGTTAGAGTAGTTTCAGTAGAGTGAAGGGGGCGGAAGCCAGATTGGAGGGGGTCAAGGGAGGAGTTGGCGGAGAGGGGGGTCAAGGGAGGAGTTGGCGGAGAGGAAGTTGAGGCAGCGGGAGTAGACAACACATTGAAGAAGCTTTGAAGCAAAAGGAAGGAATGAGACAGGATGGTAGCTAGGAGGGTCAGAGGGGTCAAGAGTGGACTTTTTGAGGATAGGAGACAGTGGTGTGCTTGAAGGCGGAGAGGAAGGAGCCAGTAGAGAGGGAGAGGTTGATGATGTGCAGGAGGGAAGGGGTGACAGTGGAAGCAATGAATGTCAGGAGGCGGGAGGGGATGGGGTGAAGGGGGCAAGTGGAAGGGTTGGAGAAGGAGAGCAGGGATGAGATTTCCTCGAGGGAGTAGGGAGAGGAGAGAGAAGCGATGTTGAGGTGCATCTTGTCTATCTTGGAGGTGAAAAAGGAAGCAAGATCCTGAGCAGAAAGGGAAGAGGGAGGAGGAGGACGGTGGGGGGAGGGCTTGAGGAGGGAGTCAAAGATGGAGAACAGGCAGTGAGGGGCCCGAGAATAGGACTCAATGCGGGAGGCATAGTAATGCTGTCTAGCAAGGGAGACAGCAGAAGTAAGGGAGGAGAGAGAGTATTTGAAGTGAAGGAAGTTGGCATGAGAGTGGGATTCACACCAGAGGCAAATAGAATAACAATACATTGAAATCCTCAGCTCTGTGTGTGGTGGTGGTCGAAAAGGCAAACAATGTTAGGAGTTATTTGGAAAGGGATAAAGAATAAAACTAAAAATATCATAATTTCTCTATATAAATCTCTGGTGCCACTGCACCTTGAATATTGTGTGCATTTCTGGTTGCCCCATCTCAGAAAAGAGATAGTAGAACTAGAAAAGGTACAGAAAAGGGCAAAAAGAAATTGATAAACGGTATGGAACGACTTCTGCATGAAGAGAGGCTTGATAGGTTGGGGCTCTTCAGCATGGAGAAGAGACGATTGAGAGGGGAAATTATAGAAGTTTTTAAAATCATGAATGGTGTGGAATGTGTAAATAGGGAACTGTTATTTACCCTGTCAAATAGTACTAGAACTAGAGGACACTCTATTAAACTAACTGGCAGCGGATTTAAAACAAATAAAAGGAAGTGTTTTTTCACTCAACACACAATTAACTTCTGGGATTTGTTGCCAGAGATGTGGTTAAGGCCAGTAGTGTAGCTATACTATACTTAAAGGTATTGAATAAGTTCTTGGAGGGTAGTTTCATTAACACTATTTTCCAAGTAGGCATGGAGGATGTAACCTGTTACTGTCAGGAACTGAGAGTGAACAATAGGGAATGGATTGCTGCAGTGTGACTTGTGGGGGATACTTCCAAGTGACCGAGATTGGCCGCTGTCAGAGACAGGATGCTGACCTTGATGAACCATTGGTCTGACCCAATATGGGGCACTACTTATGTTGTTGATTGAGTTTTAAACAGTGGTCATTAACTGGAACACAATCAAACTAATATTTTCATACTTAGAAGTACCTACCTGTTGCATCTCTTACATTGTACTATAATACTAAAATGTCTTTTGTGATACTACATGTTCTCTACATTCAACAAAATCTTATTGTGTAAGCTGATAGGTCTCTACTCTGTCCGAGATGACAGAGGCACGATGCAAGGTCTACACAGGCTCTGGAATTGGGCCTAGACTGGGGTGGGGTTGGTCCTGCCCACATAACTGTGACATGTGTTCTCTCTCTATGGGGGTAGAGGGGTATATTGGTAAAGGACAGGGTTTAGCCTGTCCCCTGCCCCCATGGAGCACCATAATGTCATGGCACTCACCTGTTCTTTAACTGGTGTGGCTTTGCCCCCACGGAGCACTATGACATCACAGTATTATTTGGGACAGGACCTTTCACTCAGGGTGCCTGGTGTAGCCCGAGTCTGAGGGATCCTGAACAGAGCTTTCCAGAATCACTTGTGTCTGAGTGGGTTCAGTATGCTGAGCTGTTAAGCAAAGCTGCTGTCTGGGAGGCCTTTTGTTTCACATTTTTCTGTGAGTGCTACACTTCATTGATGAAGAAAAACTATGGAAGCTATATATATATATACCTGAGAAAGAAAGATGGCCTTCATGGGATTTTATTTATTTATTTATTCTTTTATTCTTAAAATATATTGAGATTTTTTGTTATAATAAAAAGTGTGCACATTCCTGTGTGTCCATTTTTATTTAGAGCATGGCTGCCATGGTTGTCCCAAATATGAAACACAGAAGAGAAAAAGTGAGGAGGAGATGATAGAAGCTTTTAAGATCATGACCAGTGTGGAACAAGTAAATTAGGGAACTGTAATTTTTATCAGAGGATATTGTGAAAGCCGGTAGCATACCAAAATTTAAACAAGAATTGGGTAAGTTTTGGGAGGATAGGTCCCTTAATGGCTGTTAGTCAATTAGGTTGTGGATGCAGCCTCTGATTGTCAGGAGCTGGGAATGAGCAAGCAGGGAGTGGATCATTCAGTTACGACCAGTTGTTTGTTTCTCCGAAGTGACCGAGGGTGGCACTGGCTACTGTTGGAGACAGGATCGTTTGTTTGACACAGTGGGAGACTTCTTATGTTCAAAGTGATATTAAAGAGAGCCGACTTTGTCATATTTGCCTCAAGGAGAGGTTTGTGAAATTCAGAGTTGGCCCAATAAAAGATATTGTCCTAATAGCTTTGTCTCTTGTCACTGGGAACACAACTAGAGTAGGGTCCAGGGAGCTACTCCTGCTTGGAGTGCTTATACTTATACGTTTAAAAGGTGGCCAGGGTGGGGAGGGGAATCTGGTAGTCGCATGTAACCTTTCTGTGCAGGAGTGCTCACTCGGTTAGCCCACCCAACAAGGCTCTTGAAGGGGGCAGTGCCTGGTCTTACATAGAGTGCTACAAAGTGTCTGATCAGTGTCTCCCTTGGCAGCCTTGTTGGGTGGCAGCTTGCTTGTGCATAGCCCCTAGGGAACAGAGTGGCGCCATTTGGCCAGGGGAAGGACAGTGCTTCCAGAGGTGTCCTGCTTTACAGTTTTCCTAATTATGCATCTGCTTGTGTCTCTACATTTTTAATAAATGTTGTTTTCTGCATCTGTGGCCTCCCACTTGATAAGACTTTACATCTAGAGTTAAAGTTGGGAACAGTCTAATCTCTTCTCCCCAATCTCTTGTTGATTTTTTTTATTTCTGTTGCTTAGTTTTTGGGAATCGTCTAATCTCTTGCCCTTCTCTGTTGTCCCTCTGCTGTCGCTATCACACTGACCCCTCACCATGATGGGCAGCCATGACAGGCCACCATGGCAACCCCCCATGCTGGGCCAGGATGGAGCCGGGAACAGACGTTCCCACCTGGTTCCAACTGCTCTGGCCCAGCTGGGCTACTGCTGGGAATGTGGGCCCACTTCATTCCGGGCCCACATTTCCGGCCCGGCTGCTACCCCCGCCAGGGTTTTAACTAGGCCCACATCTGGCGGGCCCGGAACAAACATAATGCTGTGACGCTGGCCCAGCCAAGCCTGCATTATGTCTTTTAACCTCTGTTGTATGTTCCAGTTATCCTGGAACAAGTTTGAATCCCTATTACATTATTTCCTGTTTGTCATTTCCTATCTCCAAGTGAGCATAGAGCTCTGACCTAAGTGTCCTGGAACTGGAACTTCTTCCTCCGCTCCCTGCTCTTTTTGCTTCCTGTTTGTGCATTGCAATATGTTGCAAGCCTGATGGTGCTCCACACATGTTGCAAGCCTGATAGTGCACCAGATGTGGGCCTGAATATTTCAGACTGGGAAGTATTACAGAAAATAACACTGTGAAGGAGGGAAATGTAGAGACCAGAGAAACTAAGGGGAAATGGCAACTGTGTGAATGTGTTGCTACAGGAAGGAAAAAATTACAGGTAAAGGGACAAGTGACAAGTTTACAAGGGGAAATGTTGTTGTATTAATGGTTTTTTTGTTACAATTCTTTTTTTTTACAAAACCCATCTAATCTGACAGTAAACAAGCAAAGCAACACATCTACCCAGACAGACTGATTAGAGACGAAGGGATAAAACATACAAATTACAGACTACCCTTCTATTATTATATTTGATGCCTACAAAGTTTGTGTTGGTGAAAGTTTTTGCTTGTTGCTTTTCCTGAGAATATTTCTAATGAAGCTGGAAATAAATCTAATGTGAAAAATAATTGTTTTGTGCTAGCCACTCTTCAGATGTCATATATGACATATACAGTTTTGTACTCTAAATTGCCTGATAAATTCACTTGTGCTTACAAGAAATTAGCAACATTATATCTGCTCATTCTGTCCTTATTGGAACTCACTGGAAGACTGGACCTATGTGCTTATTCATTTAACGATACGAGAATGGAATTCTCAGTTTTTATGAAGGGAGGCAGTTGAATAATAACTGAGGGGGTTTTAAGACACTTCCTAAAAATAGACAAGAAACCCCAACTAAAAAACACCTAATCCTGGTGGCTTGTATGCTAACTAGGACTAAAACTAGAATTAATTTCATTCTTATGAGAATCGTTACCGAGATCTCGAGACAATCTCAGTAAGGGTTTGAGATCTCAGTTGAGACTTTTCCTCAATTTATTGTGATTTACCATATGCTGTACATTGATTTACCATGTACCGCTTACTGTGTACCGTGTTCGTCCCAGTTATGTGCATATATATGCAGTTACGTTCATCCCAGTTTATGTGGGGCATTTTTTGTTCTAGCCGAATGTATTTTTTTATATGTATTGTATCTATATTACTATTTTTATATTGTTTTAAAATTGTTAGCTGTCCCGAGCTGCTTTGGCAGGAGGGGTGGCGTATAAATTGTTACATAAATAAAAAAAATATAAAATAAATAGCCACTGCAGCTGGTCTGCACATGTGCAACTCTCTTCCAAGATGGCACCAGTAGCATTGCTGCCATTTTGGATAAAGGCAGCCATTTTGCACATGCCTGGGAGGAACATGGTTCACAGTAAATAGAGAAACAATTTTTGACCGAGAAAGTGACAAGAAATGGGGTTTTCTTCATTATCGATTCTCACTAAAAAGAGTCAAGAACCTTGATTCTCGGTGAGAATTTAGATCAAGTTTCAGCCTTAATGCTAACCTCCATCATTCGTCTTTGGAAAATGTGTGTTCTTTGGAACAAAGTGTGTATCTTCCCCTGGGTTTAGAAAATGTTGGGATACCTGGAGGTGTCACTGTCAAATAATAATTGATCTAGTGCCTTTAAATCACATTGCTTTCCGATAATAGTATCTGCTAAAAGTGCAAATGGACAAAAATGAAAAGGGAAAAAAAAGAATCCCATTCATGTATACTTCCAAAAGAAATCAAACCCTCTTTTCATGGTAAGACTAGGTAGAAGTTATAGCATTGCTGACTTAGTTAAATCAAAGTATGCTGCCAGTGCCAGCCCCTCTGTAATGTGTACAGAGCTTTGAGAGTGGGCTGTCAGTCTTCAAAAATAATCTAGCACCTCAAAATCAGGTTACTGTCTTTAAAATGAGATTTAAAAAATAAATGTTGGGGTTATTCTGGTTTTTGAACAGTCAGACTACGTAACTTGGAGTTATTTACAAAAATAAAGCCTCAGATTTTGGGGAGATAACATGACTCCAGGGCCCAGGGCTTTAACAAAAAGGGAAAATATTGTAAGGCTTGAAGAAGTATGTTCATTTGATCACTTGCAAAACTGCATCTAGATTTTGATTTTTATCTAATTATACTTTTTCTCAAACCGGATAATTCAAGTGTAAATTGTAACTCTCATTAAAACTTTTTTTAGACACTTAATTTTAACAGGGACTTTTTTTAGGACAGAGTTTTTGCAAGCAGACTTTGAAAGTAACATGTATTTTGTAATGCATGTTCCCACGTCCCAGCGTGGCCCTTGCAGTCATCCGGCGGTGCCCTTCTGGAAGTCCCGTGTTTTAGGTGGGTGTCTACGGTGAGGAGGGCGTTCTCAGCAGCCACACTGGTGCTGTGGAACTCTCTCCTGACGGGGGTCTGCCTCTGTTCAGATCTATCAGGTGGCACTGTAAAGCTTAGCTTGTTTTGCCAGGCCTTTGATGGAGGGGATGTGTGGAGGGGGGAGTGTTCTGGTTTTTTTTCTTCTGTTTTATTATCTTATGCACTTACTGAGTTTTATGGTGGGTTTGAAGTTTCAGATTTAATTTTTTTTTCCATTTTTTATATACTGATTTTTAGATTTATAGATGGGTTTTGTTTTGTATTTTGGATGTGAGCTGCAGGAGGGGCAGGGTAGAAATGTATAAAATACATAATAAATAAAATTATACTGATATTAATCATCTTTTGGAAGGCAGAGTGGGGCACATATCCTCGAACATTTATAAGTCCTGAAATTAAGCTATGTGAATTTTAGTGGTGGTTTCTTCTTCTTCTTTTTTTTTTTTTTTTAAAAGTATGCTACATGAGAATCTTAACTTGTACTTTTTAAAAAGTAAGTTATCGGATGGCATTGCTGCAGTTAGAACTTTGTGAATATGACCCATGTGCATCCAGAAGACTGGAATGCTAGTAGATAAAAAGAGCCCAACTTTTAAATCTAACTTTTAAGGCTTCACAGCGTATATGTAAGTTATTAGATCACTGTTATTCTATATTTGGTATTTCAATCACAAAAGCACCATACATGTTTCTACAATTTTTTATTTATGAATACAGTATTCTTAGATTTAAAAACCTTCTGTTTAAGAGGGGAGTTAATTAGGAAGAGCATTCATTTGTGTTCCAAAAAGCATGGAAACTTTAAGTAAAGTTGCTGTACAAAATCACATATTGTGGGTGCATGAACTTAGGCTTCATGCACCCACACGTTGCCTTGGTCTTTCAGCCCCAATCCTTTTCCTCTGCAGGTTAGGGGCAACACTGAAGCTAGGGACAATAAACTGCCCCCTGCCTTCCTGCAGTTTACAAATGGGGATTATTGAGGTTTATGACAACAGGAAAGTGTCAAAAATACATCTTCTATCTCCACAGGGCATAACTGGGACTAGGGCTGTGAGTGTAGCAGAATTGGTGACTCACTGTTGACAATGATGATGAATGGAGTCAGTTTCCCCTGCTCCTGCACCCCCTCTCCATGCTGTCCATAGTCCATGTTGCCCAGTTATCAGAAAAAAACTGCCTTTGAAAGAATGTAGCTGTTAATATAGGAATGGCCTTACCTGCCACATATTTGTAATGAAGCAGTGTAGCTGGCTCTCGGATTGAAGTAATTGCTTTTTCACTAATCTCTTTGGCAAAAAGATAGAGAAGATTGAGTGGTCACTACTGAAAAATGATTTGGGGCAGGCTCTATTTTCTTCATTCCTGTGACTGCTCTCTTTGGCTCCCTCCTCGTTACAGCCTGGTAGGCCAATGCTCTGGTGATGGCAACTGTCTATACACATCAATGAGTTCTTCCCAGAACATGCTGTATTAGTGGAAGACTGTACTAATGCTTCTGTGTTTGCAGATCTCCTCTTACTCTTCCACTCTAAATGATGGTGATATGAGTGCTGTCATTGCTGCCAGTGGGCAAAATGCAGTGAACACGGACGCCTGGATAGGGACACTTGTTTATACAGGAATGCTACTTCAGTATTACCCATCCATGGCTCTAGACCCAATTTTACAGTGTTAGAACAGCATTGTGGCAGGAGATAGAAAGGTGGCCCTGCCCTGCGACTGTCTCGAGTACCAGTCTTCTTCCCACTACTCTAGCCAGCCCAAGGATGATATTCGTCATCTGGATGCAAGCTGTCCAATCCCATCCTGTCTATATAAGTGCCATACCAAGTCACACCAGCGGTCCATCTAGCCCAGCATCCTGTCCCTGACAGTGGCCAGCTCCAGTAGCTCAAGAGAAGTAGTTATACAGGTGATGGAGGTGTGACCCGTCACCTGCTAACCATCATCAGTTACTTGTAACCAGAGGTTTAAACCCCAAGTAGTAGGTGTTTATGGCTCTGTCCTCTAAGAATTTATCTAGTTTTTGTTAGAAGCTAGCTATGTTGCTGGATTTCACAGCCTCCTCTGGTAATAAGTTCCACAACTATATTGTCTGCTGCATGAAAAAGTACTTATTTTCTTTTTAAATCTACTGTTGTTTAACTTCAGAGTGTTCCCTTATTCTCTTATTATGTGTGTGTGAGAGATTTTTCTTGTGGTGTGTTTGAGTCTGAACCTGGGTATTTTTCAGAGGCAATGCAAAATGTTTCTTTTTAATAAAGCATTTGGCAGGTGGGGATAGGGATTAGGTGGGAGGTGTTGGTGGGTTGGGGTTGGAGTGGGTGCTTTTTCCAAATTGTATTTTAATCTTTTAATTGTATTTTATATCTTTGTAAACTGCCCTGAGCCTTCAAGGAAAGGTGGGGTAAAAATGCCAAGAAATAAAAATAAAATGAAATAAAATAAAGGGCAAACAGTTCCCTATTTACTTTCTCCATGCCACTCATGATTTTATAAACTTCTGTCGTATCCTCCCTTAGTTGCCTCTTCTCCAAGCTAAACAGCTCTAATCTGTTGAGCCTCTTCTCATATAGAATGTGATCCATCCCTTCTATAATCCGTGTTGCCCTTCTTTGAACCTTTTCCAGTTCTATTATATCTTTCTTGAGATAGGGCAACCAGAATTGCACACAATATCCAATTTGGGGTCATAGCAAAGACTTATACAGCAACATTATGATATTTTCCCTTTTATTTTCTATTCCTTTCACAATAATGGCTACCATTTGGTTTACCTTTTTGACTGCTGTCATACACTGAGCTGATGAGGAACTATCCACCTTCTCCTGAGTGGCTACACCTAAATCAGAACCTAGCATCATGTACGTAAAGTCAAAACTTCAGCATTAAAACATCAAAACTTCACTACCACTTTTAAAAAACTGAAATCATGAAAAGACAATAAGCCCAACTTGAACTCCACAACTACTTATCACATTTAGACCAGAAACTGTCTAATGAAAAGGACAGCATTGAGTACAAAGAACATCTGGAAGTTGACATTGGTTTAAGTGGATCCTCAAGAGGTGGATGAATATGTTTTTGTTTGTTGTTAATAAGGGTGTTTATTACAATGTAAGTAATGTTTCAGATACTGTTTGAGAAAGCATGTATGTAAAGCACCTCATACCGGCGCTTATGCAGTGATGCTGGAATTAACTACATGTAAAATGTGAAGGAACTTGACATGCGAGATGAAAAATTAACACTAAAAAAAAAAGAGGTGCTTAGTATCACTCAGGATCTTACTTGGTTAGCCCCCAAAGGGAAACAAGGCCATTGGTCATCACTGGGATTCTGAGCTGTCCTCCTGAATGCATTAGGAGGCACAGTAGCTACAGAAGGAATAGCTACAGAAGGAGCAACAGAGGGTGAAAACAGACATGCGTGAAGCTCTGCTTTAACAATGCTTTAATAGTTCTTATGCACATTGCAGGGTTGCATTGGTGCCTTATGCAGCCCTGCAACGTACATAGAAAATGTTAAAGTGGAGTTAAGGTGCATGTCTGTTTTCACCCAGAGAGAGCGAGACATAGGGAGCACAGGCATGGGCAGTAGAGAACAAGGGCTCCAAAGAGAAGGAGATGGGGATAGTCTGAACCGAGGATGAGGTTGGGGTGCAAGAAGGCTGAGAGCCCGAAGGGGGAACAGCAGGGGAGAGAGGCAGCCTAGAAGGAGCAACACCACAGGGGAGTACTCGGAACGGAAGACCCTACACGGGGGAATTTTGACCCAATACAAGGGCTGGAGGAATGCAGTACCAACAGGAGGGGTGTGACTCAGAGACTAAAGCAAGACTACTGAATGGTGATTGGCAGCACACACACAGGGCTAAGGAGACAGACACTGGACTGGGGAAGTGCAACACTCAGGACCTGAAGGGGGGGGGGGGCAAGGGTAGCAGCATACACAGGGTCAGGAGACAACCACTGGGCAGGAAGAGTGCAAGACACCAGACCGGAAAGGGAGCGACACTGGATAGAAAGGCAGTTGTACACACAGGACTGCAGGAAACAAACACTAGCAAGAAGAAGGCAACATAAAGAATTTGAGGGCAGACAAACAATATTATGAAGAGGGAGCTGTCTTGAAATAGTTTGTTCTTTTGGATCAGTACAGTGATGACTCAAACGACATGGTGCCAAGAAAGCTATTTTACTAAATACACAACATAAAAGATTATAACCCCAATGAATACAGAAAGTAAAAGACAGCTTTTCACATCCCTTTATGCAAGCCGGGAAACAAAGATGATCCCCAGGTTCTGCTGCTCCCCCTCTACACGTCTGCGGTGTGGCCAGCAGTGAAGTTCCAATGTGGGTCCCCGGCTGCTCTGTCTTATAGTATTCTGCCTTCACAAACCCACTAGGTAAACACTGCACATGTGCTAACAATTATCTATTGCTTCCCTCTGGCCTGAGTCATTCAGTTCCCAATGAACAAGTATTTCTCTGGGTATCAGGTTCAATTACTGATAAGCGCTCCTCATAACATTACACCTTTAGCTGACCTTGACATTCTGAACAACAACTTATACAATACAGCATAAGCTGCCAAAAAGGCATGCTTACAACTCATGACATACAAGATGGATTCTTAAAGCAAAAGTAGGCCGAATTAGATATATAAGGGTTCACTAAGTGACTCCACCAGTGTACATAGGTCTTCCGCAATCTTTCATTACAGGAGTAAGGCAGTGATACACTGAAGGACCAAGCAAGACACTTAGAGCTAGGTAGAGGAGCAGGAGCATAGTTACTCAAAGATAAGAGGGAGGATCAAGAGTCCTCAAACACAGAAGAGAATAAGGGTAAACACAGGGAAAGAGCAGAGGGGGTAAATGCCACAGTGGGTGGGTGGGAGGGACTGAAGCCAAGGCAACACCTAGATAGCTGGGAGTGAATCGGGAAACTGGGTGGTCTGGCCACTAAAACTGGATAGAGGGAAATATATGAAAACCTTAACCTCAGATCAGCCAAGCGGTGGCACAGGGGGAAAGGACCAGCCCCATCCAAGCCCCGGGTTGGGGGATCTAGACCTGACCCTTACAAATGATTAGAAGGTTCATGATTTTATGAATGCGATGCAGATGCCCTAACTATAGAGTTGCTCCTGCAGCTCTGTGCTTTAAAATGCAATAAAAGTTAACCATAACATATAACTGACAAGGAACATAATGAAACTCGCAAATCATTTTCATCATTGTGCTCACTGAAAACGTCTTTCCTGCAAACAGGAGTAACTTACGATCCTCCAATAGATTCTGTTCAGGTTGACCTTTGGACTCTATATGATGTGGTCTGTTCACATGGAATTTTTCAGAATTAGGACCTTATCACCTAGTATGTTCTCCTTGCTACAGTGGGACTTTTTGCAGTAATATGTATTGTTAATTTTTGCACTTTACTCGGGGTCTAACCAAGCATGAAAAGTTAAGAAAAAATTGTTTGTTTTAATTAATTTTAATGTTTTATTACATAGCAAAACTATTTTTTCATGATTTTTAGTGGCAGGTTTGAATGAAGATCTGAAATAACTTTTGTGGGCAGAAATCAATCTTAACATGTGAATGGCAGGAAATCACTGATAAAACGTAGTCTGTCCAATTAGATAAAATGTCCAATTAGATAAAATATCTTAATAATTTTATATTCTGGTTGAATTACCTAAGCATACACTTACATCTTAGATAAAGGTACAGACATCATTTAGAGAAAGTAATCATAGGCACTTGCAAGTACTTGATCTCATGTGACTAAAAGAACACTTATTGATTCAGTTCCAGTCAAAACAGGCCTTGGAAGCTGGTTTTATAGACATGAATGTTAGGTAGTTAAACAGAGTCAAAGTAGTGTCTTATTACTGCTTGTCTTTTTAGAACTCCTGTTAGTTATAGAAGTTCCTAATCTTAGGAAAAGTAAAATCACAGCAGAAATGGGCTAAAACCCCATGCACATGAACAGAGCCCCCTGCAGTTCCCCATGCCGTTACTTTGGCTTGTGGAAGCCCCCCCCCCCCCATCTTGTGTGCAATAGGCCTAATACACCCAGGCCTGACCATTAACAGCATGCTTTACCACTTCTGGTAAATCCTGCACGTTGGTTTAAGTTTTGACACTGATACCGTTAAGCATTTCTTTCCAGAAGAAAGCCAGTATTTAATTGCTTTCCATAGTTTATGGCTGTAAAGTTTGGCTTTGCTAATTAGTTTCCAGTGTTAGTATATGTGTGAATGTATTTTTTCCCCTACCCTGCAATCCTGCTTATTGATGTGTAGTTTTTATGACTACATATGTAATGACTATTTTTACATCCTTTTTATTATCTTTATCGATGCTTCCTTTTTTTCCTCTCATAAAAAAAGTCAAAGGCTTTTCAAATTACAGCAGCAACAGCATACCACAGCTGTTATGTAATTTGTTGGCTTTATCTGAATCAGTCATCACTTCCCAACAGAATGTTAACACTTTATTTTAAAATTGACTCACAGTACTATATGTTTTAAAATCATTGTTTAAAATAAAGTTTGTTTGAGCTAAATGGGAAAAAAAATTGTGGTACTTCAGACCCAAGATCAAAGGAATTTTCCAGACAAATAGCTTGCTATGTGCTGTTTTAATTAAAACAGGCTCTAGTGCAGTGAGGTATGTTCTCTATTGGATAATCACCACTTGTCTTTATAGCATGCTTTTCATCCCAAATTAATAAACTTCTTTTCAAGTAATGTATTATGACCACTTCCTCTGTCATTGAAGTGTAACTGTTTATGGTGTGAAACCCAACAACAGTGCTACACAAAAATGTAAGACAAAATGCAAGTGGAAACTGTCTCCAGATGGAGACACAGTTGTTCAGATGATCTTTTATTGGACCAACTACTGTTGATGAGTGTGCAAGAAGTTGGCCCAATAAAAGATATCATATGAACTACTTTGTTTCTGTTCCTTACATTGGGTCCAACATGGCAAACGCCCTCTTTTATTTATCCAATCCTACAGGGTGGGTAAAAAACAGAATGCAATTACCCTAGCTGGAATTTAGCCGACGCACAATTATACACACAAAAATAGATTATTTTTTAAAAGGAAGAAGAAAAATTGTGGGTTTTCTAATGAGAGCTGATAGATGTAAGGATTTGATACTGCAAGATGCTGAGCACTCTGGACTAATTAAGTAATTTAAGCACGTGCCTAATGTTAAGAACATGCGAGTAGTTGTAGTTACTTTAAATACGTACTTGATGTTAACTGAATTTGTAACTCCTTTGCTGGATAAATCGAAGTAAAGATCTTGCAAGAGAAAGCACTAAGGACTCAATCCTTCAAAGCTTATTCTTGTACATAACAGTATGTACTATGAGTAGTTCAGTTGAAACAAGTGGAAATGTCAGTATTTTTCTCATGTTAGAAAAAATCAATTTAGTTTCTTTTTGTTGTCTTAATTATAGTGCAGTCCCACTAAGGTAGGTTTACTTGACTAATGTCAAAGAATTTTAAAATGTTGCTTTTGTTCATTTTAAAATTGAATTCTAATTTTGATTCAAATACAGATTGACACAAATTATGAGTAAAAATCTATCTAGCTTAAAAAAGAGGGAGAAATTTTCTTACATAGCAAAACAAGTAATTCCATGCAGCGAACACTTGAATTAATCCTTTCCTATTGGCGGGGGGAGGGAAGCAATCCATAGTCAATGGGATTTTTAGCTAAAAAGTGGCCATATTACTGCCCTACATGCACTTGGTGGGGCTGATCTGATGGCCTGTGGATCCCGGGTGCAAGCTGCGCGCATGTGCACACAGGAGCCATGTGGCACAATGTGCCATCAGAGATGCATGTGGTTTTGATGCGGTGCGCACGGGTCTGTGGGCCATGGGATCAGGCCCATTGTTTTTTGTTTTGTTTTTAAATTGCCCCCCCCCCCCCCATCATCTTAGACCTTCTGCCCCTTTACCAAATTTGAGATTGGCCTGTGGGATGAAAAGTTTAGTGGGGCATATACAGCACACATGTGCACAAGCCTCAGGCGACTAAACCAGTGGTTCCCAAACCTCTGCCTGCATGACCCTCTATTGAGATACAAATATAATTGTGACCTGATAGCAGTGACATAGTTTTCAGTATATGAAATATTGATTATGATTCTGACCCATCTACAGCTGGGGTGACTCAACGTGGCATCCCAAATCTATAGTTTGGAAACCTCTGCCTCATAGGCCGCTGCCTTATAGGAAACCGGGTTTAAAAATCCTATTGTAAGCCACAGGCAGGGACCGCGTCTAGTTCTATGTTCTGTACAGCACCAGGCCACACGACTGGCGCTATATAAATGTTTATAATAATAATAATATTTAATATCTGCATGTTTTTTTAATTTTGATTATAATGATGAGAATGGCATGTGTGTATAAGAGAATAACTTAAAAAAATATAAAGCACAATTAAGATAGATAATTTCCATCAAGGAGTGTTCATAACTTGATCTAAATCAGCTGAGTATGAGATATTGATGGATGCACATAGCAGGAGGGAGAATGGTATGGAACTGGAGTTGCTTTAAGACAGTTCACATATCCTCATGCTGCCATGATATAGCATGTCCTGATTTAAAGAAAAAAAAACCCAAACAAAACTGTTCATTTTGGCTTGGCTTCCTGTTAGGGCTTGTCTGCTCTGTTGATGGTGGTGTGTTCGCGTTGTGGAGAGAAAGGGACTGATACTGGCAACAGCAAACCCAGTCAGACCCGTTCTTTCTTGTTAATTTCTTTCTCTTTGTGTACATCACTCCTTGTTGTCTTTTAAGTTTTAGCTTACTGTTTCTGCAAAAGTGCTTTCATATGGCTTGGCCTATGTTAGGGAAAAGGTGTGTGCTCAAAAGTGCAGATGAGATTAACTTGGAGTTTAGCTTGTTCGGTAAGCAAACTCAAGCGTATATTTAATAACATGGTTAGCTAACTGGAGTTTAAATTCAGGTTTGCCTGTCTACACTCGAATTTAGGTAGCTATTTCAAGCTAAAAGACCACATCGTTTCCCTCCAATGTAGACAAGTCCTTACAGGGTCCAGGAAAATTCATGTACAGAAATTCCCATCTCCCATATAGCCATGCACAAGAATGATATAGTCATGCTGCGTGTCTAAAGAAAAGATTGGCCATAAATAAAATTGTGACAGCAAAGATCTGTCAATGTCCAAAGTTTGTGTTTACTTCCTACAGTTCTTGTGTTAGAAAACAAACATTTTTTTGTGTGTCTCGTCTTTTTAGTTCACCAGTCTCTTGGTATTTTGCAGGAATGGCGAGCACACAATTTTACACTGAAATACTCTTTTCAGGATAGAGAAGTTTTTAAATGATAGTTATTTTTCCCCATCTTGAACACAGATTGCATGCTCCTGAGAAACCTATAGTTGCAGCATGCCAGTGAGGTCAGTACTGAGTAGACTATTATAATGAGCTTTACTTTGGGTTATCTTTGGAAAAACTCCCACAGACAGCAGCTGTTGGAGAATATGTCATCATCTGTTCTGAACTGTAGTATTGTTCTTATATGCTACGTTATGACATATAGTTCCTCCCCCTTTTGTTCACCCCTTGCCACCTTACCCTGTGTAGTTAGCAGCTATTTGAATGTTTTTCATTGTCCATATTGTTTGAATAAGAATCTATTTCTGTTCAGAAGACTTGTTTCCTCTTTTATTGTTGGACTTCAGTGGAGTTATGAACTCTCTATTCTGTGGCCCCATTTGGATAATACTTCAGTTGTTATGCTTTATTTTATTTCGCTGTCACATAATGAAATGTATCCCTTTTCTATCATGTAAGTAAATTGTTTTCGAAGCCAGCAGTGAAGCAAGTAATTTTAGATGCAATGGCAGAATTTGGAACTCTCTGAATTTACATCAACCAAGAAATTATAGTTTTGCAGATGGAAAGCTAACAGAAGGAACTGAAAAGATTAGCCACTAAAGAATGTGGGATAAGTGGTCAAGCACAGGACTCCAAGAAAAGAACTCATGAGTTCTAATTCAGCCTATGGCTCTGCCTTCTTTTCTGCCTTGAGCAGATTAAATTCACCTCCACAGTTTTCCATTGACAAAATAGGGTTAATAAAATTGATGTCTGACAAGTATATTTTGAGAATAAATGGATTAATGTTAGGGAACAGCTTTAAAGTACTAAGTTTGTTGCTCAAGTTAAAGCAGAAACTGTGCAGTCCACTGTTGTTTGTTTTAATCAAAGGTTTTCAGATAAATGAGTATTTTTTAAGATTTAATCATCTTACTGAGTGAAGTTGAATTTATGGGGTAAATCTGTGTTCATTTTAAAAGTATCAGAACTGTGATAGTAAGCCATTATATTTTATTTTTTAAATATCCTTCATTATGCTTTAAACTGTAATGCTGCAATCCACCCTGAGCTTAGGGGGGTAGAAATTTAAATACATAGTTATACAAAGTTCAATGATTAAGGAGAACAAATTGTAGTAGTTTCCCCATATATTATTATAGTTGACTTGGCAGATGCGTAAGGAAGTGGGCTATATTTTCTGGGCAGAATATCACCATCAAAAAGTATCGTGTGTGTGTGTGGCTGGCTACTGTAATTTAACAAGTGAAAACCTGCTGCAAGAATTACTGTTAATTGCACAGCATCTTCTGCGATAATAGTACCTTTACAGTAGCTTTCATCTGAGAATCGCAAGGCATTTTACAAACATTAATGCAGTAAATCTCCTAACTTCCTAGTGTCCAGCACTTCCTAGGCAGCACTGTCAAGTTATCTAGATAGGGAAACTAAGACAAGGAGGAATGAAGCTATAGCTTCTATAAAGCTGATAGATGGTTCCCTTTCATTATCAATCACTATCTGCTTAAACTTCTAAGGGTAAAAACAGACTGATAGTGGCCCGCCGTGGCCAGTTTGGGCCTGCAGGCCACCGGTACATCTGTTTTGGCGCTGCCAGATGTTAGCCCAGGATTGCCCTGGGCTATGTTGGCGGCGACCCAAGACTCGGACCTTGGAAAATGTCCAAGATGAGAGCCCAGGCTAGGGTCTGCCCAAGGGTCACAATGGGCTATCGCATTAGCTGTGGCCCGCCATGACCCAGCCTGGGTTGGGGCCACCACAGCCAGCTGTCACTGGATGTCATGGCTGCCCTTCATGATGTGGGCAGGGCGCTAGGGCCAGGGCCAGATTCTTGCATGCTTGTTGTGGCCCTCTGGGCTGTGGCCCAGCTGTGAGCACATATGTTTGATGCCCTGGTCTGTGTCTGCTGTGGATTTCTGTGCCACCATTGTGTGTTTTTACCCAAAGTGACTTGCAGATTTACAAACCTGTACCTTAGATGCCTAACTTCTTGAAATAAGTGCTTCTGGGGATCTTATGCAGTGTCTGAATCTTTGTTTTTGTGTTGTTTTTTGTTTTTGTTTTAAAAACCGCTCATGAACACATATGTGGCATGCGAGAGTGTATGTGAGAGTGTGTGCACGTGTCTGTCTCTATAAATAATTGTGATTCGTTGAAGATAACACTGAAGATTTTAAGATGTGTAAGTCCTGTGGGTGAGTGTTCTGTTGTTCATTTATAAACACTACCAGTTAACAAAGTCTCAAAATGTGGTATCTCTGAAGTACTCAGAGAATAGGAGCAGTAGCTTCTATGTTGTTGTTCCAGGCCACAACTCTTAACTCATAACATTGGTTTTAGATTCTAAAGATGCTGTTAAGCATTTATAGATCTCTAGCAGTGTACCTGGTGCTGTACAATTGTTATTAATGGAGATGGGTCGCTGCCCAGTGGGCTTACAATCTAAGATGGACAATGTGAGGAGAACACAGGGAGAGACACACACACACATTCCCATTTTACAGATGGGGAACTGAGGCTGAGAGGTTATGACTTGCCCAAGACAACCCAGGGAGTTCATGTCTGGAACAAGATTCAAACCCTGGCTTCCCAAGTCCAAATCCAGCACCTTGTCCACTACACCATACTGGCGCACTGAAATTTAAGTTTCAGATCCCAAAGGTAGGAATACCTAAAGACTCAATTAACATAGATATTACCATATTGTGCAGAGACTGTTAAAAATTAGTTGCTGTCTTTTCAGTCCTGTCAACGTTCTTTTTAAAAATCGGCTGTAAGAATTGGCTGGAAATGGGTTTTTTCACATTGCTAATTTAATTTTGTCCCATCTAAACTTTTTGGATGGTTCGAAAAGCTATTTCCAAATCAACGTTATTTTATCTGTTCTTTTGCATAGCTTAACTATAGTTGGGTTATTTCAGACGTTACGGGCCTCCCTCTTACCACAGTGAATCCCCTGTGGTGGAGGAGAGGCACGTAATGTCTAATGGGGTTCCCGCCAGAGGTTCACCCCAGTGAACCTCTGGAGGGAATCAGATTAACCACGGTTCTGGAGGTGAGGCTGGCCTCATCTCCGGAATTGTGGTTAGCGCAACCACGATCCGAGATCGACGGAAGGTAACGTTTGAGATCGGCGGATGCCCCACCCCCTCCCCGATCCCCTGTAGGAATCAGGCCGGCACATGTAAAGGACGGCCGGCCTGATTCCTGTCCGGGATCTGAAACGGATCCCGGACCGTGGTTAGAGGGAGGCCCGGCACGTCTAAAATCACCCTTAGTCTCGTACATGGTATTTCATTCCCCTCCTCTTTTTTAGTTAGCATTTTGTATTTTGGCACAGGATTCGTCAGACAACAAACATCTTGACTAATTTTTATCCTACTTAAATTTGCTAATATTTTTGGGGTGACTTTGAGAACCGCTTTTTGCCAATAACAATTTATTGTGTTTCTCCAAGGAAACTGGCTGGTTGTAAATGTCATTTTTCCAGCACCTTTCCAGGAACTACGCTTACTCTGAAACAATTTTAATATGGAGTGTCTACAAACAAATATCTTCTCAGCTACTGGTACAGTGGGGTAGAATGTCTTCATATCAATTGTGCAATGCTGAATGTTATGAATCTTGGCCATGCTAATCTAGGCACCATTGGACATCACTAGGATAGAAATTAGGATTCACAGAACTAAAATACACATGCATACCATTTCAGTTAAAACTGGACTTCTTTTGACTGTTTCTAAGTAGGATTACTAGATTGCATGGTGAAAACCTACATGAAGATGTGTTATATCTGCATGTTTTTAATATATCTCTATATAGTAATAAGTCTATATGGTAAGTCTATATGGTAATAAGTCTCATAATAATTGTAGAGTTAAGTTGTTATGATATAGTTTTCCAGCTATGTCTCTCTTTACTTAAAATTTGAATTTGAAATTTCCTGATAGTAAATTTATCGAAGTTTTATACTTAAGCCTTTAAATGTTTTTTTTTAAAATGCATGGAGTTCAGACAAAGCAATTTAGCATTGCTTAACTGAATGCAAGACAAACCTCTAACGGTCCTCTCTTTGCTTGTCACAATGAGGGTAGGATATAATGTGATTAAACAAAACACATAGGGTAGCTATCCTTTGGTATTCCTTCGATATTTTTAATGAGTGAACATTTCAGTGTGTGGTAAGCGGACACATTCTTGTCTTCAGAAATGTTACCCCTTACTAGTATTGTTGCATTATGTTAGTAACAGTATTACGCTGACTGACAGTAACTGCTACTGTTTTGTGATAACTAATGCTTGAGGTAAACTATCTCTCATTAAAGTAATGTGCAAATGCTAGTAAGAATGTGGTAAGCCACCTCACTCTGGAATACTGACATGTTGAGAGATACCCTGTGGTTCCTTCACCTACATGTTGGTATCTTACCTTTCACCCCATGATGTGTGTGAACAAGGCCTAAGTGATTTCTAATGTTCTAAATATGAATCTTTTTGTTAGGTAAAGTAAACTCTGTGTTCTATTTGTGACCTCAAAACTGTGCTGTTCCCCAGGCTACCAGCTAAGACCTTTTGAAGGGTCAGCTATAGCTAGTGTAGAATACCTGGCATCAATTGTCTAATTTGTGGCAATTAGCTTCAGGGAGGGATATTATTAAAGTCCTATAAAGCCTGTACCAGCTTCCTTTGCTTTCATGTACAGTTTAGGGTTCTGACCTTGATTTACAGTGGCCCAGGTGGATTGAGGTTTTGCTGTCTGGCAGATGATAAAGTGTTTGTTACATGCAGTCTTTGAAGAAAGTTGAGTTCTTACTAATACATTTAAATTGGAACAAGTGGGAGCTGAAGGTAAGGTATTTGGAATTAGCATCTTCTGCTGGTTCATTCGATATCGAGTCTCTTGACCATTGTGGCTTGTCATAAGGTCTGTTTCCTTTCTTAGACTTATGCCGGGATGGGGAAAGGAAGGTTGATGATGGGGTGGGTAATCACTTGGTTCAATTCTATGGGATCTGAGTCTTTTACATTGAGCATTCACTCTCACTTTTCAAATTAGTGGGTTAAAAGCTAAATTGTATTTAATAAGTTTTAATGTATGAAATTGGCATGTGCGTATGTCTACGTTATACAGGACGTGAAACTTCAGATCGAACTTAGAGAACAACAACAAAATGTCCATTGCCAGACTTTATCCTGATATTAAACTGTTCTTGCCCCACTACGCTTCTGAACCAGTTGCCAGTCTCAGTTTTCTGGGTACCAGTGGCTCCCAGGTGCCTGCAGATGTTGTGCCCTGCATTATATATGCACATATACATATTACATAGAAAATTGCAAATGCAAACAATATCTGATTAAATACCACAATTTTACATTATGAAGTGCAGGTTTAGCGGAATGCTTAAAATATTAATACTATTTACAATACCCATCCTTAATCTTTTTAATTGAGGATGGGTTTTCTAGAATTAGTATCTCATAACAGAGCCATAGGCCAATTGATGCATGTCAATTGAGATGGGGTTTTCTGTTTTCCTATGACTTGATTTTCTTTATTCCACTGAGCTTAAGATTCTCTGCTTTTAACATGAAAGACACAGTTGGAGACCCATTTGTCACATGCCACTTAAATTCAAACAGCCGTGTGTCTCCAGAATCTGTACCTTTGTAGTCTAGCTGGCTAAACACATTGCTTGCTTTGGAAACCAAATGTTTCTTTATCTAATAATATTTTAAGGGTGAAAAAGAGGACTTAAAAAGAGGATGTGACGTGTCCATTCTGACTGAGCCCAATAATTTTAGTTTGTTTTAAAATTGGTATGAATATTTAATTTTAAAGCCAAAATAGGTACTTTCTAGACAGTTAGGTTTTCAGCTCAGATTTACTGAGAGTGAGAGGATGGGAAGCAGATACCCTGGGGGCTAAGAGTTGAGGGCAGGGAGAGAGAGGCCCCACAGAAATAGCATGTCCTGCACAGCCTCCACTTACGCTACTGGCCCTGCTTAAGGCCAGCCCTGTTTAAGTTATTACCATACTTTTGTTAATTGTGCATATGTCAAAGGGCCAGTGATGAGAAGTTCTAAATTTCACACACCTCTGAACCTGCACTTTTTATGATTCCTCATCAAGGCATTAAAAATCCAAGATGGTGGTGATGGTCTAATACAGCTGAGCTGATGAACAAAGTTCTTGCAAGCAAACTCAGAGCACTTGAGGCATCATTCTTGGAAGCAGATGCTGATCTTTTTGGTGCCCAAGCTGAAGCACCCTGAGCTTGGCTTTCAGAAGAGCTGAGTACTGGCAATTCCAGCTGCAGTCACAGAGACTTAAGGCACCCACGACTGAAATTGCTAAAACACTGAGGCATCTAAAATCATTGTCAACCTCAGAAAATGTTGATCTTTGGTCTTAAGATTCAGGTGAGTGTGTAATGTACACTATATAACAGCCCACTTGTGTGAGTGGGCAGAAGATTTAAGTTCAGAATTCCTCTGAGTTTTATTTTGGTGCCACAGCAAAGAAGGACCACAGAATAGTGTTGTGTATGTATTTCTTATGTCACTAAAACAACTACCTCTGCGTATTTCAACAAACTTCATATTCTTGTTTTAGCTTGGTTGCCCAACTCACTATCTGGGATGTGAGGCTGCTGCAAAACTTACTTTGGAGAGCTGATCATGATTTTTTTTCCTGTACAAGGGAGAGACATTTAGAAATATATTTAAAAAAAATAAAATTGCAAGCTACCAGCAGTAGTATTAATCATCTTTGGAGTGGAAGTCAAAATAGAAGCTAGGAATGTACATTGTTGGTGAGAAAGTTTTCTCTTCTTATCTAAAATAGCACCCAGTACTTTCTTGCACATCAAGAATACTTCTATAATAGTTAGAAATCCTTGGCTATCGATTAAATTAAGACTTTGTACTCCTATGCAAAATGATTAATAACCTTGGGAAAACCTAGTTTTCAGACATTTGCACCCAAGATTTTAAGTTCTCAGGTTAGCACTGAAATAAGGTGTTAGTGTTAGGCATCTTTGTGTAGGTGCCCACATTTAAAAATTAGACCTACCTACTGATAGCCAATTATGTGCTGTAGACTCAAAAGTTAGCAGTTATGGGAGAAAAATAATACCTATCAACTCAAACTGGTATTAAGTGATATAATGAGGGAGGGTACAAATCAGTGTGATGGAGATGAGTAGTCCTGATATCAAGTCACTTGCAGAAATTCTTCAAAGTAACTTCAGTGGAGTTATTTCAGATTTCTATTAGTGGGAAATGAGAATAGCATTGATGCAGTGTCAAAATAAAAAGTGTTTTTGCCTTAAACTGAAAAAGACAGACTATGAGAATTACAGCTGCTTAGCCTTTGATGGATGTTATAATTGGCATTCGGTTAGCTGCAGCTTGTCGTACAGATGGTACTTTGGGTATTGCCGAAAAAGTAATTAATGGTTGGTTTCTTCTCTATTTGATTCAAAAGATCTGAACAGCCTCTTGATGAAGGCAGAAATTTTTATTTCCAATTAGTCTTTACTAAATAAACAACTTTACTATTGGATACTCAGTATTTCCATATAATTGACTTGCCTATTGTTGGTTTTTCTTGTAATCAAATTGCTATAGGTTTGTCTATGACTTTAAAGAACAATTTCCAGGAATCTTTTGCGGAGGCCATCCTGCTTCCCCCCCCCCCCCCCCCACCCCCCCCCCCCCCCTTTCAGTGAATATTTCTACTTTGGACATTTGGTAATTACAGTGATGATTAATTGGCATATTCAGTTGTTTAATTAAATGCGTTGCATGTATTGAGACCTAGAGAACATGTTATTTTCCTGGTTTGTTCTGCAGGTACAGCAGAATGCTGCTTGTTGGTATTACTGGATATTCCCATAAAATATAAACTTTCCTTAAGAAAAACAAAATCTTGTTACTTGAATTCTTTTTTCTTTGCAGATCAACACAGTACTCCCTTTTAGTCTCTAGCCAGACAGACTGAAAGTTCCAACAGAACTGAGGGCTTTCTCTGTTCTTTATAATAGGGGGGTTATCTTGGAAAGCCTGGGTGAGATTATTACTTGACTGTAAAGGTTAATACACAAATAACTGATACAACCATTAAATGAAGTTTCCGACTAAGAAATTTTAGGATGTTGCGAACTGGAAAATCTTTCTCTGAAGAAAATCTCCCCTCCCCCAACCTCTTTAAAAGTTTCTCAGCCAGCTGTAGTACTTAAGATACTTGCAAAGAAAAAAAAAGTCTATTAAGTAAATTGACAGTAACTACATGTGTAGGTAATAACGTGACACCTGATTTTGGCCTAAAGCTCATAAATTCTATCTAAATTCTATCTAATGTGCCACCAGTGTATTGCTACTGCTTCGGTTTTCTCAAATACATCTGCCAGGCTAGTTACATAGGTTTCAACAATTCAAGGACTAAAAGCAAACTTATCTTACTCTCACATATATTTTTGCAGATATCGGTTGACCCTGCAGATGATTTTTAAGAAGTATAACAAAAGATGGGTTCTATATTTTACTGTATGGGTAGTTCCCAAACTTTTTGTCATGTGACCCCTTTTGAGATTTAAATACAGCCCCATGACCTTAGAGAGCCTCAACAACATGCAAAATATGTGATGGGATTGTGACCCTATCTGCAGATGATGTGACCCCATTTGGGGTCCTGACCCACAGTTTGGGAATCACTAGATTAATAATTAAAAAGAGTTAGTCTGACGAAAGATACCTAATTTTAATATAGAATCGATGGAGTATAGAATAACAAATGTTACATATACTTGGGACTCATTCCTGCAAACACTTTCTCATAAGAGTTGCCTATAATCTTGATTCTTAGTTCAATTGAATTCGTTGAGGTGATGCCCCACATTAAAAACTATTCATGCAAGAAAGAGCTTGCAGAATTAGGTTCTTAGTAAAGTGTGAGAGAGTATGTTTCTTCTGGATGCATGAAACACTGCTCTATTTTGCTCTAAAGTGCTTGTCTTGCTTTTTGCGAAATGTCGGGTGCCTTTAAGCACCTGGGAGCTGCTAGCACCTTGCAAAAGCAGCCCTTGAAAAAGTAGCAAATAACTTCTAATTTGAAAATGTAGCAAATAACTTCTAATTTTTAAAGCACCATCACTTGTTAGATGGCTACTGTTACAAGGCTTTAACAAAAATATCTTGAAAGTTCTGTCCTCTTCAAGTTTGACATTTCCGCATAACATGCAGAAAAGGAAGCTGGTGCTTAGACCTTACATAGGCATATTAGTAATTTTAAAAGTTTTGGTTTCAAACATGGCATCTGTGTCACAAATATACTGTACTGCACTTCTACGTTTTTTAACATTCTGAGTAAAATTTATTATCTTCCACTGTTAACTGTAGTAAAGAGGTTTCAAAATGTGATAAAGCTTCACATGCACATATATATGGATGTCTGTTAATATATAGCATATGCATATAAACACAAAATATTAAGAGAACTGCCATAAACTGTCTAAATATATTACAATACATTTGGACTTTTTCCATGGTTTTAAATGCAGTCATGCCTCAGTCTAGCCCACTTGGAAAGTGTGTGCAATTCATAGCTGCTTCTTGACATTAAATAAATGCCTCATCTGTTGGCTCTTAAGAAATTTATGTTGAAAGAGAAATGAAAAAGCTCAGCATTTGGTTGCAATAGTTATGCTAGTTCTAAATTAGAAGACACATCTGCTGAATCATGTGTTATGTAAAGAACTGTTGTGCTGATGATTTTTAAGCTATATAACAAAAATGATCATAGGTTGCTAAAAGAATCCCCCTCTCCTCTGCCAGACCTCTCTCTTACCTTACGTGCATCAGCTGCAGAATTCCCTGCTTTAGCTGTTGCTCCACGGAGTTGGGATTTCAGTTCTCCTAGTCATCAGAGATGTGAGCATTCCGGCAGTTACACCAAACAATGAGAGAGAGAGACTCTTTGCATGCCCCAAGCTTATGGAGCATTACGTCATTGTACTACCATATATGGAACTTTGTGTTGTGCAGACTCGTCGTGTCTGACTAGTGTACTTTAGTGATAGCCAGAACTTAGAAAGCTTGTTAATGTGTTCTGGCTCCAGCTGATGCTCAGGACTGTGTGAAATATTTCATTTGTCTACTTAGTTTATTGCTAAAAAGAACGTACAGAAGACTTGGGTTACAACTGTTCCTTCTTCTTATTGATAATAAAATCATTGAAAGTCATTAGCTGATTGCAGAGTGTTTCCTCTCATTTTTTTGGCCCAAAGTTTGAAAAACCATGGGCATCTTCCTTAACTAATCTGTTTTGAATGAGTTTGTCTTTTTCTTTAGATGACAAAAATGTGAATGCAGCTGAACTCCTTAGTGTGATATGAACTACAAGCCTTCTTTTTTCTTTCTGTAAAGAGTCAGGGTCCATAGAGGATAGTATTTTATTTCCTGATGATGTAACTACAAAACAATTCTTCAAGTGGTGATGGGAAGGCCAGATGAAATCTATTTTTTCTTCAATGTTTTTCCTACAAAACCCTTTCCCTATGTTTTTGTTTTGGTTAATGTAATTAGAAGTCATAAACACCTATTTTTAGTTTTTAAGAAAATGTTTTGAAGGAACAAATCACTTAATATTCAGAAAAGGTGGTAGTGGGTGAGCAGAAGTGTTTAATTGTAGAAGTTAAAATGTTCCACCCTTTCTTCCATCCCCTTCTCCCCCCAGTCCCCCTTCACGTCTCCCGAACAGGCATGGGAAATTGGGACAGGCTGTAAATTGTGAAGAGGATTTACTTGAAGAAACCCCATTTAGGGTTAAATGGGAGTTATCCAAATAACTCCCCTACATGTAGATGTGAGAAATGAGACCACTTGAAGTGCTTTCTGAATAAATTGCTATGTTCTGCTCTGCTAAATGGATTATGGGTGCATCTGCTTTATTTACACCACTTGGCATGTTAGTCTTCCACTGAATTGATGTGTGTGTTCTTATTGCTAACCTGAATCTGCTTAAAGGCTCACAATAAAATATATTTAATAAAATAGGATTTAAAAGGCTAATATGATGTGTTTGGATCGAGATGCTATTAAAACAGGCAAAACAATGAAAAGGTCTCTTTATGGAAGAGAAGTTGTAAGCAGATTGAACATGTAGGAGGCAGATTCTTTCCTTCTAAAAGATATTTAATGCTTCTTTTGAGAATGCCAGTGGTGCTGTCTGAGAAACTAAAGTAACTACTTTGATCTAGTTAAATCAAAATAACCCCTCCATTTCAATATAATTTACACTACAACTGCAAACAGAAGTAGTTACTTTTCAATCTCCCATAATCCACATCTCTTTACTTCGAAGTAAAGTGTTTTACACTACAGTTACTTAGAGATTAAAAGCAAAGGGGAGTGCGTATTCATTTTTCAGGAATACATACTTCTCTACCTACCCCTGAATAACTTCTTTAGAGCTCCTGATGTATGAACGATACCATAGTTTGAGTTATTTTAAGGCTTGTTTATTCTGAAGTATCTGTTTGTCAAAGGATGGCCTTCCAAATGCACTTGGATATCCATCTCCATGTAAAGATGCTCCCAATGTGGTTTCAAGGGATCTATGTCTCTGTAGCAGGGTGGAGGCTTGCTGGGAGTGTGTTTCTCAGAATTGGGGCCAAGTAAGTCAATCGCTTCACTCATGGTAGTTAGCTGCATAACCTTTTTATTGTGTCTTTGTCTCCACACTAGGCCTCAATATAGTCCAACGTGTCTGTCTCTGGGCTCAGTGCCTATATTTCTCCACATAGGCTCCCCAAATCACAGTAACCCCACATTAGGTCTCTAGAGTCTCCTGGGTGAAGCCCTCTCTGGCTTACCCTCAGTTAAGCTGCTCCCTGTAGTCTCTAGCCTAGGGTGGCCAGATATGCAAATTTTAGGAACACTTGTGAGAAATACAGGTTGCAGGGCTGCATTGCAGCCCTGCAACCTGCATTTTTCATAAGTGTCCTCTAAAATTTGCCTATCTGGCCACCTTACTGTAGCCTCTAGCCTTCGGAGTCTTCCCAGACACTGGCTAGCTTGGTGATGTTACTGCCAGCATCCAGTTCTCTCTGGGCAGTGTGTATCTCAAGGAGGCTCACCTTCTGGCTCCTGCTTCTAGGACACCCTCTGAGCAGAGCTCTGTTCTCTGCTTCCTCTCTCCATAGCAGCCTCTCCAATACTGAGCTGCCTCCAGCTCTGTCCTCCTGGGCTGGCTACAGCCATGCCCAGCCACAGCTGTGCTCTCAATTAGGCTTACTCTGCATCTCTTCAAGGGCTAAGGCCACCCTACTGTGGCATTACGCTGCTGCTCTCATTCTGACCGGCCAGTGCAAGCTTTATGTCAACCGCGCATAGGTGATCATAGAAGCTTGATTAGACTTATGACTGTAAGTAGATAAAAATGTGTTTGCTGAATCCGTTTTCAGACTGCTTAAGACTTATCTAACAGGTTTGACCAGGAAATAAAACTACTTGGTGCTTGCATAGCACACTTCATCAGTGCCTTATAATAAATGAATGTTCGTTAACAAAGCCTCACAACATTAAACTGTAGGCAATAGTCATATAAAGGGATTACTTGTATAGCACCAGCAATGTACGTGACACTTTATAACTGCTGAAAATAGACAGGGTCCCTGCCCCGGGGGGTTTATAATCTAAGAAAGACAAGGGATGGGGGCAACAGATCACTGAAACTGAAATGCAGTTACCTCAGAGGTAACTCTACAGTGGGTTAACAGTCTGCAGCAGCGCTAGATAACACTTATGGGGGGAGCAGGTGAAGAATACATCTAATAAATATTGATTGAGGAATTTAGATAGGAATTTCTGAAAAGAAAATCATGTGGTAAGTTCTTCTCAGTTCTTACTCTTTTAATCTTCACTTCCCTTTTCTTTCTCTTTCCTGTTCTCTCTCTCTCTCCCCCACCCCAATGACTGCTTATTCACTCCTCTTTATCAGGCTGCAAGGGGCAAATATTTGACAAGTAGAACTTACGAGCAGCCCTGTAAAAAAGAATAACATAAGTGCCATACTGGGTCACACAAATGGTCCATCATGCCCAGCATCCTGTCTCAGACAGTGGCCAATCTCTTCTGGGAGAAGTACCTGATAGGTCATGGGCAATCCATTCCCTGTTGTTCGCTCCCAGCTGCCAACGGTAAGGGGTTATGTCCCCAAAACCTACTTGGCTAATAGCCATTAATGGACCTAACCTCCAAGAACTTATCCAATCCCTTTTTGAAACTAGCTACGCTGGTGGTCATGACCACTTCCTCTGGTAATCTCAATCTCACTAGTTTGGCTCTGCTTTTGTTGCTGCTACAGAGAAACTCTGCTGTTAAGGAATACAGTCCAGATTGCACTAACTACAAGTGCGTGACATTTTCCTGCTTGGACAGAAGCTGGAGAAAAATGTGGATACCCCTGTTTGTAAGTCTGCGTTTACAACACAGATGCCCCAAGTGTGACTTTGTCTGTCACTGCAATAGAAATGTTCACATATGTGGCCCTCTGCAAAGCAGCTTGATTTGCTACAGCACATCACCCACGTGTATAATTACATGTTTCCACATGCTTCTGTTACATTGTCATAGCTTATTAGGGACTGAGGTAGGAGATTATTCCAAGCACCAAGTAGCAGTGGTAGAGATATTTGTGTGAAGAAAATGCAAGTGCTCCAATTGACTTGATCACTACAACACAATTTTTAAAGATAAAACCAGTAAACACAGTGCATTAATTTGCACAAGAACGTACCCTCATCAGCTATTTCATTCACTGCCTAGAGTTGTTGAGTGAATTGACCATGTATTGTTTATAGATGAACTATTTGGTTGTCTTTGTTTAAGATGGAGACAAAGTAGTTCGAATGATATCTTTTTGGGGGGGGCAAATCTTGAACTATCATCTTTTGAACTACATTGGGTGCAGCGACACGATGCACTTACTTCATCTTGGACAGCTGTACCCCATTCTGGGCAGCCTTACCATGCAATGCATCATATGCGTGGAGGCCACCAAATGTTTCCCCCTGCTGCGGGGTGGGGTAGGCAGCTGGCTGCTATGTGCTGCGTCCTTGGGGAAAAGGCTGAGGATACAGCGTTTAGCAGCATGACCCAAAATGGGTTAAGGCTGCCCAAGGTGCAGTAGCTTGTGTGCCCGGTTGCCATCTGCCTCATCACGTGAAGTCTGCTGCAGGGCTTTGACTGGCAGCTGCTAGCTCCAGTTCCATACGGCCATGTCGCAGCCGGGGACAGGATAGCAGTTGGGCTGAGGGAGGGGGTTGGGACAGGGCCACGTGCTCACTCATGTAGTTGGTGCATCAGCCTGCCCCCACGCTGTGGCGGGAAGTCTGACAGTGGCTCACTCACCCAGCCTCCCTGGGGTTGGAAACGTCTGCCCTGCTCTCCATGCTGGTCCCGCAGTGTGGCAGCTGTGCTTGCCTGCACAAGGCTGCGCGGAGGTCAGGCCCTCTGCAGCGTGTGTGACTGCACTGTTTAGAAAGTACTTTAAGTGGTCTAATTCTGACATCTCTTACATTTGGGATATAAGAGTCTGTTTAAGGCTTGATTCTTAGTTCCCATTTCCCCTCATAATGGCTTCCAATTTAGTAATTAGCACACGTATCTAATATTTCAGTTTGCCAAGAGGATTTCCATGTAGCTCAAGCTCTCAAAGCACGTTAAACGTAAACGCTGGTCAGCTCAAATACTCAATAGATTATACTGCAGAAGTTGAGGTTTTCTGGTTTCAGTGAAGATGCTTAAAAGAATGAGATGTTTGGCCTTCTTGTTGTAAATTAATGTTGCGTGAAAAATGAGTAGAACCACTCTTCCTCCTCCCCTCAAAAACATCCCTTTTAAAAACCTTGTATGTAGCTTCCCAAAATAATTTCAATAGTTACATGTTGTTTTGGAGCCCAGACCCAACCCTACAAGGTACTGAATACTGGGTATTCACGTAGAGACAGTTGTCTTGGTTTTAATGAGTGTCTTAAGGATCTGAAGTACTTTGTAGGCATTTTTTGCAGGTTTAGACCCTCAAAAGTTATTGAAGTTACTCCTGTCCACACCCTGCTTTCTGCTATTCTTTTGCTACTTTAAGTTCAATAAGTGTCTTTGGTGTTAATATTTCAGATTTTAGCAAGTGAACTGAAGAGTTTTGTCATTCTACAAAGGATCTGAACCATTTGGTCTAGTTTGCACACAGGCAGAACTAAAGGATGTGTTTCTTACATGGAAACTGTCAGTGCGAGAAGCTGTAGAACAAGAGGAGCTGACAAACATATCCTACTGTAAGTGAATTAGACAGGAGAGGGAACAGCCTATTATTTTACCAACTTTGCTTCTCTTACTGAAAACAAGCCCTGTTTCCTTAGTAACTAATCACAGTTCTTAAAAAATTTGCAGTACACAAAGGGCAGGATAGAAAACCATAGAATCAAAGAAATTAGAGATGAAAAGACAACCCCTATTAGATCATCTAGCTCCCTGTCAAATACTGAGTGGGTTTAACAGTTTGTTTCATTTACTTGACTCGGACCAGTAATTTGGGTTACAACTTTAGATTTTGTATGTTAAAAATAGATATTTATGAAGTTAGAAGGGACACATTTTAAACATTTTTTTTAAAAAAAATAAAATTTGAGAAGGGTTTTAAATAAAGCAGTGGAGGCTGGGGATACTTTAAAAAAATTTTTTTTCTGAATGCAGGTTCAGCTAATTGAAGTGAGTGAAACTGACCGGTTTGTAAAGGTGCCCTACCCTATATGATTATCTCAATTAGCTTGTTAGAGGGCAAACTAAAACCCAGGACCCGGCATAACAGCTTAAAAGCTTAGCTACTCAGCCACACTGCTATTGCTGGTGTAGGACACCCCCACAAACAGCTATCTAGTGTGTTGGGTGCAATGCAGAGTCCTTCTGGGGTCTGAATTAAATATAGCTGCCAGACCTCCTTCCTGTAGCTCTGGTGATGGTAGAACTGGGCAAAGGTGGCTGGATAGGTCAGAGGTTCACATCTGGATGATGGTGTGATCTCTTGCGGATAGGTTTCCTTTTGTAAAACAAAAACCCTAATAATATTATAGGGCATAGAGTTGTAGAGCTGTAAGGGATCTTACCTGCACCAATGCAGGATTCATCATACTCCACTGCCCATACAGAAAAGTCCATCTAGCAAGAAACCATGCCTATAACAAAAAACTGCCACAAGCAGGGATCAGGAATGACCGGAGCACACAGATACCTGAAATAATAGGAAACAATCCTATTTTTTTCCTGTGTGGTAGACTTCACTATAGCTGCCCCAAAGCAGAGCTACTGAGCCACACTGAAGTGTCCTTATAGAGCTCCAACAAACAGCTCTTTATGTGAAAAATATGTAAAACTCTTCTCTGTGACTGAATTAGAAAGGGGAGCAGCACTTGCTCAGGTATGTTGGTGTTAGAGCTTTGAAAAGGAAATGGGGAAGGTCATGGGTTCAAGACTGTTCTAGGTGAGGGAACAGTATCTAGATGCCAGAGACTCTACTACACGGGAAAGAAGCACTATATTATTGCTAGTGTTACTGTCCTACAAAGAAAATATATATGCAAGGAATCACAGAGAGCAGTATTTCAAGGACTGTGTAAAAAAGGAGCAACTAGCCAGAGCTTTATTATTATTATTATTATTATTATTATTAACAAACATTTATATAGCGCCAGCAGTGTACCTGGCACTTTACACAGTAATAAAATAGACACGGTCACTGCCCCTAGGGCTTACAATCTGAGAGACAGGAGCTGGGGGAGAGACTTAGGAAGGGGAACAGAGGGAGAGACAAGGGGTCTAACATTCATGAAGATACGAGGTCTCAGGTGCACGTACTTGGCTTGGTTATGATGAGAATGACAGCAGGCAGGTCCATGTTGCAAGGATAAGGGTAAACAGATCGTAGGTATAGGAATAGTGGCTCAGCAGGATAAAGAGTCAGACAGAGCAAAGCGAAAGAGGTGAGTTTTAAGGAGAGATTTGAAGGTAGGAAGGGAGGGTACAAGGCGGATGTGGACAGGGAGGGAGTTCCAGGCATGGGGGGGCAGCAAGCTTTGAAAAGGAAATGGAAAGGTCATGGGTTCAAGCCTACTTTAGGTAAGCAAACAACATCTAGACATCTGGGAATCTACCACACAGGAAAGAAATATGATTACCAGTGCTTACCCAGTGCTTGGCAGCTGTGGGGGACTGGATGAGGGCGAGCCATCTGAAGCTGAATCCTGACAAGACGGAGGTGATGTTGGTGGGTAGGGCTGGGGTGGTGGTGGCTCCCGTCATTGGCAGGGTCTGCCCCCCTTTGGCCGCCAGGTTCGTAGTCTGGGCTCCTTGACCCACAGCTCCGCCTGGATTGTCAGATGGAGGCTGTGGCAAGGGGAGCATTTCGCCAATTACATCTGGTGCGACGACTGCGGCCGTATGTCTCAGACTCGTATCTGGCCACTATCATCCATGCTTTTATTACCTCTTGATTAGACTACTGTAACGCACTCTACGTGGGGGGCTACCCTTGAAGACTCTCTGGAGACTGCAGCTGGTTGCGGCCCGTCTGTTAATGAGGATGGGCTGCCGCGAGCACATTAGACCTGTGCTCTGTTCTCTGCACTCGCTGCCTATTGTCTTCCGGGCCCAATTCAAGGTGTTGGTGATGATGTATAAAGCCCTAAACAGCTTGGGTCCTGCTTATCTGCGAGATCGCCTCAGGCCCTGGGACATTTCGTGGCCCCTGCGGTCAGCCGGGAGCACCTGACTTGAGGTCCCCTGGGGATCCCGGATGACGATGCCGGGGCGGGCGTTTTCGGTGGCTGCGCCTAGGCTGTGGAACTCCCGATGGAGGCCCGTCTATACCCAGACCTCCCCTCTTTCAGAAGATAGTGTAAGATCTGGTGGTTCCGCTGGACCTTCGGGGAGGGGGTGAGGAGGGTGGGTGGGTATGTAGGGAGGGGTTTTCTGCCTTTGAGTATTTATGCCTTTAGTCTTTTTAGTATCTTTAGTATTTAAAATATTTTTAGTATTTTAAATGGATTTTATTATGTTATTTATATTCTGTGTTATGTTGTCCGCCGCCCTGAGCTGCCGATGCGCAGGAGGGTGCAGGATATAAATGTGTGTAATAAATAAATAATTACATGAACCAAACATGGTTCAGGTATTTATTTAGAGTTTTAACTAACCCTTCACTGAAGGCTCAGGATAGTTAAGAGCTAAAACAAGTACCAAAAAAACTGCTAAATCCATCAGATATCTGTAACCGAGATATAAATTACACCAAATGTAATTTCTTAATCTTATTTGAATATTGATTCAAATGTTGTTAAAGCACTCCTTTCCTGCTTTATCTGGCAAATCTGTTATCAAACATAACCATGATCTTACTCCTATGAGTTTATTTAAACAGTTTTATCATTTACACCACACACACTAATAGAATTGATCATAAAGATGTGTTTTTTTTCCAATTTATTTTTTTTTAAGTTAAAATTTTAAGCCCATTTCTATTATGTCATGAAGCTAAATTAAGAGGCAATTGTGGCTGAATAAGAAACTTGAAGCACATTGCCAACAGAGGATTCTCCTCGGTTCCTTAAAACAAACAAGTCAGGAAAGAACTTCAAGCAGCTGGTAGGATTTATTACACCTTAGTATAATTTTCTAAAAAGAGTAAAGCCCACCAAGTGTGTTTATTATTATTAATAATTATTATTTTATTTGTATAGTGCCCCCTGCCTACATGGCACTTGGAGTGCTTCACAATTTACATTAAAGTAAACACGGTACAAACACTTTAAAACCGTTTAAAACCAGTAATTTAAAAGAATATTAAAAATTGTCAAATAGGGGAAGGAAAAAGGGAGAACAGAACATTAAGGGAACCAGCAGTAGATCCTAAAAGCACCTAGAAAATAAATATTTTCAGGTGTTATTTAAAGGTAAGGAGGGAGGAACTGAGACAAACATCTGGGTGGGGACAAGTTCCACACCGGGGGACCTGCCACAGCAGAAGCCCCATCGCCCGCCGACTTAAGATGCGATGACGGAACCTCCAAACAGCAGGTGGTTCCTGAACGGAGATACCCATTAGCGGGAGGCTCCAGAAGAAGGTCTTGAATATAGCCAGGGCCTAAACCATTCAAGGCCCTGAAAACCAGTAGCACAATCAAGGGCTGCATGTATACGTTGAACCTTGAAGAACACTGCAATTCAGCCCCCTCGGGGATGATATGTATCCATCCTTCGCCACCAATTGACTTCTCCCCTCCAGGTATGACTGAAACCACTGATGAGCAGCTCCTGTCACAACAACATCCCTCAGTCACTGAAGCAACAATCCTTGGTCAACGGTATCGAACGCTGCTGCAAGGTCCAGCTCCAGCATGACCAAACTGGCCAGCTGTCCTGAATCTAAAATCATCAGCAGATCATTCAACACCCTGATGAGTGCAGTGTCTGCCCCATGGGAAGGCCTGAACCTGGACTGGAATTTTCCCCAAGTATTGTTAGAATCCAGGTGTCTCTGTAGCCACATGGCCACAGCCTCCTCAATCACTGTCCCTAAGAAAGGCAGATTGGAGACCGAGTGATAATTGGCAAGCACTCTAACATCAAGAGATGGTTTCTTGAGGCGTGGGCGGATCTCTGCACATTTGAGGGAGGCTGGCACCCTCCCCTCCCTAAAGGAGGCGTTAACAATGCCTCTCAATAAAGGTACCACGACCTCAGCCTTTGCCCTCAACAGCCAGGATTGGCACAGGTAGGAGGGACATGTGGTATGCCTCAACGATCCCAGTAGTGCATGGACTTCCTTGTCATCAACCATGTTGAAGTCAACCAAGGGAATACAGTCCCTCAGGACTCTGCGCCTCTCCACATCGAAAGGCCCAACGAGTTCCACCTGGAGTCGCTCTATCTTCTTTGCACAGAATGTATAAAATTTCTCGCAGTGCTCAATTGAAAAAACAGTAGACCGAACCAGGCCACACACCAACCAAACAATTGCCCTATCTGTTTCCTGCAGCATCTATGACCGAGGTTAAGTACAAGTGCTTGGCCTCAGTGATAGCCCTTCTGTACGCCCGCATAAACTCTGTACAGCTGAAGATCCGCCTCCAGATGGCTCCTCAAGCCTCTCTTCTCCAATCTACGCCCCCAGCTTCTTTTAAGTCCACCTGATCGCTGTTATACCACAGTGGTCTATGGATCATTGAGACAACTAGGGGCTGACGAGGAGCCAGGGAATTGAGGACCCCCTCCAAAAGCTGAAAATAGCCATTAGTGAGCCAGTCAACCCCCTGGTTGGAAGGGGAAGATGCATCAACTCCAGTACTAATAATAAGGTTGCTGAAATCCACCGGATTCATAATTCTCCATGGCCACACAAAAATCGATCGTCCATGGTGCTGTCGGTCAGGTAGAGCAGTACCCGCACCGAACACTCGAGTTTATGGTCGGACCACCCAGCAGATGTGACTGAAACATCTGAAACTGAATTTATGCCCTTAATCCTCTGCTCTGAAGTGTTCTGTAGTTTTGACACTTCTCAAGTGCAGCTGAGACCTTCAGTTACTCCTGTTGGGGTGTTTTCAGATGTGATGTTGGGCATGGATTAATCTGCTTTAGCACGGATTAACCTTTGCCCATCGTTATGTTTAAAAACTGCCGCCCGCTTTTAGCATGGGTCTGGCTCCCGACTCTGGCAGTGGTTAGTCAACGCTATGATGTGGTGAAATCCCAAGTCACAGCCCGGGCTAAGCTCCACCACAGATGGGAGCCAGCTGCCGGACCAGGAGTAAAGCCTGTTTCGCTCAATCCAGTCTGGAGTGGTGGTGGAGGATGGGCACCATAGCAGCCATCATTGGCCGCCATAGCATTTGTCATTGGTTTGTATGGATGTCTTCGGATAGGTATTTTTTCATTTCATTTTTAATTTGTATCCCGCACTCTCCCCCCCAAAGGCAGCTCGAGGCGGCTCACAACAGCAAATAAATACAATAATTGGGGTTTTTCCCCATGCAGGGGAACCCAACAGTTAAAGCAACACACAAATACAGCAACGCTAGGGTGTATATCCCACACAGGGGGACGCAGCATTTAAAAAATAATACACAATCAACACTCCCCCCCCCCCCCCCCCCCCCCCCCCCAAATAATAATAAATAATTACATCTAACCATCTCCAATTATCCTCTGCTATTATCAGTCCTAACATTCCCATCCTGTTCACATCAGGGAGCTTCTACAATACATCCTTCTGTCCCCTGCTGCCACCAGGGGACCTGCCCCCTCTCAACTCCTCTCTCACGCAACCCCTAGGTAGTGGACCTCACACGTGACTGTGACAGAATTCTAGAGAGTGCTGGGGAGAAGCCAGTTGTCGTGGTAAATGTGGTTACCAATGACATGGGAAGATGCAGCAGGGAAGTTCTGGAGGCTACGTTTAGGCTTCTAGGTAGAAGATAGAAGTCCAGAACCTCCAGGGTAGCATGTTCAGAAATCCTTTTAGTTCCATGCACAGGACCCCAGAGGTAGGTTGAACTTCAAAGTCTCAATGCATGGATGAGACGATGGTGTAGGGCGAAGAGCTTTAGATTTGTTGGAAACTGGGGGACCTTCTGGGGAAGGAGGAGCCTATACTGACAGGATGAGCTCCACCTTAACCAAAATGGAACCCAGCTGCTTATATTATGTTATATTAATATTATATTAATAATATTATATTAATTAAAAAGGAGGTAGAGCAATTTTTAAACTAGAATCTGGGGGAAAGTTGACAAGCACTGAGGGAACGTGTGATTCTGGCTGAGGCATCTCTAAAGGATGCCATTCAGGGAAATGTGAGTGTCCTAATATAGAGGATAGGAAATAAGCTGAGAGCACTCGGGTGGGAATCCGTGTAGAACAGACAAGTTTAAATGATCCCACCAATTGGGGTTGGTCCAATAAAATATCACTGTACTACTTTGTCTCTATGTCCAAATTAACTGAAACAGTCACTTATAATGAGCAGAATAAGAATAAAAAGAATATGTTTGAGTGTCTATATTCTTGGATTTAATAAAACCACTTCAGTTTAAGAGAGAGGAGTAAAACTTCATGTACCTTCATTGCGGACACATTGTGTCATGTGGAAACCACGCATGCACGTGCAGGATCTGCGGGGCTTGGGATTGGCCCCAATAATAATGGGTGACTTAAATTACTGTAATTTTAACTGGATGAATGTCTCCTTGAAGCATGATGCGGAAGTAAAATTTCTTGATGCCATAAATATTGTTTCTTATAACAGCTAGTCCTGGAAGCTATAAGAGGAGGAACGACTTTGTATCTAATCCTAAGTGGAGTACAGGACCTGGTGAAAAAGGTAATGGTGGCAGAGCTGCTTGGCAGTAGTGATCATAATATAATCAAATTTGACATAGTTAGAGAAGGGAGAATGCTAAATAAACTACTACAGTAACATTTAACATTGAAAAGGGGAACTACGCAAAAATGAGTAAACTAGTTAGAGGGAAACTAAAAGGAGCAGTTGAGAGGATGGAATGTCAGCAAGAGGTGTAGAGACTGTTTGTTTAAAAACACCATCCTGGAGACCCATATTAAATGTGTTCCACGAGGGGCGTAGCTACCGTAGAGACAGTCGGGACATTTGTCCTGGGCCCCACGCTGGCTGGGGAGCCCATCTCGGTAGTAGCTAAGCCGTACTAGTCTGAGGGTTTTGGTTTTATTAAAAAATCTGGCCTGTGTCTATGCCGACTGCCACGTGGACCCCCCCCCCCCCAAAGAAGTGGATTTGTGGCCTGAAGCCCCGCTTCCTGGTGCCTGCAGCCCTTGTTCTGCGCAGTGCGCTGGAAATCAAAGCTGTGTGCTGACTGCACGTACACTGGTGTTTTTTGGTGAGCGAGTTTGCTTGCAGTGGCGGTGCACTCTCTGATAGCCTGGAGCCAGCGGCTGTGCATGGAGCATGTGGCAGACTGGTGGTACAGTACGGAGCGGTACGGCTACACTCCAGCAGCTGAGACTGAGTGCGGGAGCGTGACTTGAGGCCGGAGTAACCGAGCAGAGCCACGGAGCAAGAACAAGGGCGGGGTCCTTTAGCCTTGCCCTGTGAGCAGCAGCTGAGTGGGGGGAGAGCAACTCATGAGGTCGGAGCTGGCCGTGGAACCGGCCGGTGTCACTTGGAAAAACTTAAAAGGGCACCCCAGCCTTGCCCTGCGGCTGCAGCAGCTGAGAGGGAGCAGAAAGAGTAACTCAAGGCCAGGAGCAGAGCCTCTGGGAAGGGTCCCTAGCTGGCGCGTCCTGCTGCTCCCTTCCTAGGGGGAGTGAGTCCTTCGGTCTCACTCTCCCCAAGGTCAGAGGGGCTGGGGACTGACAGGTCTGGCCGGGTCTGTCTCGGAGGTAGAGAGAGGAGGAGTGCAGACGGCAGCAGAGCAAGGAGGCAAGTGGAGCCTCAGCCTTCCCTGTGGCACTAGAGGAGGAGGAAGAGAGAAGCCGGAGGTCATTGCTGCTGTGTGCTCTGCAATGCTCACCAGAATTGGGGTATGTGTGCGTGTGCAGGGGTTCCCCAGTGGCTGGCCCAGCCGATTGTCTTGAAGGAATGGGGGTGGGTTATTTGGGTGGGTGTTGCTTTTGGCTGTTGGCTGCCCCTTCTGTATCCCATCCCTTTGCCCTGTCTTTCCTTTTGCATCCTGCCCCTGTGGAAGAGTGGAACATATATCTGACTTAGATCTGCCCAAATGGAGGATGAAATCAGTCCTTTTCTTGTCTTCTGGGGATGCAACAGGGTGCAAACTCAAAGACAATTGCAGATTCTGCCTTAGTCAAATGTGTACTTGCTATTGCAGCTGTACCAAGTTTCATAGTGAGTTTCAGACAATCTGCTTTTCTGACCAGATTGTTTTGGCCATTTGGACTGCTGCTTCCCTGGGTTGGTTCTGTCACTACTCCTGCTCCATGGTGCTCTAGCCACATGGGTAGCAGCAGCACAGGAACTGTCTGGAGAATCAGCAGTGGTTCCCTCCTTTTGTGTGTGTGTGTGTGTGCGTGTGTGTGTGCGTGTGTGTGTGTGTGTGCGTGTGTGTGTGTGTGCGTGTGTGCGTGTGTGTGTGTGTGTGTGAGAGAGACACTGAGGGGAGGGAGCGGGATGGGGGAAGTGCGCTCCTGTGAGCCAAACAGTGCCCACTCATAGCCCTGCACGGAGCACTCCTGAAAAATCCAGAGTGGCCTGGGTGGCTGCCTCTGGGAGTCATTCATCTGAAGCACTCCCCACACGTGTATGGGTGTCCCAAAGCCTCCTCACTTGGTGACCACGGATACCTCCTTCCACAGCACTTGTTTAAAAACACCCATTATGAGCAGTACATTTTATTTATATAAAATTTTTATCCCGCCCCTCCTGCCCATAGGGCACCGGTGTTAGGAAGGGGGGGGGGGAAGAGGGTAGATAGGTTGTCCAATCCCAGGGAACTGCTTGTGTCCCTCTCTCCGAGGCCACGCTGGGTTACAAGTAATCCCCTCAGGTTGTTGGGTGGGCTTTCCTACATCAATAGAAGGCAACCCATATCATCACAGGGGCGGAGAGAAGGAGCCACTTGCAGACGGAAAAGGGAATGAGAGCCGGGGGGGGGGGAGAAGAACCACACTCTTTACAACCACTCGCTCCCGGGCACCTGGTGAAGCACAGTGCAGGAGGTTATGTGACGGGGAAACAGGGAACAGGTCCAGGCAGTGAATAAGGCGCAAGGAATAATAAGGACGAGGGACAAGGGGGCAAGGAGGAAGGATAAGGACTCGTTCGTACTAGGGAGAGGGGTGGAAG